>OX104128.1:72948560-73466741 GCA_944470555.2 Heterobilharzia americana | reverse complement strand
GTGACATGGAGGAGATTGTGTGTGTGTCTGCTTCACCTGACCTGACGCGTAATGCACCCAAACCATCTTCTCAGTGTATGTGCAATCCAATCCATCTTCACTTTCTCCCCCTGCATATTTGTTGGGTGATAGGTTGTTGCTTCGTTGGTTCATTGTCAGCCAGAGTGAGTTCCCTGTTGCTTATTCTTTCCGACCATGTGATCTGATCTGATGTGATCTGATGATCATTATCGAGTGAGCGTGGTCGACAGCTGTTGATGTATGATGTCTGCAGTTTGTTGGGAATGTTTTTGGTAACGCGCCAAGTCTCTGAAGCATCACATGTGGGCATTGACTTAGTTGACAGGATTAGTGTTGAAAATGCGCATG
Organism: Heterobilharzia americana; assembly: GCA_944470555.2. Classification (NCBI taxonomy): domain Eukaryota; kingdom Metazoa; phylum Platyhelminthes; class Trematoda; order Strigeidida; family Schistosomatidae; genus Heterobilharzia; species Heterobilharzia americana. The sequence continues at coordinate 73,466,372 of OX104128.1, read as the reverse complement.
TTGTTCCACATGCTGAGTGAAGTGAAGCGAAGTGGGGTGGAGTGGAGTGGAGTAGATCTGCACACTGATTTCAGGTAGGTGAAGTGAAGACTGTCTTGCTGTGTTTCCAATGATGGCTTTGACGTGGTCATGTGTGCGTGTGCCTGTGCTGCTGTCTGTAGTTGAAAGGATGCTGCCTTGGGAGGTAGGTAGGTAAGTAGGTGAAAGTGACAACTTCGTTGAGATTTCTGCTGTTGATAGTGATTGGTGCTTGTTGTTATTGTTGTTGTTCGGGTATCTTCATCACCTCTGTTTTCTCTACGTTCACGTGAAGGATGTGTCGTGTTGGCTGTCTCGCCTGTTCTGTCAACTTGTTGGTTTTCGTCTGTGGATGTTCGAGTTTGTGGAACATGATATTCGACACTAATCATCATCGTTGGTGAAGTCCAAATCGTGTAGAGTCTTTTCATCGATCAGACAGCTAGCCTATACCCATTCTCTCGCTGTCCATTGTTTGTTTCACGACCCAGTTCAGTCGACTACAATCAGGAAGATGATCAGTGATAGTGGGCAATTTTGTCTTATTCATATCTTCACTTCAAAGGCATCTTTGAGCTTTCGATTGTGAATCACTTAGGGTGTAGGATTTCCTTACATATGTATAATCTATGGCACCGACTATCGAAATATCTGACTATCTACTGCTAGTCATTGTTGTCTACGATCCATTCCGCTTTGTTATGCAGCTGTGAGTGATAGTCGTCAAATTCTACATTCTCACGAGTCTACAATGTATCTCTTTAACATGTTGAAAGTGATTTGCATCATAGATTGTCATTAGTCAGATGTGGATACAGGTGTTTCGTTCTTTTGAAATTCTAATGGAGATTTCATGTATATTGCTGGACAAGACATTGAGCCTACGACTAACAGATCTCATAGTGATCTCTGTTTTCTTATCCAACAGGTCATTGCCTTACACACGCATCTTTGACCTTGAAAGTTGCGATTTTTTTTGTGAACAGAATTTTGATATATATTTTCAACTTCATTTTTCCCTCTATTTTCAATTTCTTTCTTTGTAATAGAAATTGGAATGTTACGTGATTCTGCAATAGCTGAAAATAGTATTGCTCAAGTGTCTACAACTGGTGTAGTTGAATCGACTACACGTATTGCTCGACGTGCAAATCGTATCCTTCAAGTGATTACACGTGAAGCTGATAACAGTGAGGATACATTGTATGTTGATCAGATGAATGATGCTGTCAAAGCGTTAAGATCAAGTAAGTTTTGTTTGTATGTGTATGTGTGTGTGTGTCTATGTGTGCTCGACCGATAGCTGCTACCTTGACGTGGTGGTCAGGCTTGCATATCACAATGATCCAACGATCTATGCTGGTGGAACGCTTGTTTCCTCGAGGTCTTACCATACCAGAAAGGTCTGTTGCTTAGTGGTTAGACGAAAAGCAGTTACCGTTACCGTTATAGTGTAAATTGCTACACTATGATGGGGGTCTGAGGGCGAAGTCGTACTGCTGTTAGCTGGATGGGGTGTGACAACAGTAAGGTGTTTCCCTTGGATGACCAGCAGTGCCATGCTAATGATGCCTTCTCAGTGGAAGGGGGGGGCGCAGATGTAAACACACATGATCCTCATCTTAACAACGCTATACCGAATCTCACCATTTTGTCACTCCTGTTTCTTTTCCTATCGTACTTTATATTTCTTTTGACTGCATTCACTTATCTTCATCCTTCACCTCACTACCTTTCTACCTGATAAACTGACGTGAGGTGTGGCAACTTGGACCGTTACGCAGTAATGCCTAGTCCTATGTTGATAATGATGTGTGTGTGCGCCCGCTCTGTTTTTAGAAATCGCTGTATTACTGAATAAAAAGACAATCCAATGTACTAGACGACTATATGTGAAGGCTGTTAAAAACGAAGTATTTAAAGCGGGAATCGAACTTAGACAAAAGAAAAAAGCATGCAACATCCTACAAGAGTGAATCACTTCCAATTACCATACTTCACAATCATGGACAAAGAAGACTATAGCAAGAAAACAGAAGGTTTACTCAAAGAGGAAAATGTATATCAACCACCTGAAACTAACCTAATCCAAAAGTTCGACAACCACATTAATTACAAAACAAGTCCAATAGTGTATGAAATCGAATAAACCTGTCCTTCCTCAATTCTACAACAGACCGAAACTACATAAACAAGATATCCGTCTGCAACCAATAGTCTCACTTCCGAGGACTTCAACGTGCAATGTATCAAGAGAACTTTTGAGAAAACTGAAACACCTTGTTCAGTGATGTGGAAATTCCATTAAGTTATCAACGGAATTCTTAGAAAACATCAACAGCATTAACATAACAAATGACGAATTAATGATATCCTTCGATATCATAGCCTTATATAATCCATCGAACCCCAATTGATCAAGGAAACTATATCTCCCTCCTGCTCAATGAAGACAAAAACCCTTCAAAACGCACAAAACTTAAATGTACAAATGTGATGGAACTCATCGACTTCTGTCTGACAACATACTTCCAATTCAACGCCAAGATATACAAACACAGACGAAAGGAACTGCAATGGGATCACCGATATCCGGATTAATTGCAGAAGCAGTTTTTTCAATGATATCAAAACTGTAATGGAGAAGGAGTCGAACACAGTCAACTACCATTTCTCCATGTCCTTGTCAGTAAGATAAATGCTGGAAAACTGAAAACCCAACTGTAAAGGAAGCCAACATACACTGATCAAATCCTCAACTAGATAGACTAGCAACAACCCAATAAACCATAAAATTACTTGCTTGCAGACTCTATTCATCAAGTGAGTGAGAATACACTAGACAGTAGAACAACTTCACGGAGAAACCAAGAAAACTACTTGATGTCTATTCCAATGAACAAATACTACCTGCGAAACTTTATAACAAGATGCCTTCCGCGTTACATCACCAACTACAAAGGGATTATCCTACAGAATATATCAGAGATGAAGACAAGATTACTGAGACCACTTGGAGAAATTGGTGTGGTGCCTGATAAACTAACAAATTCCCTCCAAACACTATTATGCAGACCAAATGGGAAGCAAAAACCACAGTAGACAAACCACTAGATATCATCTACAAAATTGAGTGGAATAATAACTATAGTCTAGTCAACACTAGATTGAACAAAGTGTTCACTTTTTCGCCCTCCTTCATACGAGAACATCAATTGGATAGTAATCATGACGACATTTCATCACTGATCACTCAATCCATATGGATAACAATTATGGAGATGAATTGAATGTTGACAATGTGGAAATGTTGAATGGAGAGAGGAAAGACAAAGAATATCATCTGAGAATTCCTAGAATCATGAAATTCAGATTAGTCAGCAATCAATCGATGTGTGCCACATAGACCCGATCTATCAAGCAATGAGAAAAATGATAAACGACAGAAAGGTGAGGAGAGGAGAGGAGAGGAATAGCGAACGGGAAAATCTATACAGTTGGTGAAGGCAAGCTAGTGAATAGGTGACAGAGAGATATTGACAGCTAGCCCACCTCATACTGAAGTTAGTGCTGATGATCATGTCGCCATGATTAAACGATCCACCTCCTCAAAGGGCACAATACAGTCAAGGTACCTCATAGCAGTATGCAAAGAACAACTAGACAGAAAAGACATGATGATAAAGTAGATGAAGGTATGAGAATGTCAAAGCTTTCGAAGACGTCTTCATTTGACCATCTTTCAGCTTTACGCTTCATATTGTTTTCACTTAAACCTCACTGATCGAATCTTAACTAGTTTATCATTGTTTTACACTTTTCTGTTCAATTAGACTATTTTTTACATGTATAACTATTTACTGTTTTTTTTGGTGATAGAACGTTAAACATTTCTGTCCAATCGTTTTATATGTTTGATAAAATGGTTCGTTTATCATTCGATATTCAATTATCAAGAGATATCCTTGACAGACTGCATCATTAATTGTTCAAGGGCTCATCCCCTTTTTCCTTCTTTGAAAAGTCGGATAGTTTAAATGATAATCAAAGGAAATTACTATACAGTGAGCGTTTTATCAAATCTATCCAACCGAAAAACTTTCAAGTAGCTTTTCATCATGGACTGACATTAGTTGGAGACCTGGAGAATAGCTGTTTCGTTTCATTATGGGACTTTTCGACAGTGCGTATCCTTAGCCAAGCCCCCTCCTAAAGACTTTCACCTTGAGACATGGGTTATAATACTGTTTGGAATCCATTTAAGTCTGTTTATTAGAAATGTCACTCAGTGAAGAAGCGGTAGAATTTACTGGATAACATTTCCAACACAATTTATTGTCCCTATTCTTTTCTTCACTTGTTAACTCATGACTTAAAGCACAGATTGGATGACATACGTTTAGATGACGATAGAAAAGGTGTTTAGTTTTGACATAACTAGCCGTTACACGAATTCACCGTTCGACACAGTTCTAGAGGTAGTTAGAAATGGGCTTCAGGATGACAAAGAACTTACGCATCAAACTAAGGTGCGCCGATCCACGAAATCATGCTAGGAGTACTATTGCGCTTGATGTCTACAGTTTTTTGAAGGGGTTGCCATCATATCACCAATATCCCCTACCGTCGCAGACATATTTATGGATAATTGGGAATGTATATCCTTTCAAACATTTAGTCCTACTTCAAAGATGTGGTTCCACACTATGTACATGATACGTTTAAAGTACTGAAATCGGAACATATCAATAGGTTCTTGGTACAATATAAATTCAGTAGTAAATGCAATCCAATTTACCTGTGACTTTGAAAGTGATGAAGTTGAGCTAGCAAGTGTTGGATTGTAAGATTAAACGAAAACAAGATGGAAACTTAGAGACCAATGTCGTCTATAAGAAACCTACCCAATCGAATCACTACTCAGACTTCAAATCATCTCACTCTATCTCAGTTAAAGTAAACTTAGTTGAATGCCTTAGGGATGATAGGGCAATACAGCTAACAAGTAGGCCAGAAAATCTATGACAACAAACTAAACGCATCAAGAATACTTTGAGTGTGAATAATTACTCACCTGAATCCATAGGAAATCGAAGGGAGAATATGAGTAGTAGTACCAATACTACTATGAGTAATACATGGTAATAGGGTGGAGAGAGAATTCGAAGCCTCTGTGGGTGGTGTTGTTACCACACGAAGAGGGGATCTCGGAAGTATTACGACAATCTATCAATAAGTCTAGTAGGGATTGAAGTGGCTGGTATTTAAACTAACAAACTCGCTTAGAAACAAGTTTTGTAGGTGTAAAGATCTTTCCGATTGAATTCGATGAGGTCAAATATATGAGACAGATTAATCGACCAGGGTCAGTTTGAATAACAGAATACATAAAGCTTGTCTAAAACAAGACTGGTAGACTTTAATAAGATAAGCAATTTATAGGGAAGGTTGGCTATGCCTATGCTTACAATCGCACATAATCATGAAACTTAGGTTCACAACGTCATCAATCGACTTACCTATCATGCGTAGTACCGTTCATCTTACTTCAACTTTGCTCACGCTGTGATTTCACCAAACATGAGTAACGCTGCAAAGACATGTTTAATCAAACACCTGTAACCGCTTCATGTTGTCTACTTTTAGCGATCATTTCTCGTTAGCGTAAAACAAGGCAGAATGAACTGCAGTGCAGTAAACTCATCCCTTGATAGATAGTCAGATGTCTCACCAATCGCTATCACAAATGATACAAGTTGGCAAATGCTAAGCTGGCTTACTTTATTCAAGCTGATGCAACTCCTTAAGCTAATGAAGTTATCAATACATTCCACCACTTCTCTCCCTATCATTATATCGAGTGATCGGCATCCAGTCGTGGAGTACCATCTTACATTTTACAAGTGCAAAACGCATACCGAACATAGACAAACTGTTGGTAGATGGGCTACTATATATGTATCCCTCGATATACTGCTAGATACTCATGATTTATTCATCTTGATGACTATCAGTGGGATTCAGGACGTTCGTTCCGTCATATTTCAGACTTGTTAACTGGATGGAAGTTGCTGTTGTGCCCAAAAGGTTAAGGACTTGATTCTTTCACTTTAGGGGCGAATCTCAGTGAGGTCAATACCACTCACAGAGTTGGTGGTGTATCCGGTTGATGAATCTCGAATGGAGCGAAACATATGTCTCAGATTTCGCTCTGCTAGCCACAAAGCAAACAAAAAGCAAAGTGAAATTGACATTCTTTTAAGTAATACTATCATAACAGTGGCAAGTGAATTGCTGGTGATTTTCAATGTCAGTTATAACTCGATGCCATTCATAAATAAGTGATAATCGGGTTAAGATTTTGAGGCACCTAAGAATTGGCAGTTTAATAACAAGCTTACTATATATATTTCGTTTCTTTAAACCAGCTGGTTTCGCCTTTTTTCTCTTTCATATATGGTTCACATTTCATATAACCCGCTTCTATTTCTTTTAGTGTGCTGATTATCCGTTGTCTTTCAAGGTCACTGTAATTTTGTCTCTTTACTCAATCATAATAATCATCGTTTAGAAGTAATCATGGGCAGTGGCTAGCAGTGGAGAGAGAGGCAGGTACATCCAGCTGACGAGTCCCAAATAGGACGAAATGCGCATCCTGGATTCCACTGCTAGCCACTGCCCATCATTACTATGCATAGTTAAAAAGACAGGCAATATCGAGGCATCCACATAGGAGCCCATATGCCAACAAAGACTGATGAATTCCGTCCAATCAACGATGGTGTAATACAAGCAGTAACACTAAAATTATCGTTTAGAGTTATGATTCGTTGGTCTAATCATTGGGCTATCAGCTAAGTGGGTCGTGGATTGTAACCGCGCTTCACCTACTGAGGTTTAGTCATCCATATGCTAACGTTACTGTTCATCGAAATAGTGCCACTTAGTCGGTTTTCAATGGTTTTTATTTCCTACTTTGTCTGTTCGTGACATAGTGCAACCTCCATCCAATTCCGTTGTTGATTAACTGTCCTCATGTTCGATCTGGTTGGTCACACTGGTCATGACTTCTCATTGGAAGTTTAGGAATCATCTCTCGAAGCTAGTCACTAATTAGCATGGCGGGAAGTTGACAACAGCATTCAATACAAGTCGTGCTGTATCATGAACTGATAGTAATAGGAAATATAGACCATTGGAATCCGACCTAGTGGCTCAATGGTTATGTGCTGGTCACGGAACCTGAAGGTCATGGGTGCGCACTGCTGAAGAGTCTCATATTAGGACAAAAAGAAACCTCTCTCCGTTGCTCTCATGTTTCCAATGTTTCTCCAACCAATGTCTATCCGTGATGAATACCAACCTTTGGTTTCAACCTTGTTTTACCCGGTTGTCACCCAAATAAATCCCCTCGCTCAATCCTCTTCTGAAATGTGATTACTAATCATTCAGTGTGAAACTGTTTGTTCAGCGTGTATGTGTGTGTGTGTTTTGTTATTCCTATCTCCCTTGACTGTAAGTACGGAGAGAAAGGTCATAGGTGACAGTGTAGTCATTCGGGGATTTTTATAAGTGGAATAGAGCGGCATGTGATCTATGGATATATGTATGTCAATTCACTTGGTATTTAAAAATGAATAGTATTAACGGATTTTTTCCCCTGATTCCAGCACCGGTTTGCTGGCTTGATGCTCTACCAAATGAGCTACGAGGAGCGACTACTGACCAGTGTTAGCATCCAGTGTGAGTACGGTCAAGCGATAGTAATAGGTAGCGAATTCACATGGTAATCGAGCAAAACCTCGCTTGTGATTGAAGTGAAATAAAAATGTGGTCAACAGTCGGACCTCATAGGTCAGTTGGTAGAGCATCGGACCCGAGAACCCTGTGGTCGCTAGTTTGAGTCCAACAACGATTCAAATTTTCATTTCACTTGCAATCATCACCCGGAATCAGTATGTCGAACTACGGCTGATATCTTAGATAGTCAGTAATCGCCAAGATTCAGGTAACTATACCTCCATCTCATCGATTTACATTATTTGGATGGATACAGCCATATATGTTAGCCTTCTGCTGTCTATCTTTCTCCTTCATTGTTATAGACTGGCTGATACTTCTCTTGAAGCCGAAAAAAAAATAATTTTAACCTCTCTCTCGTGCGCGCCCGCTTTCCTTGTCTTTGTGCATATATAAGTTTTTGATGGGTGGGGGACCCTGTATACACTATTATTTAGTCGGGTTACATTCCCCCACTTCTTTTCAATGTTTACTTTTTTGTGCATATCACTTCATTGAATGGGCATATTCTTCGTCCTGCGTCTATGTAGGCTAGTTACTTGGTTTATAGTTGATAATACGATTGTATATTATGAGTATGTGTGTGATCCACATCAAGTGTGTGTGTGTACACCTGATAGTTACTAATCTGTTACTTTCTATCCTCGTTTCCATGTGTATGTATGGGTTTTTATTGCTCGCTTCTGTTGCAAATTGATGAATCATGAATCTGGGGCTAAAAATCAATGAAATGCAGTGTTACAATGCTTTTTGTTGTTGTTGTTCGATGTTTTTTCCCTGTTTAACCTCAACTTTTCTGGCGTATAGAACGATAAATCAGTTTTACTCGTTGTTACTGGTCTATTCTTCAGTTTAATGTCGATTTTTGTCGGGGTCACGTGTGTTTACACTACTGAAGTATACCACCTTATACTAGGGCAAAACATTTGTTCCGCAATTGATTTCATTCCTTGATACCAGTCAATGCTCATACTTCAGACAGATTTTCGCCAAGTTCTAATAAGAAACCGTGACTTTAGGAGTGGGCGGTGCAACAAATTCGATTCAACACTCGTTGATAGCATTGACCAACAGCTGAGCTAAGCAGCGAAGTGATAACAATAATAAACTGAACGATTGAATTCTGAACCAATGGCTCAATGGTAATATGATCACTACAAATTCTGGGTTCCATCGCTACAGCATGATCGCCATTGGTTTCAACTCAGCCATATCTGATAACACCCTAAATCACTGAGTTGTGCGATCTCTCGGACCCCACCCAGAGAGTGGTGATGAACCAACAGATGATAACATGATACAACTATCCTTCATCTTACAGTGCGATGTCATACACTGACCACCTCTCCGCTTCTTAAATTCAGTCCAAGGGTTAGCAGACAATGAACGGCATCGAAGCTGTTGGAACGACATGCGTAACACATATTCAAGCCATCAAAGCCAGTATTTTGAGACGACTTCACTTATTGGATGGCGATCTCTATCATGTCCAGACACACGCTGTCGTGCCTAAGAACTTCTTACACGGTATTCTCACCGGACGCAAGTGATCTTACGGAGACAACGATGATCGATCACACAGACTCGTCACATATCCTCACCTCGAAGAGGCCAGGTTTCACAGGTTAAGAGCAGAACTGCTCACATCGATGCGTTGTAAACTCGACGCTTTACGGTCAGACTAACGTCGTAACACTTTCAAAGGTGGTTCAGATTGGCGTATGCCACTCTGGTTTTTGTTATGCGGTTAGAAATTTCATCACTCACACAACTTCCCAGATACACGAACTGAACCACTACCATTGCCCACCACTGAGGGTAAGCGCAGACACAGGCTCCTAATAGCGAGTGAAGTGGTGATATATCTCAACCACTTATCTTACTTAAGGAGTTGTACCAGGCCGAATGCGTTGGTGTGTTTTTGAGGAAATCTCAACTTGGATATACAAGCCCCGTTTAGCATTCGCCAACTTAAGTCATCTGTAGCGCCGATTGGAGAGATATCTGATTATCTATCAAAACATGAGTATACTGCGCTGCATTCCGTTCTGTCCCCTTATACAGCTATGAGAGATGGCCTTTAAAACTGGAAGACATGAAGCGATTTCATTGTTTTGATCAGAAATGTTTTCATAGCATTTCTCCCGCTTGTTGGAATCATTGGTTGAGAAATGTTGAGGTCAGACAAAGTACTGGAGTACTGGACCAGACAAGCAAGTCGATTGATTAGGTAATGAGCCTTCATCGGCTATAAGCGCCGGATATTTGCTTGCCCCTTTTTACATCTGTGTAAATACCTCTGCCATGTGAAGGTAGTGAATAGGACTTCTCTGGTAGGGGTTCTGATCGCGTTGGCCAGAAACAAGGCGTCAATGCTCCTCTTTACCTTCTGTCTGGAAATAGGTCTTCTGATTGGGGTATGTTGTCTATGTGAAACTCTGTATCATTATTTTAAGTAGTTGACCTTCAACCTGTGGATTACTCTTTCAAACCTGAACTCATTCAACGAGGTTTTAACCAGCCGGATAATATCACGATTCGTTGCTCAATAAATATCCGGTTCATTGTCTAATATACAAACCTATCATGCAGCTGTGTAAAAACAGAGAGTTGTCATCGGGACTGTTATTAACTAGCCGTGTACGCCACAGATGTTCACCGTCAGCGCTCCCATCTGACTTCGCCGTATACGTACTAATGGACATAACTTTAGATACCTCTGACTTCACAGTGAATGATCTGCTCTCTGAAGGTCATCTGGTTGACTTGGAGTGCACAGACGATATTATCCTGCTGGGCGAAGACGCGTTGATCAGAAATCTGAATATGTTTGGCTAATATGCTTTTTGCTGTTACCTGACAAGTTCAAGATGATGTTCTAAGACTGGTCGGCTACAAGTACCTCCAGTTTAGTGATAGGGAGTTACATCAGCTCAAACGTGCCGACGAAATATCAGTTCGAATACAGAGGTGTTTGGCATTTGCTAACTTCCGTCATCTGTAGCGCCGAATGACGACATATTCAACTATCTATCAAAGAACGAGTATAGTACTCTGCAGTCCATTTTGTCCTGTTTACGCATGTAAGACACAGCCGTTATTAAAAGGAGACATGGAGCAGTTACAGGTGTTTGATCACCGATGTCTTCGAGGCATTGCTGGCGTATAGTGAAATCACTGGGTGAGCAATGTTGAAGTTTGGCGAAGGGATACTAGGCAAGTGGATTGGTGAGGTTGTGAACCTTTATCAACTGAGATAGCTTGGATATATGTTGCTCATGCTGATGCACTGCCTACCTCGAAGTGCTATCCTAGGAAACGTTGGGTTAGATTTGAAGAGGTTTCAGGCTAGCGATGTGGCAATAGTCGATGAAGTCTGTGAATGTTGGTGTCGCCAAGATGATAGGAATCAGTTTTCTGAGGAGTTTTGGTAGCATCTTTGTGTCTATCCTACTAGATGAGGACAGCTAAACTGTTCTTCGAGCTAAACACCTAGTGATCAACTCTAGTTTGTTGTATGTCCAGCTTTTTTTAATGTTTTAGGTTTCTTAACAGAATATTAGATTTGTGCATTGAAGACTGTTGATTCTAATCCTCCTACATCTCAAGTTCTCGTCATATTGAATAGTTTGTAGGTTCTTCTATTCTTATTTCCTTGATTATACTCTTTGAAGAGATGTTGCATCACATATCTGCTTTCTATTGCTACGGGTGGTAACAGTTTTACTCATGTCACATTGGTGACATCTTGACTTCTATTGGTATACTGTTGCTGTACGTTTCAATGAAGCAACATGTTGAATTTCTGGAGGGTGATATTCGCTTTGGAAGTTTGTAAGGATTAGTTGATGTATTTCAAAGCAGCATTCATCCTAGAGTGGTATCAATTGGAGAAATATTAAAAACGTGAGAACATTGACGGAAGGAAGGGGTTGCGCACTGCTGAGGAATCCTATACCAGTACGAAACAGGTATTCTCCAGTACTCTCAGGTTTTTAATGATTCTCTGAATGATCTCAGTCCATAATGAACACAAGCTTAAAAAAGAGTTTTCGTCGGAATTGCAGATGCACTTCAAGTAAAGTATGACTTTTCCAGTTACATCAAGTTCTCAAATAACAGCAGACACCATTTCAATCGTAACTTTGAGCCTTCTCTCCAGTCTTATCAACCTGTTTTCACTACTACCCCGACACTTTCATTTATCCCTCACACAATCTCCTCCATGTCACCCTCGGCTCCCACCCCAACTCGTCGCTTTCCCTTTGACTTCCACTACACTGCCTCACCTGACCTGATGCGTAATGCACCCAAACCATCTTCTCAGTGTATGTCCAATCCAACCCATCTTCACTTTCTTCCCCTGCATATTTGTTGGGTGATAGGTTGTTGCTTCGTTGGTTCATTGTCAGACAGAGTGAGTTCCTTGTTGCTTATTCTTTCCGACCATATGATCTGATCTGATGTGATCATCATTATCGAGTGAGCGTGGTCGACAGCTGTTGATGTATGATGTCTACAGTTTGTTGGGAATGTTTTTGGTAACGCGCCAAGTCTCTGAAGCATCACATGTGGGCATTGACTTAGTTGACAGGATTAGTGTTGAAAATGCGGATGTTGTTCCATATGCTGAGTGAAGTGGAGTAGATCTGCACACTGATTTCAGGTAGATGAAGTGAAGGCTGTCTTGCTGTGTTTCCGATGATGGCTTTGACGTGGTCATGTGTGCGTGTGCTGCTGCCTGTGGTTGAAGGGATGCTGCCTTGGGAGGTAGGTAGGTAGGTAGGTAGGTGAAAGTGGCAACTTTGTTAAGTTTTCTGCTGTTGATAGTGATTGGTGCTTGTTGTTGGTTGGGTATCTTCATCACTTCTGTTTTCTCCACGTTCACGTGAAGGATGTGCCGCGTTGGCTGCCTCGCCTGTAGATGTTCGAGTTTGTGGGACAAGACATTAGATATAAATCATCATTGTTGGCGAAATCCAAATAGTGTAGAGTCTTTTCATCGGTCAAACAACGAGCGTTTGCCCATCTTCTCGCTCTACATGGTTTGCTGCATGATCTACAAATAAAGTTTATTCATCTGTCTGAAATGACAGATGAAAAAATCAAATAAACGTTTGTAGCGATCATGTGATTATAACTTTCAACCCCACCCCTAACAAACTATTTGAATATCATTCTACTTAAACACGTAAACACTGAGTGATGCGGGTTCGAAGCTCAGGGAGAGCATCAGTTTAATCGAGGTTACCGATACGCTTTGCTGACGAGTGCTAACAAACATGAAATCTAGGTCTTTCTTACCGATTGCCTTTAACCAACTCATCTACTAATGTGCGCCATGGTTGGTGGCCACATTGCAAATGTAATCAATAGGATTTGATCTGCACTCAGGACTTGACAACATCAACTTGCTTGCTCTCCCTTGACTGATCAATGGATACCAGTTGCAACGCTATAACTGCCGGTTTTTCTTCCGTCACATTACATAATAGGTTACAGATAGACAGATGGGATCAAAGGAGAACTTCACACACACGTACATCAGTACAAGTTAGTGTACTTCACAAGGAATAAGGAGGGGGGGTGGGTATGAGAGAAGTAGGAATTTGAAAATTAGGCTTAGTGAAAAAATCTGCGCCATTACCACCGTCTAAAGCATCGCAACCAGACGGTCTACACCTTCCTACACCAATTAGATCGATGATCAAAGACTTCTTGGATTGGTATCTCTTTTTCATCTGGAGTCCCCAGAGCCGTAAACTAGCGCAATTCTACTTTGCGCTAATACTGCATGTCGAGGTAGATAGTAGTTTTGGTGTATACATCATATAGTCAAGCCACCTCACCTAACCCCCGTCATTGTTGGTGAGCAAGGCTGTAGAGATAACTGTGGACAAAAGCTTGTAATTTCTTCATTTCTTGTACTTCCAATGACCGTATATCACAGCAGTATTGTAATGCGACAGAGCGAATTGTGATGTAGTATATACGTTCTTCAAAAGGTAGTTGGATGTCTTGACAGTTGTCGAATACATGATGCTGCTTGACCAATACTAAACGAGCTTCGTTTATCTCAACTGGGATTTTGTCAGCAATCAACCTGGTTGGGCTGATCGATACATTTCATCACTTCACTCTCTATCATTAAGCTGAGAGTCGTTAAAGATAAGTCTTTAAGCATCGTTTTGCATTTGATGGGTGGGAAACGATTGGCTGACTTGCTCATATTTCAGATCAACACATTTGGAAGACTTTTCATTTTGTCAGCGTGTTCACCTAGCCGATGGCTGCCACCTTTATGTTGTGATTGGGTACATCACAATGACCCAAGGAGCGCTATGCTGATAAAACTAGTGTCCCGTCCATGTCCTACTATACCAGAAAGGTCTGTTGAATAGTGGTAAGACGAAAAGCAGTTACCGTTCCAGTGTAAATTAGTACACTATGATGAGGGTTTGAGGGCGAAGGTCTACTACTGCTAGCTACGTAGTGTTTATTAGCAGCAAGGTGTTTTTCTTGGATGATCAGCTATACCTCGCTAATGCTACCTTCCGTATGGTAAGTTGAGGGGCTCTAAAAGCGGTTGACCCCTCGCCTGCCCTTACGTTCTTCCGACGCCGATAATATGGGTTTCGTTATCTTCCCGACGTTAGAACAGCCATGAGTTCTGTGATCACAAAAATCCTTTCCTCTTTCACTTACCTTCAGAAGAAACACCTTTTCATATTGTGGGCAACCGGAAAATGTCAACATCCTACACGCTTCCCATTTTGTTGGATGAACCTACTCTCTTTGCTCTGTGTGCGATTTGAATCATACATGAATATAACTGAACTAAATAACTATAACACAACAGTAGAACTAATTTTATACACAGAAACTGGAATAATCCACTGTATACTTGATTTCACTCAGTAAGTGATTATTTTAGAATCGCATATCGTGCATAGCTGACTAAGGAATCAATACGTCGGGCTATTCAATAGACACAATGACTAAATTAATTGGGTATTTCTGAAAAATTTCACTTGATAGGCTTGAATATGGTTGGAAGAATACTGGGAATGTGATTAGACTCGAATCAACTATTCTTGGATATATCTATTCATGTTTTTGACCGTTTTACTTTTTGAGGATAGCTGTAATATACCAAACTTGTATTATTTATTTCTGGGTGATGATTTGATGTGGAATGAAAATCTGAGCCGTAACTGAACCAGTAACCCTTTAGTCGTTAGGTTCGTAAGTATGTTATGTGGTTTGGACTAGTGAAAGTGCAAAGTGAGTAGTTGGAAGCAGTCGGAAAGTTGTTCGTGTATCAAGGTGGTTGTATGAATTTGAGTGATGAAATCTGAGTTATATGTGACACTGTTTGTGACGTTAGTCTGACCATAAACTGTCAGGTTTACAACGCTTCGATGAGAGCAATTCTACTCCTTACGTATGGAACTTGGCATCTTCGATCTGAAGATGTGCGACGACTCTGTGTGTTCGATCATCGTTCCAGTGTAACACTATGTAAGTAAGTAGTTATGAGTCACGACAGTGTGTATGTGTTCCGTTATAATGGAGATCGTTATGGAATAAGTGAATTCATCGTGAAATACCGACTTCGGTGGTTTCGACATGTGTTACGCATGTTGTCATGCCAACGGCTTCGATGCCACTCATTGTTTACTAACCATGGAACTGGTTAAAAGAAGTGGACGGGTAGTCAGTATATGACATGGTGCTGTGCGATGAAGGATAGTTGTATCGTGTTATATCATCTGTTAGTTCATCATGACTCTCTGCTTAAGGTTCGAGAGATCACTCAATTCATTGGGTTGAGGTATTATCAGATTTGGCGGTGATGCTGTCGTTTCCTTCTATCAGAAAAGGTAATGAATGTTTTTTTTCCCCTTTTTAAAAATTATTTCATATCTGTTTCAACTTGATTTATCACTTTCTTTCTAGCTATTACACCAATGGTAAATGATGCTAAAGGCTTAGTGACAAATATTGAAGATCCACGTGTACATGAACAATGGCGTCAATCAAATCGTAATTTACTAACTGCTGTCAAATCAGTTAAACAAACTGTCATTCCATTACTGAATAATCCAATCGCTTATTATCATGAACATTATAACTCAGTATTGTATGGGCATAAGAATGGAGTGAACGATACTACTAGTCATGCTACTAACAGTAGTAGTAATAGTTCAAAGGATAATAATAATAATAATAATGATAGTGTCTCATCATCGAAATCATCTCACCTTTCCAATAATCATATCACCTCTTCAATACCTATCCATGAAATGCAAAGAATAACTATTACAGGTAAGAAACTATTACACAATGATACTAATAGTAGTAGTAATTATACAACTGTGTTATGCTCTCCTGCCGTTGATAGGCTCCAATTTTTGATCGATCACTATTGTTATTTAATAACTCCTGTCTAGAGATACCTTGATATTGTTGATAATTTCAATTTGAAAGTAGTGATAACTAGTGGTTAGCAGTGAAACGCGCTAAGAGGCGCATTTCGTCCTGTTTAAGACGCGTCAACCTGAATGTGCTTGCTTTCGAGTGGGACTCGAATGGCGATGGATTATCCATTAGACTATCATATCGAGACATTCACATTGAGGTTCAAATATCGGTACTGGCTAGTCGATTCGGTCTAATCAACAAGGCGAAATGAACAGCTTACAATACCGAAGTATACTTATCATTGAAAGACTGCTTATTATGATGGCCTAATAGATAACGCTTTGGCGTTTTAAACGATGGATGGTAGTTTCGAATTCGAGTAGAATGTAATAGCTTCGAAGCTTATGGGGCTGTAAGTGTTCTTTTTTTTTTTTACGGGATTTTAACGTTTTGTATTTATGCTTGTTATCATCACTATGAGTTGAATAATTTCGTTTCAACAGTATTTGAGAGTCGCATCAACCTCGATGCATTGGATTCAAAAAGGCTTGTTTAGCCAGTTGCCAACTTATGTCATCGGTGGTGCCAAGTGTCAAGATATCCAACTTGATATGGTGGTGGTTGACGTTCTGATTTCCATTAAAATCGATTCGTTTGGGCGTTAGGTTCGTATCGTTTTTAGTCTGCTAGGCTCGTATCACTCGTAGAAGAGAGTGTTAGGTCATACTACCGGTTATAGCAATACTACGCTTCAGTGCATTCTATCTTGCTTTACGATTATGAGATTTGGCCGTTGATGATGTAATACAAAACTGGGCACTCGTTGATAGTAACGCGTGCCTGTAACTATGCGGAGACTGGTAGTTCCCTTGGGGGTGGGGGTGTGATTTGATGAAGTCGTCACTCAGTGCTGTAGTGTATGCAGTCATCTCACTGTTGAAATTTCTTTGTAGGTGGGAAGAGAGACTGAAGTCTATGAAGCGTCTCTTTTTTTCTGTAAAATGCTATTTGTGAACTACTATTTCTTTTACTGTAGTGTTGTTGTCAACTTTCCTTATTTCTTCATTCTCTAGATGTTTCACATATACCACCGCCTCCATATAGTGATAGTAATAATAATCATAATATTAATAATAGTTATTGTACATCATACTATAGTCATAAGCCTATTTATGAGATTAAGTTATGCAATCCTACACATCAACAGCAAAAATTTGTTGCTAGCCCTTCAGCTTACACATCTTCGATACATTCATATCCACAACAGTATCATCGAGCACATCATTGCTATCAACATGAACCCCTAGCACCAGGACAGCAACAACAACAACAACAGTCTAGTTCACGTCATCAATTGTATTCACCTCATCATCAATACACCGGTGGTAATGTGCATTCACCACCGCCGTATTACCAACCATCAGGGCAATCACATCATGGTGATGATGATTGTCGACAACATCAGTCACATCAAGACCAACAACATTATTCTCATCAAACAACTTCATATGTAAAGAGACGAAATGATGACTACACGGGTTCAGGTATCGTTTGTTCATAAACATCAAGGGAATGTGTCTCGTGTGTGTGTGTGTGTGTATGGCCTCACGTGCGCATGTGTGTGTGTGTGGTCATGCACTTGTTCTTTCATTTCTATTTTTCTGGGCATTGGGTTTGTTTTGCGTATGTGTGTGTGTGTGTGAGTGCGTGCGTGCATGCATTCACTTTTTAGTTGCATGATAGTAGTAGTAATAGTGGTGGTTATGGTGATGGTGGTGGTGGTTATCGTCAGCTTCCGAGAAGCATGGTTACCAATGTGTACTCTCGTTTTGCTTTTTTTCTTCCACTGGGTTCTGATGTATATAAATTATGAGTTATGTTTTTGTTACTGCTGCATGTCAACCTGGATTCCACTGTTTAAGTATCAAATAGACTGTTCTACACGATTATTTTATTTCCATTCATCATGGGGTGTAGTAAACTTTAAACTTGTGTATTTGTCTTTCATAGCTGAAGTAATGTTAGAATACATTTCACAAAGACATTGCAAAGTATATCCAAATGGTTGAATAACTTTCTTCCTGATTGGAGTATTTAAAAAGGCGCTTGTTTCGTGATTGGTTAATTAGTGTCGTTTATTTCAGGATAGTATTCAACATAGACTTACTAACATCAATTGGAGAACCATTGGACAAGCGTTTCTCAC
Source organism: Heterobilharzia americana (assembly GCA_944470555.2). NCBI lineage: Eukaryota > Metazoa > Platyhelminthes > Trematoda > Strigeidida > Schistosomatidae > Heterobilharzia > Heterobilharzia americana. The sequence continues at coordinate 73,447,924 of OX104128.1, read as the reverse complement.
CACCAAAATTCAAATTGCTGCTCCTGGATTGGTCTTCAACGGTGCCTTCTCGGCTAACAATAGAGAGTAAAGTGGTTGAGTGTATCGATCACTTTACTTACTTAGGAAGTAGGATCAGCCCTGATGACTCATTGGCCGGTAAAATCTCTGCACGGACACAACGCTCGATTGACTTTCGCCAACTTACACTACCTGTGGCGCCGCCGTGATATTCGTTTGTCTATTAAGGGTCGCGTGTGCTGCACAGCAGTCCCGTCTGTTTGAATGTATGGCTGTAAAATATGGCCATTGATGGTGGAAGACATGAGAAGGCTGGCTTCAAGTGTTTGACCATCGTTGCCTTGATCGTAGCATATGCCGTATTTCGTGGTGTCACCATGTGAGTAATGCAGAAGTGAGGTATAGACTTTTAGGGAGAAGAGGTGAGTCAGTTGTCGAGGTTGTGAACCTTCATCGACTGAGATGGTTGGGACACGTGTTATGTATGCCTAGTTGCCGGTTACCTCATCACACAATGTTGTCCGAAGTAGGTTCAGAGTGGAAAAAGGGTGGAGGTGTCCAGACTAAAACATGGCACCAATGTATGAAGTCTATGAGTGTTGGTTTGAACGATGTGGGGTGATGCAGATTAGGTGGTTGGGTTCCGTGGGACAAGAGGAAGTAGTGGTTAGAGACTGACTCTAGGTGATCACATGGCTGAGAACCGATGTCATTGGCGTAGAAGTATCCCCACACATATTATCGTCATCTTGACGACGCTATACCGAATCTCACCACTTTCTCATTCTTCGTTTTTCTCTTTTCGTGCTTTATATTTCTTTAGACTGCATTCTTTTATCTTCATCCCTCACCTCACTACCTTTCTACTTGATGTAGTGATATGAGGTGTGGCAAGTTGGAGCGTTACGCAGTGATGCCTGGTCCTAGGTTGATCTGGATGGATGATGCACCCCGCCATGGACTAGATCCAGGGCTTTCAAGCAAGCACGTTACCATTCAGCCATGGGGTCGTAATCATCATTGATTGTCATTGGTGTGTACTTGTTCTCCGACCTGACTTCGTTCTCTCTCTCCCTCTCTCTGTCTGATGTCAGTTAGTTATAAATACTACCTTGTCATCAATGAAGTCCCATAAATCTCCTGTTTCCTAATTGGTTGATATTGTATGCGTAGGTGATTCACTTGTGATACGATGTTAATGTACTGTCTGCTAGATAGTTTTTTTGACTGAGTCCCAATAACGAAATCTCGTCTTGAATACAGAAGGCACATTTTGCATTTACCGACTTGGGTCATGTGTGGCGCAGACTGGTAAGATATACGACTATTTATCAAAACATGAGTATACCACATTTCAGTCGGTTCTGCTTAAATGTACGTCTGTGAGATACGGTCGTTAAGACACGAAGCGACTATTGAATTTTCATCACAGATGTGTTCGTAGTATTGCTCGCGCTTGATGGTATCACTGTGAGCAATAATGAAGTCAGACGAAGCATACTAGGGAAGGTAGGCTTGGAAATGTACTGCGCTTGCTGAGTCATCGCCTACGTTGAAGTATCATGTTAAATGAGGTTGGACTAGGTTGGAAGAGAGTTAAGGGTAACCTCCATGTGGGTAACCCAGAAGAAGTTGGGTATAGAGTTTTAGGGAGAAGAGGTGAATCAGTTGTCGAGGTTGTGAGCCTTCATCGACTGAGATGGTTGGGGCACGTGTTACGTTTGTCTAAATGCCGGTTGCCTCATCACAAAATGTTGTCCGAAGTAGGTTCAGAGTGGAAAAATGGCCCGAGGTGTCCATACTAAAACATGGCACCAATGTATGAAGTCTGTGAGTGTTAGTTTGAGCGATGTAGGTCGATGCAGACTGAGTGGTTAATGTCAACGGGACAAGAGAAACCACCAGTGGTTGAAGACTCTAGGTGATGATCGATGTCAGTGGTGTAGAAGTATCCCCACACATATTATTCTCATCTTACCGATACTCTACCGAATCTCACCATTTTCTCATTCTTCCTTTCTTTCTTCCCATACTTCATATTTCTTTTGACTGAATTTTCTTTTCTTCATCTTCCACTTCACTACCTTTTTACTTGATGTAGTGATATGATGAGGTGTGGCAACTCTGACTGTTATGCAGTAGTGCCTTATGTTGAGGGGTAAAATGAACATAAATTTATCAATGTACAACGTGATATTTTTTATTAGAATTATTTAACTATTGGTGTTCAATTTTGACGGTCTTTCGTAACTGAACTGTGCAAATTATTTACAAGTTGGCATTCATCATAAACTGTGATATCAGTTGAAGAAACAGTAGTAACCGTGGGAGGATTGGAAAGCAGCCGTCTTATTCTAGTAACGGACTCCTCATCAGTCTATGTCACTCATCATCCCAGTCTTCAACAAAGGCGAGAAGTCCTCTTGTGATAACCACAGAGGAATCAGCCTGACGAACATAGTGTCTTAGATCCTAGGTTCTATAATTCTCCGACGCCTGAGTGGAGTTTCGGAACACCAAGCCCGAGAAAACCAAGTAGGCTTTAGACCTGGCCGTGGATGTATCGACCAAACATTCACACTGCGCCAGGTCCTGGAACATAGGCATGCTTACAGACGCCCGACAATAGCTGTATTTCTCGACCTGAAGGTGGCATTTGACTCCGCTGATCGAGAAGTCTTATGGCAATGTCTGTCACTGAAAGGCGTACCTAGTAAGTACATCACGTTATTGAAAGCTCTCTACTCGAACACTTGTGGGCATGTTAGAACCTATGGTGAGTTGTCCAGGGAGCTATGCTCATTGATTGGTGTCCGTCAAGGATGTCCACTCTCTTCATTCTTATTCAATTTCATCATAGATATTCTCATGGAGACTTCCCTTTCGTCACCAGGCTACACAGACGTTGACCTAAGTGGTGGAGAATTTTCGTCTGACCTAGAATATTCAGACGACATAGTCAGTCCTGTTAGGTGAAGACGCTGACTGATGAGATGCTGAGTCTTCTGAACACTTTGAGTGGGAATTTGAGAATGTTTGGGATGCCATTTTCACCACCCAAATGCAAATTTTGCTCCAGGACTGGTCTTCAGCGGTTCCGTGGCTAACAGTAGAGAGTGAAGTGGTTGAGTGTGTTGACCACTTCGCTTACCTAGGAAGTAGGATCAGCCCTAGTGGCTAGCTCAGTGGCCGATGAGATTTCGGCACGGATACAAAAGGCTCGATTGGCTTTTGCCTATTTACGCCACCTATGGCGCCGCCGTGATATTCGTTTGTCTATTAAGAGTCGCGTGTACTGCACAGCAGTCCGCTCTGTTCTACTATATGACTGTGAAACATGGCCACTGAAGGTGGAGGATACAAAAAGGCTTCAAGTGTTTGACCACCGTTGCCTGCGTAGTATATGCCGTATTTCGTGATGTCACCATGTGAGTAATGCAGAATTGAGGTATAGAGTTTTAGGGAGAAGAGGTGAGTCAGTTGACGAGGTTGTGAACCTTCATCGACTGAGATGCTTGGGACACGTGTTACGTATGCCTAGTCACCGATTGCGTCGTCACACAATGTTGGCTGAGGTGGGTCCAGGCTGGAAAAAGGCCCGAGGTGGCCAGACTAAAACATGGCACCAATGTATGAAGTCTGTGAGTGTTGGTTTGAGCGATGTGGGGTGATGCAGACTAGGTGGTTGGAGTCCACGGGCAAGAGTAACCAGTGGTTGTAGACCCTAGGTGATATTGCTGAGAACCGAAGTCAGTGGCGCAGATGTATACACACATTATCCTCATCTTGATGACGCTATACCGAATCTCACCATTTTGTCACTCCTCTTTCCTTTCTTCTCGTACTTTATATTTCTTCTGACTGTATTCTCTTATCTTCATCCTTCACCTCACTACCTTTTTCCTTGATGAACTGACGTGAGGTGTGGCAAGTTGGAGCGTTACGCAGTAATGCCTGGTCCTATGTTGATAATGATGATGATGACTCCTCATCAGTACGCACATTTGATCCGGCCCATCGGTAGTGCAACCCAGGACTTTAAGGTTTCATGGTCAACACGTTGCCATTTAACAATTATACTCGCAGTCAGATGGTTACATCACGTCTGGAAACCACAATAGTAGAGAGATTTAGACTACCAATGAGTCGCATACTGCTAACAGTCCATTTTCTGTAGATATCACCAGATATATCATCATTCTAGTTCTACAATCAATAGGAAGTTATCTTTTAATCGAGGTACTCTTTGTTTGTTCGCCGTCGATCGACAGAAAAATTCTGTGTCTTTCGATGATCTCATTTTCGAAAGCTGTAGACTGTCGTGGTTATATATATATCAAAAACATATAACAACCGTGTATTATTGAACAATAGGGATATAAGTTACATTATTCAACCAGCTAGTGCGCTACAAGCTGAAACGAAGACTGAAAACAAGTTACGTAATAGTGGAGAATATTTATCACTCAGGTGGATAGTCTCGGTTGCATTATGTTCTCTAAGAAGCTGGGTTGTTCAATCGTCAAGAGGCTTTCATCATCTGTCTTTCTACACAGCATCATTAACTTCAGTATGAAGTCAGCTACCTAACAATATGTCTGTGTCACCGATTCACTAGCTTGGTTGTTTGATTTACATTTTAGGGATCCATTCTCTTAGTAATCAATCAGTCAGTGTATACGATACTTGTTCAAGGAATTCGCTTGTTGTAGCATTTCCACATTGTCCCATTCGATGTTGTGTGACTGTACCCATTCTACATGGATCAATGTCAATGAGGATGGGCTATTCACCAACTGGATTAGCCATTATTGTGACATTGAAGATCGCTGAAACTAGTTTCATAGTTAATCTGATCTTCTTTAAATGATGGATCCTATAGCTTGCATATGATTTCTTGCTAGAAATTTAACTGATTTGTGGACTAAGCTGTTGCCGAGTAGGTAAGTTTAAGTAGTCAGTTGACACTGTTTAAGACTGTTACCATACTAGTTGGTACCACTTAACTTCATCATATTACTCCAGACTATCTAACCTTTGAAATTCAACTGACTGACTGATAGACATCTGTTTGTTTGGCATCTCATGACATAAGAGTAAGATAACGAAAAAAACACTTGGACACAATTAGACAAAACTTCAATATTACATCATACTGACAAATGTTAACTCCCTGATTCATAGTCTATATGATAACTGGAATCTATGACTTGAAACTCTCGGGATAATAGGGCTAAAAATTCATATCCATGGTGAAGGATGGTGTATATCAACTGCTAGTCTTCATTCATCTTAAACTTTTATTTCATTTCACCTCTCTTTCGATAGTCTCCTGTAATAGTTGATAACATTTCTGTGGGATTTTTTCTTCTGGTGACTTATGTCTTAGTATAATGCGAAATATGTCAACCTAAACTTTTACACCAGGGTATCATAAATTGAATTCGACATTAGAGTACACTCAGTTGACGAGTCCATCAATCGTACAGGCATTAAAATTCCTAGAAATGTTCCCTTCTCAGTATTGTTTAGGTAGTCTGAAATAATCTTGGTTATGAGTTGGTTTGTTAAATCGTGAAGAGGCTTTCATCGTCTACCTTTCTACACGACATTATTAACTTTATTACGAAGTCAGTTACCTGTCAATATTTCTCCGTTATCAATTCAGTAGGTTGGATTCACCAACTGGTTTTCGTGTGATTGGTTGTCTCGTTGACCTACTGTACAGATTTTCCTGTTGGCTATTCCTTTCCTCTCCTCGCCTCTCCTCTCCTTTCTGTCGTTTATCATTTTTTTCATTGCTTAATAGATCGAGCCTGATTAATTGCTGACTGATCTGAATGTCAAGGTTCTAGGAATTCTCATATGATATTCTTTGTGTTTCCTCTCTCCATTCAACATTTCTACATTGTCAAAATTCAATTCTCGTTCATATTTGCTATCCAAGTGGATTGAGTGATGAGATGTATAGTTTAAGATGAATTTATTGATTTGTGAGGCATCCTAAAGGAATTTCGAGTGATTTCAGTAAACTTGTCGTGATCTCTGGTATATACTTGAAGTATGAGCACGAATTGAATTTTGATAATGTAGAAATCATGGATGGAGACAGACAGCACAAACAATATCAGAGAATTCTTTGATTGACATTCAAGTCAGTCAGTCAATCAGTAATCCATAGATGTAGGATCAACTCCGGTGGGTCAGTTGCCGATGAGATTTCTGCACGGATACAAAAGGCTCGATTAGCTTTTGCCAATTTGCGCCACCTATGGCGCCGCCGTGATATTCGTTTGTCTACTAAGGGTCACATGTACTGCACAGCAGTCCGATCTGTTCTACTATATGGCTGTGAAACATGGCCATTGAAAGTGGAAGATATAAAAAGGCTTGAGGTGTTTGACCATCGTTGCCTTCGTAGTATATGCTGTATTTCGTGGTGTCACCATGTGAGTAATGCAGAAGTGAGGTATAGAGTTTTAGGGAGAAGAGGTGAGTCAGTTGTCGAGGTTGTGAACCTTCATCGACTGAGATGGTTGCGACACGTACTACGTATGCCTAGTCACCGATTGCCTCGTCACACAATGTTGGCTGAGGTGGGTCCAGGCTGGAAAAAGGCCCGAGGTGTCCAGACTAAAACATGGCACCAATGTATGGAGTCTATGAGTGTTGGTTTGAACGATGTGGGGTGATGCAGACTAGGTGGTTGGGTTCCGTGGGACAAGAGGAACCAGTGGTTGGAGACCCTAGGTGATATGGCTGAGAACCGAAGTCAGTGGCGCAGATGTATACACGCATTATCCTCATCTTGACGACGCTATACCGAATCTCACCATTTTGTCAGTCCTCTTTCCTTTCTTTTCGTACTTAATATTTCTTCTGACTGTATTCTCTTATCTTCACCCTTCACCTCACTACCTTTTTACTTGGTGTGGTGATATGAGGTGTGGCAAGTTGGAGCGTTATGCGGTAATGCCTGGTCCTATGTTGATAATGATGATGATGACTCCTCATCAGTACGCACATTTGATCCGGCCCATCGGTAGTGCAACCCAGGACTTTAAGGTTTCATGGTCAACACGTTGCCATTTAACAATTATACTCGCAGTCAGATGGTTACATCACGTCTGGAAACCACAATAGTAGAGAGATTTAGACTACCAATGAGTCGCATACTGCTAACAGTCCATTTTCTGTAGATATCACCAGATATATCATCATTCTAGTTCTACAATCAATAGGAAGTTATCTTTTAATCGAGGTACTCTTTGTTTGTTCGCCGTCGATCGACAGAAAAATTCTGTCTCTTTCGACGATATCATTTTCGAAAGCTGTAGACTGTCGTGGTTATATATGTATCAAAAACACATAACAACCGTGTATTATTGAACAATAGGGATATAGTAGCATTATTCAACCAGCTAGTGCGCTACAAGCTGAAACGAAGACTGAAAACAAGTTACGTAATAGTGGAGAATATTTATCACTCAGGTGGATGGTCTCGGTTGCATTATGTTCTCTAAGGAGCTGGGTTGTTCAATCGTCAAGAGGCTTTCATCATCTGTCTTTCTACACAGCATCATTAACTTCAGTATGAAGTCAGCTACCTAACAATATGTCTGTGTCACCGATTCACTAGCTTGGTTGTTTGATTTACATTTTAGGGATCCATTCTCTTAGTAATCAATCAGTCAGTGTATACGATACTTGTTCAAGGAATTCGCTTGTTGTAGCATTTCCACATTGTCCCATTCGATGTTGTGTGACTGTACCCATTCTACATGGATCAATGTCAATGAGGATGGGCTATTCACCAACTGGATTAGCCATTATTGTGACATTGAAGATCGCTGAAACTAGTTTCATAGTTAATCTGATCTTCTTTAAATGATGGATCCTATAGCTTGCATATGATTTCTTGCTAGAAATTTAACTGATTTATGGACTAAGCTGTTGCCGAGTAGGTAAGTTTAAGTAGTCAGTTGACACTGTTTAAGACTGTTACCATACTAGTTGGTACCACTTAACTTCATCATATTACTCCAGACTATCTAACCTTTGAAATTCAACTGACTGACTGATAGACATCTGTTTGTTTGGCATCTCATGACATAAGAGTAAGATAACGAAAAAAACACTTGGACACAATTAGACAAAACTTCAATATTACATCATACTGACAAATGTTAACTCCCTGATTCATAGTCTATATGATAACTGGAATCTATGACTTGAAACTCTCGGGATAATAGGGCTAAAAATTCATATCCATGGTGAAGGATGGTGTATATCAACTGCTAGTCTTCATTCATCTTAAACTTTTATTTCATTTCACCTCTCTTTCGATAGTCTCCTGTAATAGTTGATAACATTTCTGTGGGATTTTTTCTTCTGGTGACTTATGTCTTAGTATAATGCGAAATATGTCAACCTAAACTTTTACACCAGGGTATCATAAATTGAATTCGACATTAGAGTACACTCAGTTGACGAGTCCATCAATCGTACAGGCATTAAAATTCCTAGAAATGTTCCCTTCTCAGTATTGTTTAGGTAGTCTGAAATAATCTTGGTTATGAGTTGGTTTGTTAAATCGTGAAGAGGCTTTCATCGTCTACCTTTCTACACGACATTATTAACTTTATTACGAAGTCAGTTACCTGTCAATATTTCTCCGTTATCAATTCAGTAGGTTGGATTCACCAACTGGTTTTCGTGTGATTGGTTGTCTCGTTGACCTACTGTACAGATTTTCCTGTTGGCTATTCCTTTCCTCTCCTCGCCTCTCCTCTCCTTTCTGTCGTTTATCATTTTTTTCATTGCTTAATAGATCGAGCCTGATTAATTGCTGACTGATCTGAATGTCAAGGTTCTAGGAATTCTCATATGATATTCTTTGTGTTTCCTCTCTCCATTCAACATTTCTACATTGTCAAAATTCAATTCTCGTTCATATTTGCTATCCAAGTGGATTGAGTGATGAGATGTATAGTTTAAGATGAATTTATTGATTTGTGAGGCATCCTAAAGGAATTTCGAGTGATTTCAGTAAACTTGTCGTGATCTCTGGTATATACTTGAAGTATGAGCACGAATTGAATTTTGATAATGTAGAAATCATGGATGGAGACAGACAGCACAAACAATATCAGAGAATTCTTTGATTGACATTCAAGTCAGTCAGTCAATCAGTAATCCATAGATGTAGGATCAACTCCGGTGGGTCAGTTGCCGATGAGATTTCTGCACGGATACAAAAGGCTCGATTGGCTTTTGCCAATTTGCGCCACCTATGGCGCCGCCGTGATATTCGTTTGTCTATTAAGGGTCGTGTGTACTGCACAGCAGTCCTCTCTGTTCTACTATATGGTTGTGAAACATGGCCATTGAAAGTGGAGGATACAAAAAGGCTTCAGGTGTTTGACCACCGTTGCCTTCGTAGTATAGGACGTATTCCGTGGTGTCACCACATGAGTAATGCAGAAGTTAGGTGTAGAGTTTTAGGGAGAAGAGGTAAGTCAGTTGACGAGGTTGTGAACCTTCATCGACTGAGATGGTTGCGACACGTACTACGTATGTCTAGTCACCGATTGCCTCGTCACACAATGTTGGCTGAGGTGGGTCCAGGCTGGAAAAAGTGCCCGAGGTGTCCAGACTAAAACATGGCACCAATGTATGAAGTCTATGACTGTTGGTTTAAGCCATGTGGGGTGATGCAGACTAGGTGGTTGGGTCCGTGGGACAAGAGGAACCAGTGGTTGGAGACCCTAGGTGATATGGCTGAGAACCGATGTGAGTGGCGCAGATGTATACACACATTATCCTCATCTTGAACGCTATACCGAATCTCACCATTTTGTCACTCCTCTTTCCTTTCTTCTCGTACTTTATATTTCTTTTGACTGCATTCTCTTATCTTCACCCTTCACCTCACTACCTTTTTACTTGATGAACTGATATGAGGTGTGGCAAGTTGGAGCGTTACGCAGTAATGCCTGTTCCTATGTTGATAATGATGATGATGAATCCATAGATGTATACACTATGCGGTCTCTCAATGACACAACAATCAGAGGAAAGAACCAATCACACGAAAACGAATTGATGAGAGTAAGCTACTGAATGGCTGACATAGAGATATTGAAAGGTAGCTGACTTCATATTGAAGTAAGCGCTGTTGATGATGTCGTGTAAAAAGATGAAAGCGTCTTGATGATTAAAAAGCCCAGCTCCAAGTGTCGTATGGTAATCTCTTAGAAAATGGATATCATATGGGAAAGACGGTGAGTTTTTGTGGTGTGAAACGCGACTGGGTTAACTGAGTTTCTAACTGTCGACAATGTACGCCTTTTGATTGACTCTGTTAACGATACTGAAGGATCACTCATGGGGAGTAGTATATGTACAGAGTTGACTAAATGTTCTCCTCTCGATAATAGTACAGAGGTTCCTTTGAAAAGTGCAAGTCAATTTGTAGACAAACATTTAGATGATCCAATGCATCAGCTTGGCGTTAACACAACTTGAAACCAACTGCTAACTAGAGATGGTAATCTCTAGCTGATTCTTCAGGATCTCTACTGTCGTATCACCTATGAAACTGACGTCCATAGATAAATTTCGTATAAATTGTCGTCGATTGTATCACTCCTACAGATTTCTCTAATTGTTGATGATGAAGACATAATTCTATGATGATCTTTCAATGACTCATTTTCATCATCATACCGTAAAATATCTATTGCTTATTTGTTAGTTCAAGGTCATCGAGAATGTTCAATTCAAGGTCATTGAAAAATTCTTTTTACGATTACATAAATAAACAAGAATCAATGTAAAATTAGTGTTTGAACGTACCTCTTTTGATCAGATTTAAACTACTGGATTGCATAAACTTCTACTATGTTGAGTTAGCGATTAAACAGTCTAGGGTTTTTATATGATACCGTCGTTGATTGGACCGAATTGATCAGTCCCTATTAGCATATAGGCTCCTGTGCGAATGCCTCGATATTGCCAACAATCTAATTATAGATCAATTAGGTCCAATCAACGACGGTATCATATAAAAAACCCTATACTAAAAACTTAAACCCGTCGCACAAGAAGTGGCTATCGTGTTTCGGTGGTGTAGTGGATAACGCGCTGGCGTTTGAAGCGATCGCTCCCGAGTCGGAACCAATTGTAAAAGAGCAGATGAATCGATGTACACGTATGAAGGTGTTATAAAGGGGGTAGTTCATCTTTACACATCCCTTGAATGACTTTTTGTCTTGAGTAAACAATACAATGTGCTTTACATAATCGATTGTTCAGTATCTTTGCTAATAATGTATTTCCCTTCTATGCAATATTCATAAATAGTTTCCAATACTGTTTAGTTTTCACATAATACCGTGCTACGAAGATATATCCATATGACATATTTCATTTTTAGTAGGTGGTTTATGTATGTCACTATATTTCGGTGTATGTATATGTCTGCGTGTATGCCTGGATGTTGCTATGCACTTTGATTATCCTTGAATAGTTACAAGAGTTGAACAATTCAAATATCATTTGCCTCGCTAACAATTTTTTTTTTCTGTGGATATTTTATACTATAGAACAATCCTCTGAAGTTGCTTCGCCTATATCGTCTGTTACTGTACCACCTCCAAGACTATGTACACCTGATACTGAAGTTGATGAAGAATTCAATTTTCCACCACCAGAAGAAAATCAACCAATTATGGTTAGTAAATTGACTATTTTCCCTCTTTGTTTTCAGAAGAAGAAAAGAAGTCTATGTAACCAGTAACCATTGCTTCAAATTCCAATGGGTTATTGACTAGATTATTATTGCGCTACAGCTCTCTGTTACTATGAATGGATTGGTTCATGTAATTTTCTTTTTTTTTTTAACCCTGGATCAAATCTATCCAACTCTGTTAGGATATGCTCATCTATATGAATCACTGCATATTATCTGATTGTAGATTATGCTGTAAGGAGACTTGATGGTAACCATCGTAACTATTGTGAATCATTTGCCTAGTGGATAACATGCTCTGTCATTTGAAGCGATGCATAACCACTATCAAGCAAATCACAACATAATCAATAATCAAGCAATGTGTTGGAGGGGGAAGGTTTTGGGTGGTCACAACTTGAACTCTCAACTTGGATATAGATACAATCAGTCAGACTGTTGGAATTACTGAGCCATGATCCAAGCTGCCACATCCCACACGTTTAAACATATCAGACGAGAATGCTACATTAATCAAGTTCATATGAAGATTTTGAGCAATATGGCGTAAAATAATCAGCTATAATGTAACATATGAACATAGACGATTTTATCAACTGCCTCACTTCTTCCGCATACAATAATTCTGGTATACAAATGAGATGATTTCAAGACATACAGATTGTGTGATGAAGACAACGATGATTGGACACCTGATGCCATCTTATTTCTACTTTTAGTGGTCATGTTTCACAATGAACTCCTGACAGTACACCCAACTCTTAATAGACAATTAGATATTCGCTGCGATAAACGACACTCAAGCGTTTTACATCTGTGCATATGTTTTATAAGTCATTGGCTTACCAGAGTTGATGCAACTTGACAGGTCAGTCAAGATAGTCACCGTACTCAAAACATTTCTCTCCCTTTTAATGAACGAGGCATTACCGAAGACCATGCCTGGGGAACCTATCAGTGATGAGAAATTTCACTTCACTCGAAGAAGGGCAGTCGATGAAGTTAATTGAACATGAGTTACTCATAATGAACCACCGTTTATCTTGACGTTCGAAGAAGGCTCAATGTATTCAAACCAAGATGTTCAGCTTTCTTGATACAACAAGAATCAATAGTTGAAAACGCTTAGGAAAGTTCTATGTACTTTTTGTCAGAAAATTCTACTTCTATGGTAAAGTTGAATAAGAATGGAGACATTGAACATCCTTGATGACTGCCACTTCCTATAAACAAGTCATCTGATAACTCATGTCTTTGAAGTAAAGACAGGAGTAGGACAACGTTGCCTACTATCACCGATCATCTTCCTGATTGTGATCGACTGAAATGCATCCTGCAACAAACGGTGAGGAGCGACAAGATAGGCATACACTCGCAGTCTCACCGATGAAAAGACCCTACACAATTTGCATATCACCAACGATGATGATTCATGTCTAATGTCATGTCCCACAAACTCGAACATCTACAGACGAAAATCAACAAGTTGACAGAACAGGCGAGGCAGCCAACACGGCACTCCCTTCAGGTTGAAGTAGAGAAGACAGAGGTGATGAAGATACTCGAACAACAACAACAATCATCATCAACAGGAGAAATCTAAACAAAGTTGTCACTTTCACCTATCTACGTACCTAGACAGCATCCTTTCAACTACAGGCGGCACAGTCACACTCACAGAAGAGGACGTCAAACCCACGATCGGAAAGATAGCCCTCACTTCATCTACCTGAAATCGGTGTGGAGATCTACTCTACTCCACTCAATATGTGGAACAACATCCGCATTTTCAACACTAATCCAGTAGATCTCCACACCGATTTCAGGTAGATGAAGTGAGGGCTATCTTTCCAATCATGGGTTTGACATCCTCTTCTGTGCATGTGTCTATGCCGCCTGTAGTTGAAAGGATGCTGTCTAGGTACGTAGATAGGTGAAAGTGACAACTTTGTTTAGATTTCTCCTGTTGATGATGATTGTTGTTGTTGTTCGAGTATCTTCATCACCTCTGTCTTCTCTACTTCAACCTGAAGGGAGTGCCGTGTTGGCTGCCTCGCCTGTTCTGTCAACTTGTTGATTTTCGTCTGTAGATGTTCGAGTTTGTGGGACATGACATTAGACATGAATCATCATCGTTGGTGATATGCAAATTGTGTAGGGTCTTTTCATCGGTGAGACTGCGAGTGTATGCCTATCTTGTCGCTCCTCACCGTTTGTTGCAGGATGCAGTTCAGTCGATCACAATCAGGAAGATGATCGGTGATAGTAGGCAACGTTGTCTTCACTTGAAATCTACCACTGAGTGAATCGCTTGCAGTGTAGTGTCATATAGCATGTAGTTGTTGAATGAAGTTGATATAGATTTGTACTACTCCGTAGTTTTGAAGCAGCTGATAAATTACTTCTTGGTGGACGTTGTTAAAGGCCTTTTCAAAATCGATCAAGTTCGTGTGGATTGTTGACTGCCATTCTACGCTCTATTCTATGGTGATGATTTGTTTTTTTCTCCAAATTGGCCTGTTCCGATAGTAATTTTGAACGTTATGATTCCTTGTCATTTCTTACAGAGACTTAGGTCGCCTTTCTTTAAAGTTTGACAAGGTAATCCTTTTGCAATCTGCATATACCTTTCCTTTCTTTCCTTAAAACTTATGGAATATTACTATTGTTAGTATTTGTGTTGATTTGATTGGTTGAGACTAATTCGAAGAATCTAGGTAGGCGCAAACTTCATCCTAATTAAGACTCGTCAGCTGAATATACCTTCACGCCAGTCAGTGATGTTGTTCCCTATGAATATCGAACCTCATACCGATCTTTACAAACGCCAAAGCGTTATCCGCTATATCACAAAAGAATGATAATCACTTGTTGTACAATGGGTCGTAGTTATTACCATTTATTGGCATACTTGTAATTCTCCGTTGTTTTTCTGGATTGGATTGTTGTTGTTATTATTATCCTTATAGCAATTATTATTATTATTATTATTATTCGTTATGGTTAATATTATTCATAGTTTCAATTGTTGACGTTTCTATATTATAGGCAGCTGCACATGCATTACATCATGAAACTCGATTATGGTCAAGTCGTGACAATGAATTGATTGCAGCAACTAAACGTATGGCTGCTTTAATGGCTCAACTTAGTCAAATTGTTCGGTAAGTAAATATCTATTTATTGTTTATAAGATTTTTCGTTGTTGTATTGTTCTACTGTTTTTCTTAAAGGTTTCATATACATTATCAGTATATCTGGAAGTTATTCCTTAGGCAATCTGTCATCATCATCATCCTGGAGATTGATAAATCATAGGTTCGAATCCCCATGGTATAGACAATGAAATAGTGTCATTAGCTCATGTTATATGACGTATAATTTATTGCCTGGTGTATAAATATGCACATATGACTATTGGGTGATGCAACAATATGTTATATAAGTGATGGATAGTGGCTAGGAGTGGAATGCAGAATGTGCACTCCTCCCCATTTAGGACTCGTCAGCTAGATGTACCCGCTTCCCAGTGATCGATGTTGTCTCCATGGGAACTTGAAGGCGACCGCTTCAAACGCCAGAGCGTTATCTACTATAGCACCGAGCCACGATAGCCGCTTCTTGTGCGACGGGTATAGTTTCAGTGTTATTGCTTGTATGACACCTTCGTTGATTGGACCGAATTGATCAGTCTCTATTGGCATATGGGCTCCTGTGCAGATGTCTCGATATTGCCTGTGTTTTAATTATCTAATTATATAATTATCACGAGTCACAAATAGAATGAAGTACTCAACGTAGGTTCCACTTCTAGCTACTACCAATGATTACCATTCATAACTAAAACAGCCAATATCGAGGCATCCGCACGGGATCCCATATGCCAACAGAGATTGATCGATTCGGTCCAATCAGCGACGGTGTAATACAAGCAATAACACTATTATTATTATTATTATTTTAATTTTTCCCTTGGGTTCCTGGTGGAACATAGGACTTCAGTAGCACGCCTCCAGTGCACTCTGTTCTCTGCAGTCTTTTGAACCTGGCTCCACGACTGCCCACAAGCATTCATTTCCTCCTCACATGATCTGGTCCTTGTCAACCTCAGCTGGGACTCTCAACTTATTTCCCCTCTGGGATTCACTCTAGCAACTGGCCTGACGCGTGATGTCCCCAGTCGGCCTGTATGCATGATCCATCTCCATTTCCTTCCACTGCATATTTGTTGAGTGATAGGTTCTTGGTTGGTTTGTCACCAGCTAGAGTTCCTTTTTGCTTATTCTTTCTAGCCATCTGATCTGCTTTTGAGTATCGAGCGTAGGCAGTTGTTGATGAATATCTGTAGTTTGTTGGAAATGCTTTTCGTACTGCGCCAAGTTTCTGAACTATATAGCAGCACTGACTTGACTGGCATTAGTGTTGAAAATCCAGATGTTGTCCTTTGTGCTGAGTGCAGTAGATCTCCACACTGATTTCAGATTAGTGAAAGCCTGTCTTGCTGTCTTTCCAATCCTGACTGCTTTGACATCCTCGTGTGTGCGTGTGCTGCCTGTAGTTGAAACAGTGCTGCCTAGGTGGGTAGGTGAAAGAGGCTACTTCTTTTACGTTTTTCCCATTGATAGTGATTGGAGTTTGTTGTTGTTGGTTGGGTATCTTCATCACCTCTGTCTTCTCTACATTCAGTTGAAGTCTCATCTTTCTTCGCTGCCCTGCCCTGCCCTGCCTCTTCTGTCAACTTGTTAGTTTTCGCCTGTAGATCTTCAAGTTTGTACGACATTAGACACAAGTTATCGGCGAATTCCAAATCTTCTAGGATCTTTTTCCTGGTCCAGCGTATTCCCCTCTTCTTGTTCGTGACTGTTTGTTGTATGATCCATTCGACCACAATCAGAAATATCATGGGTGATAGTAGGTGGCAACCTTATCTTACTTCTGTCTTCACTTTAAAGGCATCACTGAGCTTTCCATTGTGGATCACTTGGCATTTGGCGTCTTCATATAGTTGTTGAATGAGGTTGATAAAGATTTGTGACACTCCGTAGTATTGTAGCAGCTGCCTGCCAAATTACTTCTCGATCGTTGCCTCGAGCAAAGGCTTTTTCAAAGTCGATGAAATAAATATAAAACTGTAAATCAAACGTTGGGGGTATGTGTGTTAAGGACGGAATTATCAGAAGATTTGGAACTAGTCATTCCAGACTCGAAGATACAAAGAACAGCGACTGTACAGTCTTCACTGATCCTAATTCTATATCATATATTCTTCGAGACATTATCTAGGGAAGAAATTGTAGACTATTCAATAAACGGTAATCGAAAACAAATATACTTTGTTAGCATCTCAAAAACCTTATACTTCAATAGATGAGGTTTAACAATACCCCCATAGTTATCTATTTTCAATCGTTCAAGCTAACAGTCAGTTTCTTAAAAAATGCCTGATGGATAAACATAATGACGATTATTTTGGTTGTGTTAACCTGTTATCAGATGATACGACAACCTTCATTTTTTTTTCTTCTACGACTAAAGGCATCATTGGAACTGATTCTATAAAAAACTGCTTTTCTGTCAGTTTTTATCATTTAAATGTTAGTATATCTCTTCGTGCCCCCCCCCTCGTATTGTTGGAACATGAAAAATTCTCCATTTTTCTGCTTTCATTTGTTTAATGTTTTAAGAAGTACTTTTTTAAGAGGGTCATATACTGGCGCGCATTTATGAATTCTTTTCAACACCTGTGGTTTTTCTAATCAACAATAAAATAAACACCCAAAAAAAAACGTCACAGTAGCATGACAATGAATTGTTAAACACACACACACACACTTTCCCCTTCATTACCATTTAAGGCCACCAGATTCTCTAACAACAATACTATCCCAAGTTGTTATTCATCGAAGACTGACATCAGTTGGAGGAACAAAGGAAACCTGGGAGCACTGGACAACTGTTTCGTCCTACTATGGGACTCCTCAGCAGTGCGCACCCACGACCCCACCAGCAAGGATCGAACCCGCGATCTTCAGTCAAAGCCTAAAGGCCATGAGGACAAATACTCAGCGATGACATTGGGTGGCGGTTTGCGCTATATCGTGAGCTAACAGAAATTGGAAATATGGAGCATTGGATTCTGACCCAGTGGCTCAATGGTAACGTGCTGGTCGCGGAACCTGAAGGTCGCGGGTTTGATCCCTGCTGGTAGGGTCGTGGGTGCGCACTGCTGAGGAGTCCCATACTAGGAGGAAACAGCTGTCCAGTGCTCCCAGGTTTCCTTTGTTCCTCCAACTGATGTCAGTCTTCGATGAATAACAACTTGAAATATTTCCAAATCTCCACAACCCCCTCAAAATTTAACAATACTATCCTTTTTAACGTTGCTGAGTTGTTGCATCGGTTAGTATTGGCAAGTGAGTTTGTACACAATACCTCATTTTTGTCAGTAATTTCATTATGATGTATCGTAAAGGGTTAGTAGATAAAGCAAAGCTTCTGGTGTTTGAAGTGATCTATCCTGAGTTTGAGGATAAAATCACTCACTTGAAAGCATGAATATCTGACTGATGAGTCCCAAAATGGGACGAAACACTAATGAACCCGCTCAAGTACTCATAAACTCGCTTCATAAAACAGTCACTCAATACTTTGTAGATGATTTGACTTCAATCAAAAAAATTTTTTTTCCTTTCTCTTTAGTGGTGAATATGGGACAAAAAAAGATTTGATCAATGTTTCAATGGCGATTGCAGAAGCTTCATTGGATGTGAATCAATGCGCTAAAGTATTAGCTAAAGAGTGTACAGATCGTCGTATACGTTCAGTAAGTGTGCTTGTCTGTGCGTTTTTTTTATGTATGTATGTATGACAATTTGAATTTTCAGAGGTTTGTGAGGATTTAGAGATATTTCAAGTTGTTATTCATTGTAGACTGACATCAATTGGAGGAACAACGGAAACTTGAAAGTATTGGACAGCTGACAACTGACAGAAGTTGGAAATATGGACCATTGGATCCCGACCTCCTAGTGGTTAGCTCAATGGTAACCTGCTGGTCACAGAACTTGAAGGTGGGGTGGGGTCATAGGTGCGCAGTGCTGAAGAGTCGCATATTAGGACGAAATAGCTGCATAATGTTCCTCCAAATGATGCCAATCTGTGATGAATACTGACTAAAAAAGTCTCTAAATCCCCACTAACCCTTCAAAATTCAATTGAACTGGTGCTCGTTAGTGACTAGCTTCGAGAGGTGATTCCGAAATTCCTGTGAGACGTCGTAAACAGTAGGGCAGACCTGATGGCCGTCAGGACAGATACTTAAGGATGACATTTGGTTGCGGTCGCGCTGTGTCGTGAAGGCACAGCAGTTTGAAATATGGATCGCTATATCCCGACAAAGTGACTCAATGGTAATGTACTGGCCACACCTTCGTCCCTCCCTGAAGAGTCGAATACTAGAACGAAACTGCTGTCCAGTCCTCCCAGGTTTCCCTTGTCCTTCCAACTGGTGTCAGTCTACGATGAATACATTTGAATTTTACAAGATTCTTTAACAGCCTGCTTACCCTGGAAGTCTGGAAACCTATTGCATTCAATATATGAATTGGATAGCGTTCTATTGCAGTCCTGAGTAGTGACTTTAATTCTACAGTAAGTGGCACGTATTGTACGAAAATGCGCTATACTATCCGGCAGCTTAGACCTGAGTAGATGGAATGGGGTTGAACTTTTGACTAGTTAGAAATAGACTGAGTGTCTAAACTAATAAGTTAAAGTCGAAGTTGTAAACATTCAACGACTTTAATGTCTAAAGCATATATGTTCAACATGCTTAGTTATTGTCTGAAGTAGGAATAGGTTGGAAGAAAGTCAATGGTGTTGAACCCAGGCACTTTATCAATCCACTAAGTCTTTGATTATTACAGATGTATACTCTATCTGTCTGTCTCCTTCAGGTAATATGACACATCAATATTTGAAGATGCTTAGTGAGATGTTACTTGAAATGACTAACTGACAGTGAAAAAATCGCTGTACATACTCGCTACACCTTGCTACCCTTCACAGAAGTCGAAATAATCAAGCCTTGTAAAATGTCAATAAGTGAATACATTTGCATCATTGTAACAGTTTTTAAGCCATTGATTTTTATCGTCTTCAACACCTTAAAAAGTCAGGTTGTCTACATTTCTCTGCACCGGTCACATTAACAGTCAGAGACTCATCTACTGGTGTCAAATTTTGGTCTGATACATCCAGGTAGATACGCAGTGACTCAGCCATACGCCCAGTACATGTCCAAGATGACTTACCAATCTTGCCTAATATCCTTCATTTTACCTCAATATTACTCACACAATGATTCTATCAAGGAGATGCTTGCCATCAAACACCTTAACCGCTTCGTGTTTTCTACTTTCGATGGCCATGTCACACAGAATGAACTGCATCTCAGTATATTCGTCTTTTTATAGATTGTCGGATATCTCGACAGTAGTCCGCAATACATGATGGTAGTTGACAAATCTCAAACGGGCATTTTATATCGGAGCTGAGATTTCATCAACAACCCCTTTTGAGCTGATGCAACTCATTGAGTAAGTGAGGTGATCGACACATTCTATCACTGAACTGGTAGTACTTGCAGTCGACTAGTCTTAGAACATCACTTTACATTTGACAGGTGCCAACGATATGCATGTCAGTCAAACATCTTCAAATTTGTGCTGAACACATTCACAAGACCGTGCATTGTGTCAGAGTCTTAACCTAGCAGGATAATATCACCTGCGTACTGGAAGTCAAGCAGATAACCAACAGGGTGTTGGTCAATTCCTTCTGAGTCAGAAGTACCTACGGTTACATCCATTAGTACGTCTACGACGAAATTAAATGCAGACACAGTGACATTGAACACCCCTCCTCAGCATCAACGGTTGTCGTTAATTCACATCATAACACACTCTCTAAGCCACTGCGTTCGAGTAGAGAGCTTTGATAAGCATTATACACCTGCTCGGTACTCCCTTCACAGTCAGACACTATCACAACACTATGCAGTCGACAAAGTGAATGTCGCCTTCAGGTCAAGAAATATGTTGAGCGTCGGCCATTAGCTGGTCAGTATGCCTATGTTCGGGAACCTATCAGAGGGCGAAATAGTGATTGATACACCCTCGAGCAGGTCTAAAACTTGTCTGAATTTATCGAGTTTGCTGTTATTGAGCTTCAGTTAGGCATCGAATAACTATGGACATGAGGATCTTGGACACAATGATTAGTGTTTTAATTGAATTATAAACTTACGTATATTAGTCTAGATTCAAAGCATAAGGTACACATTTATTCGCTCCATCAGTCTTTTTCTTAAACTTATTCATTGGAACGTCCTACTGGACATCTCTTAAACTGTATGAGATGCATACACGAGTTTCTTTAACGTGGTGCACTCAACACAGGGATGAATCAACGTGGTGTTTGACAAATACACAAGTGCATCGCTTACAACTATCCCACTTCATCTTGGGTATTGTAATTGATTTCGAGAGTTATCATGTGAGTAGATAACAACTAGTGATATTTACCATGGATGCCCATTGTCACTTCTCCCATTTAACTCCATTATAGATATAGTAATGGATATAATCCTATGTAAGTCTGAATCAACAGGGATTGACCTACTCCCAGTAGGTCATCAGGTTTATTTCCAGTATGCAAACGATATTGTCCTGCTAGGTGAAGACGCTGAGGTAATGCAGGATCTTGTGGACGCGTTAAACATAAATCAGAGTATGTTTGGCTGGTATGTTTCGCACTGGACTAGTCTGCTTCAAGTACTCTCAGTTTAATGATAGAGAGTTTCATCAACTCGAACGCTTTGACGGGTTACTGATGAATTCTCAGCTAAGATAGAGAAAGCCTGTTTGGCATTTGCCGACTTGCATCATCTGTGGCGACGACTAGTGAGATATCCGACCATCTATCAAACGACGAGTATACTGCTCTGCAATTCATTCTGTCCTGTTATACGGTTGAGACATAGCCATCGAAATTAGACTACGTGAAGCGGTTACAAGGTTTTGATCATAGGTGTCTTCATGGAATCACTGTATGAGCGACGTTAAGGTCAGGTGGAAGATATTAGACAAGACAGGCAAGTCGATTGATGAGGTTGTGTGCCATGTTCGGATGAGATGGCTTGGTCATGTGCTGCGTATACCGATTTATTCTCTACCTCGACACGCCATTGTAAGTAGAATTGGATTTGCTTGGGAGAGGGTTCAGAGTGGACAGATTAAGACGTACTATCAGTAGATGAAGTCTCTTACTGTTTATTTGAGTCTTGTTGAAAAATATAGACTTCCTGTCTGGTGCCCTCGAGATGACAACAATCAATGATTGAGTACTCTTGGCGATATCGCTGGAAATCGGTCGCAGTGGCATCTTCTAAAGCTTAAATACTGGTACTAACCGTCATCTTCAGATTGTTTATTCTTGCACACAACTTTGTCCAATTTGAAATGACTCTTCTTCTATCCATTTGTTCTTTGTATACTACTGTGAACTGTATCAACTTGATATAATTCACGTTTGTGTGTATGAGTTTCGAATTGGTATCTGTGTGTAAAACTATGGAACTTTTTACTAATTTAATCTGTCTTTTATTCTATCATAATGAACGGCACTCAATAATTCGACGATAGAACTACCTGATTTCTTGCACTTTAGAATCACATGTTGTTGTAGACAATAGGACATAATATAGCGACTTGGAATGCTGTTTACACAGAGCTACTTTCATACATTATATAATAATCTCACTAACAATTCCATCTTCAAGGAGTACTTTTCACCAATGAGTGGATATTTTATAATCTATTGAAAAAGAATAGGAAGTTTATTGATCGAAAACTAACTAATGAAACTGTTTACGCTCATCAGATTACGTAATCTTTTATCATTCCATATCGTTGTGATTATCACCTCAAATTCTAATGTCTTGATAAACTATTTTTGTTTTACGCATAATGAATCAATCAACAAGTAATTATTCTGAAGCACATAAAAGAAGCGCTAATAATTAATAATTATCCTCTATAGTTTATTCAGAAATTTATTTGAAACGAAATGATAACAGTTAACAAGAGTAGGAATGAGTTCATAGCCTCTATTGTGTTATCCTATAAGAAAGGAACATCAAAATCTTTAGGTAGGATTGTGAACTGGGGCGGCATTTGAACTTACAAACTCACTCAGAGATAAACTTTCCCCGGGTGGCTTAGGTTTCGATAAAACCAATTAAGTAAAATAATCTAATCTATTAAATTCCATGTAATGACTATGAGTTAGGTCAAGTATATAGGTCAAACTAGCCAGTTGGGGTCAATTAGATTAAGGGAACATAGAATCTCTCTAAATATAGAGTGACATACCTGAATAAGATCACTGTACTTGAGTTCAATTTAACTAGGTAGGTAGGTAGGTAGGTAGGTAGGTAGGTAGGTAGGTGGGTAGGTGGGTAGGTGGGTAGGTAGGTAGGTAGGTAGGTAATCAGATGTCAGAAGTATCGTATGATTATATTGATATGGTTATAAGCAGTAATCCTGTATCACTGTGTGCTATAAATCGAATATGGAATTAAATTCTACAACAATCCCAAGTATTCCCCGTAGATAGGTAGGAAATAGGAATTTCCTACTGTTTAGTTAAATTGATTCTGTTATATTCATGTTTCTGTGGAAATCTTTAAAAAAAAATGATCATATCAGACAAGACGACTATCTGTTATGTCTCTAGTCTTTCATCTGAGCTGTGTATGACAAGTGTACATTTCTTAAACACAACTTTCTTTCAATGGAAATCGAAGAGGGTTTAGAGACTATAGGTAACTTATTGTTTGATTTTGGAACGTGAAACTTTAGCTCCTATTGGTCTAGACAATCGACCTTCAATCAAGAGGTCGGTCACTCTATGTTCTAAGGTCTAGAAAGCCGGATTATTAGGTGTCGACAAGCCTTATACAATAAGTGTCGCTCATCGTCTAGTGTACGATGATTGTTTCTTATCGTCTGAGGGACCACACTCACACTGTCGATACCTGTCTACACACCATTAGTTAGAGATTTCATCGACGTCATATCGTCGTTTGGCCACTCTATTCTCATTTAGTCCATCTTCTCCTAGGACTGCATGTTCAGGTAGGCGGTGCCTCGATTTGCGAGACATATATTCCAGCCACCTCATAGATTAGCTTTCATCAGTATAATATACTACGCTTAGCTATTTAGTGGAATAGATCACAGCGAACTAAAGTTCACTCAGTCACTAGAACTACTTATCATTTGCTAACGATTGGATATATTAATCATTCTTAACTTCGAGAACATCGCAGCGCTATTTGCAATAGGCATACCTTATTTCACAACAAGATTATGTAGTAATAATAGAAAGTCTACCTAGTTTGTTTAATAACTGACTACATTCATGTGCTTATATATGTATATATATGATTATTATTTGTTTTTCTCTTTCTTAGAATCTCCTACATTTAAGTGATCGTATTCTAACTATTGGAAATCAATTGAAAATTCTATCAACTGTCAAAGCAACTATGCTTGGTACACAAGGTATATATCATTTCATTGTTATTGTTGTCATACTTATTGTTCACAAGATGACCTTGATTTGTTTTTGTTAGTTAAATGAAGTGTACTCCTATCAAGTTGATTCAATCTCTTTATATTACTACGTGTAAAGTAGCATTTCTCATATTGTTCATCTTTAATGTTGTTTACAGTATGTTGATATGTTAAAAATATTTGACTAACAAATGTATATTTAGAGAGACACTCACAGAGAGAATCAAAGAGTGTATGTGTGTTTGTCTATACGATGATGATGATGATGAGAATAAGTATAAAGTGATGAATCTATAAATTAGATATGACACAATTTCTAATGCTACTGTTCAGCTTCATCTAATTCTATATTCCTATATTTGTTTAATCAATGTTTCAATATCATCCTAGAAATTCTTATCACAGTCAAGTTAATAAGTTCTAAGTCTATTTCTATGATCAACGTGTATGATTCGTTGAAATGAAAATGCATTACGTTTATATTATAAGTAGGCTTGAATATGATTGGTTAATCTTTGTCAATGTATATGAAATACATTTTCCAATTAGCCAATAATATCTATCCAATCACAACAAAGACAAAAAGAATATTAACCAATCTGATCAACGGAATATCACATGTTTAATTGTCAGTCTGAATACTAGCAGCTTACACAGACACACACACACACACATTGCCTGTCTGTCTGTTTTATTGTAGTAGTGAAATTTGAAGGTCAAACACAAAATCAGCCTATCAGAGGTATTTGAGAACAAGCTGCCAGCTACAGTGCCATATATCATGTCAATTGAGTAACGTGATGAAAGTTATTTCATTCAATCTCAATGATGTCACTCAAGATTATATCAGAGAAAGTGGTGTATTTTACGCAGTACATTTTGAACAATATGATCACACACACACATATTTACTTGTCAAGGGGTTTTTTATCTGAAAGGCGAAAAATGGAGTTGGTTAAAGCCAAATCAATTAGAAATATACAAGATTTTCAAGGTCATTGTAGAACCTCACACATGCAGGTACATTGACTGGTTTCAAAGTAGAACAAGTTGTGTAAATGAATAAATAATCCGGTGGATGCATCTGCACTACTGTGATCGATTCTTATCTAGGTCACCAGGGGTCAGTCCTCAACCACTGATTTCTTTCGTCTCAGGGAACCTAACCAGTCAGTTTACATCGCACCAGCGACTTCATTGACTAGTGCTACGTCTTGTTCCAATCTAATGTAACTTCCCCTAACATCGCACTTTGAAGTAGGCGACGGTGTCTTGGCATGCGGAGCAGATGTCCAAGCTGACTTCCTTGTCTTGTTATTAACCTTCATCTGACCTCAACATTCTTCACATGATGATACCACCAAGCTTCAGCAATGCTACGAAGACATCTGTTATCAAAGCCGTGTAACCATTTCATGTCTTCTACTTTCAACGACTATGTCTCACACCTGTATAACACGATAGAAAGGACTACAGTGCAGTATACTTATTCTTTGATAGATGGGCGGATATCTCATCAGACTGCTCCATAGGGGATGCAAGTTAGCAACCTGTCACCGTGTTCTGGCTGATGCAACTCCACATGTAAGTGAAGTGGTTGACACATATCACCTTTTCACCACGTGTCGTTAAACTGAGAGTACTTGCAGCCGACCAGTGCTGGAGCATCATCTCACATTTAACAGGTGCCAACGAAATGAATATCATCCACACAAACTTAGATGTCTGCTCAGCGCGTCCACAAGACCCTACATTTTGTCAGCATCTTGACCTAACAAGACAATATCCTCTGCCTACTCAAAGTCAATCGGATGACACCCTGTGAAGTCAGATTTACCTACGGTTATATCCATTAATACGTCTATAAGGAAGTTAAATGGGACAGTGGACAAGATGTTATTATTGCAGTTGCAAACCCTTTTGTCAATTGAAAAGTTTGGTAAATAGATTGAATGTGTTTTCCGCAATTCCCATCCATGTAACAAATCTAGATTTCCTATTTCATTATTAAAATGAAATTGTTGATCCTATTCTGTGTGTTCAATGATCAATTCGAATATTAATCGGCTTATTTTCTTTAGTTTCTCCTTGAGAAATGAAACTAGTACGTTTTGTGAGATGTAGGGTTGATTAATTCTTCTCAGATTGTGATTAATAGTAATTATAGTGTACTTTTAAAGATTTTGGTTATTGCTTCCATGTTCAGATCTGCGTTGATTGATGTTGATGTGGTGGTCGGACTTGCGTATCACAATGACCCAACGAGCTATGCTGGTGGAACGCTTGTTCCCTCGAGGTCCTACCATACCAGAAAGGTCTGTTGGATAGTGGTTAGACGAAAAGCAGTTACCGTTATAGTGTAAATTGCTACACTATGATGGGGGTCTGAGGGCGAAGTCGTACTGCTGCTAGCTGGATGGGGTGTGACAGCAGTAAGGTGTTTCCCTTGGATGACCAGCAGTGCCAAGCTGATGCTGCCTTCTCAGTGGAAGGGGGGGTTAGAAAAGGTCGGCCCCAAAAATAACACACTCCACCACGCCCCACGGTCTGCCGGGCCGGCGGTGTTGGTTCACTTGTCGTTTCCTTTCGACCATCCGGCCCCAAAAATACAAAAGTTCAAAATAATCATACTCAAAAGGCTGGGTGTGACAGGCCTCAAGCAGATGTCCGATGGGCTCTGCGGTCACACAAATCTCTTTCAGGTACCTTAAGAAGAAATAGCCTTCCACGGTGTGGGCAGCCGGGAAGTGTCAACCGCCCTCACAACTCTGTCAGCACCCAAGTTTCTTCTGACTGCTATCCTCCTCCTCCATCATTACCTTCTAATCTTCCTTCACGTCTCTTAATTAATGATGCTGCATCATCTTCAATTTCTCCTACCTCTGCAGCCTTCGACAACGATCTGAGTCCACAGAACAGCATCCCTGGTCTCCTTAAACCACGCTCCAAATTACATATTGGAGCCTTCAATGTCCGCACCCTCCGTCAAATTGGCCAACAGGCTTCGAGAAGCCAATTGGTCAATGTGTCATCTCTCGATGAAAGCGAAGTAACAGTGGTAACTCGGACTGTCCAGACAATGTTTGTTTACATAATCTCATCTAGTCATAGTGTAGTGTTCAATGGTTAGCTAAAGATTTTCAAGAAAACCCCATTCCTTATATACTCATATTTTCCAATTATTTAAATGTGTATATGTTGATTATCACTGTATCTCTCTGTCTCTGTCTCTCTCTATTCTCAAAGATGATTCATGGTTTGAAGTACCATTACAATCAGAACTGGATTGTGGTAATTCTTATCTTCTGCATGCATTATTACACTGCTTGCTTGCTTGCTAGATAATACTAGTAATCAGTTGATTTATTATGAAAATTCAACACTTGTGAATGTTTTACAATGTGTATATACATGTGTGTTATACACGCTTTGTGTCTTGATGTTTTCATCGCATTATCATTCTACCAATTCAACTTCTGTTACCCCCTGATAGTCGTATAACTTGTCTACCATCATTCACTTGTAATGTTATGGTACAATATGGTCTGATAAATTCTGATCAACACTATGGATTAGACAATATATGATTGATTACTCTCTTCGGTGCTAAATAACTCAATGGTGTCCACTATGACTATTACACACATATTTCAATCTTTGTAAAGAGATGATTTCCTTCAAGATTGTAGATATTACCTTGCTGATGAGTATCATCAAGTCCGAAATTTGGTGTTAATCAAGATATTCTGTCAACTACTCAACATTAAACTTCATTATGACGTTTCTCCAAAGGTTGACTAGACTTTGAGCAGTTTTTTCATCGTGTTTGAGTGTA
Source organism: Heterobilharzia americana (assembly GCA_944470555.2). Taxonomy (NCBI): domain Eukaryota; kingdom Metazoa; phylum Platyhelminthes; class Trematoda; order Strigeidida; family Schistosomatidae; genus Heterobilharzia; species Heterobilharzia americana. Next base: position 73,419,699 of record OX104128.1, on the reverse strand, counting down.
TGAAAAGAGAAAGAGAGAGAGAATGCTCATTGAACGGGTTATTTCATTCTATTTCACCACTAAGCTGCAATCCAACAGGTTACACATCATATCAGTTTTACTAACCTGATCTCATTGAGGTTACTGACTGATTGGATACTGGATTAGAGTTTAGTACAGTGTTTCCTTAGGAATTGATTGAATTTCAAGGCAAAGATAGTTTTTTTCAATGAACAAATTTATTTTTGCTATTGATAAGCTCCAGTTGGTCTGCATTTTAGCATCTTCCCAGTAGAGTAATAGGAGATGATGAATGGGTAGGATTCTGAGACCAGTTTTTATCTATACAAATACTCTGGTTTACCATTTCTGAAGATATAAATGTAAAACTTGAGCACTGTGATAGAATGTAACTTGCTATTAGAGATTTATTTACTCATTTCATAACATACATTGAGTGATATATAGTATATTACCTGTTGACTTGATGACAACGTTTCAAGTATCACTTATCATTGCTCATAATCATATCAAAACCTCGCCTAGTCTACTAGCCGATCCTAAGCTCGGATAAAAAGGGAAGGTTGATCGCAGGCCTACCAACCCTACAGCATAAAACCAATCCAATCGCTAAGGAAACTTCAAAGCACAGAGTAAATAAAGAAAATAACCTTATTCCCTGCTGAAATCGGGGAGACGAAATGACGCCAGTTGGTGAAAGCCTTCGAGAAGCCAATTGGTCAATGTGTTTTCTCTCAATGAAAGCAAAAATAAGCGGATGGTCATGGAATGTGTGCACAATGTTTGAGGCCAGGAAGGCTGTCCATCGTGCTGCTGAAGCCCCATGTTCCACTAGGAACCTAAACAACAGACAATAGTATTAGTATATTCATAATGGTGTGTAATCACACTAATTTAAATATTTGCTTTTCATAGTCTTGTCACCTGATATTCTTTGGTTTTATTGGTGTTACCTAAGTTAGAAGTAGTATTCATCATGGACTAACGTCAGTTGGGGAACCATTGAAAATCTAGGAACACTGGACATCTGTTTCATCCTAGTATAGGACTCCTGAACAGTACACACCCGCGACCCGGTTAGGGATGGAACTCATAACCTTCAGGTTTCACGGCTAACGTGTTAACCATTCAGCCACTGGGTCAGCTTTCAGTGGTTCATAATTTCCAACTTCTGTCAATTCACGACATAGCGCTACAGGAAACCGACTCAGTGGCTGAATGGTTAACGCGTTCGCCGTGAAACCTCAAGGTTGTGAGTTCCATCGCTAACCGGGGTCATGGGTGTGTACTGTTCAGGAGTCCTAATACTGGGAAGAAACAGATGTCCAGTGCTCCCAGATTTTCAATGGTTCCCCAACTGACGTTAGTCCATGATGAATACTACTTCTAAATTTAAAAAGTCCCCATTCATCTCAAAAATGTGTTAGCTAAGTTATCCATATCTCCCGTATAGATGAGTGTTGGTTGATTCGATGAACAAAGATTCAGTAATCAATCTCTCTCTCTCTCTCTCCACCTGATTATATTGAAGTTGAGTACAATGATTTTATCTCACCCACCCTGTTGTGTGGTCGTGTGTGTGTGGTTGTGTGTTAATGTGTGCATAGCAACAGCTGAGTTCTTCCATTCTAGATTATTGATGTTTTCGGGGTCTATCATTCTATATTTAGTGAGATTCCTATGTTCCCCTATTCTAATTGACCCCAACTGGCTAGTTTGATCTATATGGTGGACATCGAAGTCATTGCATGGAATTTGATAGATTAGATTATTTTAATGAATTGGTTCTATCGGAACCTTAAGCCACCCCGGGGAAAGCTTATCTCTGAGTGAGGTTATAGGTTTTAAAATGCTACCCTATTCCAGCCTTGTTCATTATCCTACGTAAAGTTTCTGATATTCTTTTCTTATAGGGTAATACAATGGAGGCTATGAACCCTTTTCTACTGGTATTACGCTTATTATTTCGTTTCTGAACTGAATTGAAACACGTAAAGGGAGCGGTAACAGTTAATAATTATCCTTTACAGTTTATTCAGAAATTCATGTCAGAACATACAATACATGAAATGAAAAGAGTAACACGAATAGAAAAGTAGTTCACAGCCTCTATTGTGTTACCCTGTAAGGAAGTAAGCTATATCCGAAAGTTTATGTAAGATTGTCAAGAAACCTGGATGGAATTAAAGTGGCATTTGAACCTACAAACTCACTCAGAGATAAGCTTTGTCTGGATGGCTTAATGATCCTATAGATTCAAGAGTAAACGAAGATGAATAAGTGAACAGTCTTGTTTTCAATTAGTTCTCATCAGGTTTTATGCTAATATACATAGAATTTCTCATATATAAAATATTAATTGAATCATGATGGATTCCATAGTCTGTGGTAACTAGGATATGAGAGAAGAAAATAGTAGATATCTGGAGAACTATGATAGTAATCGCAGTAATAACAATAATTACCTTAATGATGGGAACAGCATGATACTACTACAAACATTTAAGTAAACAACGTCGAACATAGTACTAAAGAGTGAAATGTGTAGATTATTCAACTTTAAACAAATAAATAAACATGTGTATGAAAGAGGAGTGAAGAAAGACGGAAGAGGATGAAAATTGAATTTATCTTTAGGGTTATTTATTAGGTTTTCTCTGATCAAAGTAGAGAGATAGAGGCTCTTCAAACTGTCTCTTTCTCTACACACGAAGACTAAGGTTCGTTGTCCCTATTTCCCATAACCTCATCTATATGTAAAATGTGAGAGCGAATTCTATTCAACAGGCTTTGTGAAATGCGATAGATGATGTTGAACGCTTTGATCTGGTCAATTACATGATCACTGTCGACTAAATGGGACAGAATTGAACTTCGTATTGACGTCACTTATCTCTCTCGTAGCCATGACTGTAAGTACTCAGCAACATGTTTGTGTTATGCTGCTTAGTTGTCTACCCAATATAGCTTTCTTCATAGGAGCCACTGAATTGATAAATGCACATTGGAAAAGTGGGAGAACTAGGTAGCTTGTCTTTTATCTGAACAACAATTATCGATCGACTGGAAAATGATAAGCAGACGTTAGCAGCATGGCTGTAGACAGCCCGTGTAATAGGACTTCACTAGGTATATCCCCTTTGAATTGGAGCTTCATGAGTATTGATTTCTTTTCGACAACCATTTGATCAGATTTCCTACTTATTTTGTTCATGTTTCTCATGATAAAACTATGTAGGTAAGCTATTTCTAGCAGCATATAATGGACGTGTTTTAACTTGTTTTGTGTCAAGTCATTAGAGCAGATCCTACTGGCTCTGTTTGCAAGACATTTTATTACACTTCTTTTATATCAATGATTTATGTCTAATGTTGCAAAAACTGGAAGATTTGCAGGCAAAAACAAACCAGTTGACAGAAGAGCCAGCGAAGATGGGACCTCCTCCAGATGAAAGTAGAGAAGACAGTGGTGATGAAGATACCCAACCAACAACAACGAGCACCAATCACCATCAATAGAAGAAATCTAAACAAAGTTGTCTCTTTCACCTACCTACCTGCCTAAGAAACATCCTTTCAACTATATGCGGCGGCGACGCAGATGGGGATGTCAAAGCCCTCACTTCATTTACCTGAAATCAGTGTAGAGATCCATTCCACTCCACTCAGCATGTAGAACAACATCCGCATCTTCAACACTAATCCATTCAACTACGTCACTGCTTCTATGCGATGGTTGAGAGAGTTGGCATGTTACGAAAAGCATTCCCAACAAACTGCAGACATCATACATCAATAGCTGCCTATACTCGATGCTGAAGATGGATGAGATGGCCAGAAAGAATTAGCAACAAGGAAATCACTCTGGTTGCCGACGAACTAACGAAGCGAGAAGCTATCACCCAACAAATATGCAGGGGGAGAAATTGGAGATGGATTGGATTGGACATACACTGAGAAGACAGTTTAGGGACATCACGTGTCAGGCCAGACCGTCGTGTGGATCCCAAAAGGGAAACGACATGTTGGGCCTGGTAGGGTGACATGGAGGAGATAGTGTGAGAAATAAATGAAAGGTTATGTGCAGTCATGAAGCCAGGTTGAGAAGACTGGAGAGAAGATAGTGAAATGGCGACATGTTAATGAAGCCATATGTTCTACTAGGAACCCAAGGGATAAATAATGATAGTATATTTAATGGTCATAAAGCTAAGGAAATTTATGTACTGGGGTCAGTTAGAATTTGGGGCAACATAGGAATCTCACTAAATATAGAATGACAGACCCCGAAAAGATCAGTAAACTAGAAAAGTAGAACTCAGCTACTGCAATGCATGCATTAACACACATAATACGGTGGATGGAGTAAAGTTACCAAGTTGAGTCTGATGTAATTAGATGAAGAGAGAGAGAGAGAATTGACTACTGAATCGAATCAACACCCAACCAGCACATGTAATTGAAATCATGCAACACCTATACCAGAGATATGGAAATTTTTACTGCCAATACAAACAAAAACTATGAGATAGGTGACAGGACTATAAAATGAAAAAGCAAACTTCTAAAGTATTGTGATTACCCAGTGATATGTTTATGAGTAAATGATAAGTGATGCTTGAAACGTTGTCATCAAGTGAATAGGTTATATACTGTATCACTCAATGTGTGTTATAAATCAAGTAAATAATTCTAATATAGCCCTTCGAAGAACCTGCATTGTAGAGGTGGATTCATGAGATATAAAGAATCTGCTATCGAATGTAACCTCAATTTCTATCATTATGAAATAGTAGAAGTAATTGTATAAGGAGTTAATTTTCATTTTGAAATTCCTCCTTACTCATATCATCCTTAGAAATAGTTTAATCTTATCTCAATAATTAATTAGTATTTAAATTTATTGGCAATAAAAAAGAAATTGAAAATTTGATTTGTCAATAAAGTGGCCGACACGTAGGTACTAATGATACTGAACCCAAGGATACACTAGAAACTGTACATCAATATAACTATTTCTCATTTCACTACCTTATTCTTCACTGAATCATACAAATATCAGAAGACGAAGGCTAACCTATGACTTAAGGAGGACGATAACTGTATTTCATAAACTTTAGCGTATATATATATATATATATATATATATCAAAAAAGGCCTGGACCAATGGTAGAATAGCGCGATCTTATTGGCTACTGAATCGACCAATCAGGTTATTATGTCCATATATAGCCACAAATCAGAATATGAAGCAAAAGGCTAATTTAACTTGGTTTCTATTTTTTGCTGCTTCGGGTCAATCAATCAGTAGTTCTTAATAGGTTTTGATCAGGAAAATAATACTGAAACCAAAAATGAAAGTTACACAAGTAATATGGAGATATTTATTTGGGGGGGGGGACTAAGTAAACCGCAGTTAACTTCAATAATTAACAAATTCCTAAAGGTGAGTAGAAGGTTATCAATGAGGAAGAAAGTATGAAACTAGTAACTGAACTGTAAATGTTTACCCAATAATTACATGGAAACGGAGTAAAATTCACGTCGAAAGTTTTTGGGAGAAATTTATTTATTGACTCTAAGTTAGTATTCATTATGGTCTGTGACATCAGTTGGGGAATCGTTAGAAACTTGGGAGCAGTGGAGAACAGCTGTTTCGTCCTGGTGCAGAACTCCTCAGTAGTAAGCACCAATGATCCCACAAGGGGTCGAACCCAGAAACTACATGGGGTCAACTGAGTCGAACGTAAGGACAGTTATTCAACGATGGCATTAGATGGAGGTTGCGCTATATCATTAATTAGGTAATATGGACTGTCTGATTCCAATCCAGTTGATGAATACCAACTTGAAGTCTGGAAAAAGTTCTTCTTTTTAAAGTTTCCATCATGAATTAGTGTTAGTTGATCATGAGAAGTATCCCGAAGTCAGTAGATCGTCACGAACCCACCTACGCCTTCATTACGCATTGGTGACTTGTTTTGCCATGGATTTCTAAAACGTTTTATTGCAAGTTGGAAGTGATGCTCATCACCAATTGTCAGAAAAGTAGGTCATCTCTCTCTCTCTCTCTCTACGATCAATAAAGTTTTCATTCATATTCTTGCATGGTTTATTTATTCTCTTGAAATATTTATTCCCTTCGCTTGCCTAGTAAAATTTCATCTACAGCATGCAGATTCTCAAGACAACAGTAAAGGTGATAATCGTGTTGTTAGGTGAAAGATTTTTCAACCTTTGAATATCTAGTTACTCAAATATCATTTAAATTAGTTGGTTATCAATTTCCATAAGTGCATGGTATGTTTTTTGTACATCGTTGAAGTACTTGTAGAAGATTTTTAGAAGCCTTTAATTCCACTTACCTTTGGTATTAGACTATCTGAATCTGTCGAAAAGTTTGTATAAATGTTGATGAACGTGCGATCGATGAAATTTTCAGTCGTATAAGGAAAGCTAATCTAAGTCACTTTTGGCACCGGTATGAAGTTCACTTTACTCTGAACGGGTTGTATATACAACGTATTGATACAAGTAGTTCTCCTCGATGTCTCCATAAACCCCGATCCCCTACACATTGAGAGTGTTCGGTCACTGTTGGCTCCGTACAGCGACTTATATCTGATGGAATTATCATGTAAGCGATTTTGAGGTGAAATAGTTTGTGTTTGTGCCAGATGAAGATCGTTGTTCATTTAGTGTGTGTGTGTATATATAGTCATCTTGGAACATCGATTTCGGTAGCTTGAACATGTATTTTATCTCAACGGCTGTCGTAATATCTCTTCGATGGATCGAAAGCAGCGAAGAGGTAGTCAGTGTGGGGGGACTTTCTTTTGTCCATTGAGTGTGTTGTCATATTCTCTTCTATGGTATATCTTTTGGTATTCTTGTGAAGCTGTAACACAAGAAAAAAATCACTTCATACTCTGATTACCTTGACCGTATCCTGTGCTACTGATTACATAATTCTTGAAGTTTTTGGTATTTATCAGTTTTCAACAGTTATCAAGCTATGATGTTAATGATGAATGGTGACGTTAATAGTGGAAACCAGTATCTGCGCTTCGTCATTCTTTTGTACTTACCACCTCTCTAAGGCAAGACCTGAACTTTGAACCAATGCCAATTGGATCAAGTCGTTCGCGTATAGTGGTAGAATGGATTCGGTCCATTTAAGGAGATATAAACTCGTAAATATTCAACTTGAAACTAGTGTTAGAAATATCCATTGCTTTGGTTTGTAAAGATGATACTATCCTCCACATGGTTTATTGGGGGTTTGATTCTTACACCGTGTTTCGTGTCCCAATTTCATCCAATTGATTATATATATTCGAACCCATCTCTTAATCTTATCATTATTATTATTATTTGTCCCTGGGTTCCTAATGGAACATACGGCTTCAGTAGCACGTCTCCAATGCTCTCTGTTCTCTGAAATCTTTTGAACCTGGCTACGCAACAGCCCACAAGCTATCACTTCTTCCCCGCACGATCTCGTCGCTTCCCATGGAAGTTACACTCGAGTGCCTGGCCTGGTGCATGATGTCCCTAGTCGGCCTTCTCAGTTTATGCCCAATTCATCTTCACTTCCTTCCAGTGCATATTTATTGAGCGATAGGTTCTTGGTTCGCTGAACAAATATGTAGAAGAAAGCCTATATGGATTGGGCATACACTGAGAAAGCCGACTGGAGACATCATTTGCCAGGCTAGGCCCTCTAGTGGAACGCTGATGCGAAGCGACGAGTTAGGCGTCCGCGGCGAGGGTGACATGGAGGAACCCAAGGGACAAATAATAAATATGAGGGGTGTAACAGCAATTTGGATAGTAAACCTGCTCAATTGAAGTATGCTATAAATATAGATACTTTGCATGCAGTATTTACTTATTGCTTAATCGAATACTTTTATATTTACTACCAGAATAATGATGAATAATCACTATATAGTCATCTTACATCCTTCTTATATACTATTTCTTAATGGTTATTCTTAGGCTCTACAGAAGATCAAGAGAATACAGAATCTTTAGTTGGTAATGCTCAAAATTTAATGCAAACTGTTATTGAAGCATTACATGTTGCTGAAGGTGCAAGTATTAAAATGCGTGTTCATAGTGGTCATAAATTTATTTGGCATCCACGTGTGAATACAACAAATTTTAGTCAATTTAAACAACAACAACAACACCAAAATCAGCAAATACATTCAGTTGTACGTTAATATGACCTGTTCAAAATGCGCGGTATCAATTCAGTTCAATATTCAATGTTCAATAGTTAAATATTATCCTTTTCCCATATACTTATACATATATATTGTAAATATGTGGATTATTGGCCAAATAAACTGATGGATATGCATAGAAAGTTTGCTTTTTTCATTCTCTTTGCCTTTGTTTTTCTTCCTTTTTTAATTATTACAATTGGTCATCTCTATAAACTGTGTAATTGAATAACTTTAATTTGTATATTGATAATTTTTCTTGTAATTTAAATATTTACTTCATTGGATAATGTTTTGTTGAACAATTTTCGATTGTTGTTTTGCATATACATTTAGTTACCTTCAGTCTGCTTAATCGGTGTGTTTTTATCGTATGAGAATGATTCTTGGTGTGTGTGTGTGTGTGTGTGTGTGTGTTGACAGGGCGAAGAGGATGGGTTGAAGATTAGTTCTATTTCACATTTCGTTTTATGCTTTATGATCTCGCCTATTCACTTCGATTTGATCAATTTGTATTTTATTTGTGCTTTAGTACAATTCTTTCTTTCGATTCTGAAAAAAAACGGGGTAATTTTAAAGTTTTGTAACCATAGAACAAAAACTTATGTGTATACACCTGTATGTGTATGTGTTGGTTAACTCCCAGGTTTCTGTGTTGTTTTTTTTTGCTTAGTACAGTTTGCATATTTATGAATGATAAAGGTTATACAGATGTCCGACGACCGTGCAGAAGGTGAATCCAGTTTCATCTTGATATGTGTGTGCGTGTGTATAGATTTGCAATTTAGGCGCCAATTCATATGAGAATTAAGTTATACGCACTAATTCATTTGCTTCATTTTTGTCTTTTTTATTTGTATTCTCTTAAAAATCTATTAATTTCGATGATGATGGTGATGATAAATTGGCTTGTTCCGTTCATCTGTGACTTTCTTTTCACTGGGATTCTGATTATGTAGTTCCGTGTAAACATCAAAATCGGAACTGCAGAGAAAAACGTCCACTGTAGGTCTAGATTGCTTATACATTGTCTAAGAACTTGTCTCGGCTCAAAGTAGAGTCGTTTAGATTATCAGCAGGGATTAGTTGGTCTTAAGTTAGATAATACAGTATATTTTACACAGCTTCGTTGATATCTGAACTTGTTTGCGAACTAGCGCCTATTTTTTCACAGTTATCGCTCTTGTATCATTCGAGGTCGTACTTCGTCCACTCACTTGTGAACTAATGCAGATCACATTGTAACTATGTAACGATAATGGGGACCAATCAGGAGTCCCAAACGTTTTGGAGCATATGTTGGACCTCCGACTCGCGGTTCAGTGCTAAGTTCTTCATGCGTTTTGGTGGCCATCGAAATTTTCATTCCGAACGAGCCTACCTAGCCGCAAATAACGCTTACATCTGGAAGATAAACCGAAGAAAATGTATTTTGGAGTACAATACTGTTTAAGAGATGATAAAATCTAGGCTTCTTTAGGCCAGGCTGAAATAATGTCTTCTCCACCTGCCAGTTCATTAGCTGAAGTCGAGAATTTACGCAGTTGAAAGTTTAGGCTACTGATAAATACTAAGTAGTAAACCTCGGAGGATAAAATATTTCATGACCTTGGGTTTTGTGGCCTAATCTTCGCATTTTGCGGCCGATCGCCTCGTGTTTGAAAACGGTTCCGCGTTCTGCTAGAATGTATGGGAAAATCAGTCACTATGACCATTATGAGTGGAATATCGGGTGCAAAAGTAGTATGAATATGAAACATGGCATTCGACATCTGTTGGTTGTCATCAAAGTTGTTCCTCAGGAAATACCCTGCTTATTTTATTTAACATAGGTATGTGGAGAATACTATGGCTTTGTTGGCTCGACATTGGTATGATGTGATAGGTTCTTAGGGGTAAGCGCACATTAGAATTGTCGTTTTCACTAACATAAGGTTAAATCAACTTCACATGACTCACAAAATGGTTCGGGGACCGGGTCATAGCTTCGCACCTGTATACAACCTTTTGGCCCGAATCTATAAGGAAACTCTAATCATAGAAATAATAAAAATTAAGACCATACGAATGTTTGGAACAACACACCACTTGGTAGAAGCTATTCGTTCAGCAATATCACACTGAGAAAGTGTCGTGTTACGGCCGACCAACAACCCATTGTAAAGGGGTATCCTTGTTTCTATTTTCACTTTACCGACTAAGAGAAGGATGTGGACAGTGGCACTAGCCGACGAAAATGAGTGCTACTACACTGGAAACTAGACAAGTGTCAGGACTGCGCACATGTAACCAACCGCTGTAGGGTCTGCTCAAGCGTAGCGACGAAGTCAAACTCCACTTATATTTGGGGTGTTCGTGAGGGACAGGTGAACTACAACTACTAGATGCATATAATGAGACGGCACTGCAATATTTTCAGGAGGAAGTTACATGTTTCTGGTATATATTTATTTTGAACCAAAATACCTGTTTTATAGTTACTCATCCCAAATGTTTGTTGTTATGCAGACACTACCGGTTGACAACATCCTCTGTAAAACGGTGTTGTACCTCATTCGCTGGATCTTGATTTAAAATTCGGGGAGATTAAGGGTCAACCTAAGTTTCTACCCTGCTTCCAGCAGTCCGAAAATTACATGAGTTGTTGCTTTCACCATTTCCCTATTCATGGCAGACTATACCGGAAATCTGAGGCTATATACACTTTTGATGTTTAGTGGGGAATAAACTTCGACTAAAAAGAGTGAAACCAGTTGATAGTCCTGGAAATGAGAGGCTGCCATTATGTGGTTGCAAGGGATGCGAGGGTAAACGTGTAGTCATGTTAGACACCACTCCCCTAAGTAACCCTATCGGTAGAATGAAGACTGTTTAACAGGTGGATATAAGATAACCTCTTCTTGACTATAAAACCCAAATCCTTCCCGCAGGATAATGTGTGATGTAAGTACAGTGCCAGATATAATTCGACATCGCTTTCACCTTTTGAGATCCCTTAGGCAAATCTAAGACTTCATTAATAAACTCATCAACTGAGTAGCTTCTTAACCAAACCATTTTTATGAATCTGGGTGACGTCATTCAGCAAAGATAGCTAGCACTGCGATTTGACGCCAAAAATCTTCACTTGGCTTGAGTGAGTCTAATGTAAAAACTAATTTGCACTGACCACTCTCAATCTGGAATTATTTACCGTTAGAACTCGTTTGGAAAATGAGGACCCCATAATGCACGATAAAGCGATGACGTGATATAAGAATTAGCCTAAATCTCTTGAGCGCGGGACAGAGTTGCAGTAAACAAGGATGCTATAGTGGCCTCTGCGATGTATTGTAATTCCGTTATAGTCTGTTTATTAGAAATGTTACATCGTGAAACCGTATCGTTGACAGGAAAAAGTTTCGGGCATAATTTATTGTCCATATTCATTCGGATAATGGTATGAATCTGAAAAATAAAGATGTCTGAAAATTTACGCAGTAAATGATACCTTTTCTCTACATGACATTCACAATAAACAGGCTAAAATGTAATTGCAGTTCACTGTGGTTGTAGGAAATAATAAAGTAAACCTGGTCCACTTGCTAGAGAAATCTGCATCGATTCTGCACGTGTGATGGAATGTCGTGCTTTTCTGAGACTGGCTCCTCTGTCCTTTTCGGGACCAACAACATGTGAGCGGGAGAAGACCATGGCAACCGTTCCATGAATACAGGTTTTATCTAAACTGTCATCACTTGCTACACTCTGCACGACATGCATACATTACCAGACTCAAACCTCCTCCCGCCGTCCATCCCAGTATTTAACTCCAGTTTCGCTCGCTGTCCGTAAACAATGCAAATCTATCGAATGCTGACATATCTTCAGATTCATTTGTTCTCAACATTCAACATACTCTTATAGATTACGTGACTCATTATGGCCAGAAAACCTCCACTGTTGAGAGATTATACTTGTAGGCACTTCGTACAACTGAAGCAGACAGGTCAAACCCGTGCCACGTGTCTGTCTGAACAGTGATGAACCACCGAGTCTCGTTCTCACTTCATTTGTCTCCCTGCAAGGAGCTTCATCCTCATTGAACGTCCCCAAACGTTTGCCTGAAAATTTTCAGTAATGTCTTCTACAGGAATCGATTATTCACCAGGTTAAGAGATTTTGTTCGAACTTCTTCCACCATATTATTAGCATCAACTTCTGGATACTTTGTTGTTGCTTGATACTCGTAGTTTGTCGCTGCTACACATGATCAAACTGCTCGACCTCAGTTAGCTCACCGACCCCCTGTACGGACATCTCGATATTGCTTGAATACTCAAGTATCGAGTAATGGACGTCGACGGTTCAACCCAGGATAGCGGCGAGAACTTGAAAGCACCAAACAACAACAACTGATACACATTGCACAAGTGCTGGTTCTAGTACTCCAGTGGCCTAGTGGATAACGCTTTGGCACATGAAGCAACGGCTATTAGGTTCGAGTTTCACCGGAAACTGGAGGTACATTAGCCAACGAGCCCTATACAGTTGAAATGTGTGCTTTAGATTTCACTGCAAGTAACCGGGATGAATGCAACTTCTGGATGCTTTCTTCATTCGAAATATCTACCATATTCCTTACCATCTGCAACTTCTGACATTTGATAGCCTATCATTTTAGAGATTGTCCCTCCTACTGATATGAATTCGCTGCCTTGAAAAGTACTATACCTGATGCATCTCAACATCGTAAATAAGTCTCCAGATCCCGCCTGTTAAACACCACAATTGGGCCACCTATTTTAGTACTGCGGATAATATTTCTATACTGGAGTACTAGGTTATCGCAAAACGTTCCACATCAAATTTGTTTGTTCGATTTACAATGAAATATCTATGATCAGAAAACAGATCTAATATGTAATTACATTCTGCTACAGTTCCCAAGTTTTGCGCTCATACAACCAACAAAAGTACCTCTACTTTCTCTTGCCCTTAACCAAAATGAATCGGCGTTATGAAGCAGCCTAAATAAGAAAAGTGTGCTGAAAGGTGTGGTCTTTTGGCACATTCTAGAAGTAGCTGCACATCTAAAATTTATTCAGGCGAAGTGTTTCACCAGACGATCGCGCGATAATGTCACAATCGACTCAGAATGAAACATCCAACCGATGGGATAATATGGAAGGAACTAAAGGCCTTGTTCAGTTGGCCTCTACCAGCAACGATTCTGAATTTTCTTCTCAAATATCTCTTCATTTCAATAAAGTCAGCGTTCACTCTGACAGGTCTAACGATATAATCGAGTTGTGGCTACAGCCACACGTTAATTCAGAAATCGTGAGTCCGTAAATGCGTCAGCAGATTTGACCAATATATTTTCCTAAGTCACAGCAGATCACAGGTAGTCCATCTTTTTGCCTAAAAGTTTCTCATGAAGCCGACCAATAATGCGGATAGCTAACAGCCAATACTTTTCAGGATTGTTAGTATAGAAGTAAAACTGTTCCACGACTGCCAACAGCAGTCTGATTTTGCTTTATTAAGCAAATGGATAGCACTCCATACATTATTGTTCGCCGAATTAAGTTTTAGATGTAACGGCGCTGAAACCATGTCGCATTTTCACAATGCCCAATCGTACTGTATTTCTTATTCTTCATAATAACGTTATATTGTTCTATCGCAGGAGCAAGTTATTTCCCACAGGACAGGCCACGTATATGTTACACAGAATCCCCAACAAATATTGCCGGTTTTAGTGAAGCCAAACAAAATACACTAAAGTTTTACTTATATCTGAAATGGCTTTCGATGCAAGGAAAGCCCTTGGAAGTTGCACTTCTGAAATCAAAAATAAGATGATTTCGGCGAAGGAAGAAACAGGTGAGTTCGTAACTTGCATGATCTGTTAAACTATAACTTTAAAGTTACCAATCGTTTGACTTAGCACTTTTAAACAACAGAAGTGCCTAAATGCTTGGCAAAGCACTTATCCTCTGTGTTATCGGATCATCGGCCTCCTAGGGATCCATTATCAGGTATTGCTCCCGGTATCCACTTGTCTGTGTAATAAGCCAGTTGACTGTGGTCGTTCAGCTACCCTCCTGTCTTCCACTTTACTGAGGAGACATTTCCCTGGTGAGATACCTACCCCACAGTATCAAAATACTAGCATATTAATGTGACCCAGTGAGGCCAGATCCCGAACAGATAGTCTGGACAAGAAAAATGAATGCTCTACAGATCTATTCGAAATACAGCCTCACAACTCTCCGAATAGGTGGCAAACTTCTTTTGTAAGCATGACTGACGTTGTCATGGAACTCAGTAGCTTAGCAACTTCCAACACGGTCAAAATTACTGAGCTTAAGATAACGCTAGCTGAAGTCCGCACTGCACTGGAGCAGCTCGCACCCATTACTTATCTTTTTGGTCTACACAAAGTTAAAGACAATGAGAAAGTATAAAAGGCTGAAACTTTAGTCGACTTCATCACCTCAGAGGTGATGTGACGAGTTGCATCGCTACAAAAAGCCACCGTCTACAATGTCCCGGAAAGTGTATCTACCAAAAAAGACTGAAGTTATAATCTTAGACGCCTGTAGTATGGCACGAGTTACTTATGATTGTAAGAGGATTCGAAAGACCGGTTCGCAACTTGCATGCCCTATCTTGTTCCAGTTTACATCATACCTTAATTGCCGGCAGTTTGTTTTGATGAGCAATGGTGTTAAATTCAAAAATATGTTTAGACATATTAAGCGAGCTCAAGATCGAACCCCACTTCAGAGGAAAAATGCAAAACCCCAGATAATACTCAACAACAATGTATCCAATACAGAGCAAGAAAGTGATACATCTAAAGATAATGTTCTTGTCCAACACTGTCTTGACAAAATACCTTACACTGCGTACCACCAAGTATGAAAAACCAGGTGAAGTGATACCAGTAGGCCAACATGGTCGGGTAGTAAATCTGGAACTCACCCGAGTACAGCACTCCGTAAGGCCGCACTCCACTCAAGGAGAAAAAATACTTCATGCGTCTACCAACAGGAACAGACATACCCTATCTACAGATCTAGAATCACCCCCATCTAACCAAACAACACGCCAGTTTAGGCGTCGTAGCAACGAAGGGACACAAACAAATACAAATAAAAAATCCCCTATACCAAAAAAACTGCCTCCTTTGGAAATAGCAGCTTTGATAAGCCAAAAGCCAGCAAAAATGAACTCATCTGCTGTGCTAAATGAAAATAGGACCGCGAATAAAACCAATACGACTCCGGAAGGGGCTGCCTCGACTAAACGCATTGGGTGCAGACCGAGCAGCAGAAATGCGCACCTACGAAATGATCGGATGAAATTTCCCTTCACAAACACAATCCAAACTCCAAAACCTGAGGATAATAGGCATAATAACGCAACGCTTCGGCGTTGGTCTTCAACGCAGGACCGAAGAAGTAACGAAGATACCAATAGCGGACTGTACGCTGCGCATAACTTATAGATGAGCCATCCTCAGTCTCAAAATTACTACACCCCTGACAGTACAAATATGCAG
Organism: Heterobilharzia americana; assembly: GCA_944470555.2. NCBI lineage: Eukaryota > Metazoa > Platyhelminthes > Trematoda > Strigeidida > Schistosomatidae > Heterobilharzia > Heterobilharzia americana. The sequence continues at coordinate 73,403,915 of OX104128.1, read as the reverse complement.
CCTAGTTTTTTCCACTACCCGCTTGTCCTGTCCCCGAACCCATTCACTACGTCCTTGATGACACCACAACCGGTAGCGAAGCCTGGAATAAGGTATATGCAGAACGGCACCACCTTCGCTTATCATATTTACCAGTGGCAACAACAAGCAGCACAGCTTGGGACGGGCCGGGGAAAACTGCGATATATATCAGTACGCTGAGGAAGTAGTAGCGGGTAATAACCCCACTTATCTGTCTTCGTTTTCGCAATACCCCCTATATCTAACGGTACTAGTCATTAACGCGTGATCCATAGTAAAATATCAGCCCCTCAAACCATAATACTCCTGAAACAACCGACACTGGTTCCGATTACAGAGACCTCGCTAACTCCAGATATATCAGACGCACACATTACAATCGATGGATGCAGAGTATACAGACAGGACACAGCCTATAAAAAAGGAGCTGGATGTCTTATCCATGAATCAAGTACTATTATTACTAACACCTACTCAAATCCTGAACTAGATAAAACTCCTGAGTGCCCATGGATAAGCACAACCATCAATAAACGCAAGCTCCTCATCCGATGCTTACATAGGGCACCAAACACTTCCACAGCAGTTGATGAGACCATCTGCAAAACATTTGAGCACTTAGCCACCCTAGACTTCGATTTTAAGATCATCTGCGGTGACCTCAACCTCCCTGGAGTAGACTGGAACATATGCACAGGTCCCACGAAACACAACGAACTCCTAGCATCCACTGACACAAACGGCTGGCAGCAATACGTGCACCCTGTCACGCGAAACAACAACACCCGTGACCTGATACTTTGTCACGACACTGAGCCATTGCCCGTACAGATAGGAGAAAAGTTTGCAAACAGCGATCATAGCATATTGCTTTGCACTCTACCACTTTTAGTAACTCGCGAGGGTGCACACGAAATAACACCGAAATACTACCCACACAAAGACATCAAGAATGCTGACTGGGAGCCCCTCAAGACACTCATTAGATGCTCCGATTGGGAAGAATTCTTCACCAGCGGTAGTCTATCTCAAACCCTTGACGAATTTCACAAGATTATTAGCTCCACTCAGGAAACAATTGCACCCACTAAGCTTGGTCTGGAAACAAATTTATGTGTAGATGGGAAAACTCGACGCAGACTAAGATGACTGAGAAAGGTACTTTGTTTTGAAAGAATTCCATGTACTGAATCGGGTACATACAACATTCCTTTCACTTCAAGAAAGACGCCGTATGAAAGTGCTGGCTGAGGAGCGTACGGCCCTTGACAGTTTGTCCAAAACAGAAAACCTTTGCAGCACCCTGCGAAAGCGAAAAAATGCAAAAGACTTTTTAATAAATCATCTAGGGCATAAAGGTATAGGTTGCCATGATCCGCAGGTGATTTGTGAACTTCTAAGTGAACTTCTAACATGCCTCTAACTCCAGATATCGAAATAACCAGTACAACTAGTAGTACGATGGGAAGCATAGAATTCAGCGTGAATAACGTTAACTATGCGATTAAAACCCTGTAAGCAAATGTTAGCCGCAGGACAGACGTAATATCGTCAATAATTTACAGAGAGGCTGGCATGGATATGGCAGTTTTATTACTCAAAATATTTAACCTCTTATTAGATTCTGGAACATGTCCTGACAAGTGGAAAACTACTTATATACTGCTAAAACATAAGTCAGGGGCCAAGACCAGTGTTAGCAATTACAGACCAACTAACATAAGCCCAGTCATTTCAAGGATTATGGAAAAGGTAGTTAAAAATCAAATGTCTGATTAACTGATGGGATCTAACCTTATCAACTCGTCGCAATATGGTTTTCTGAAAAGAAGATCTTGCACTACAAACCTGTTCGACTTTTTTAACGAGATTACCAGCAAAAAGGATCAGAAAAGGATAGTGGTAATACTTTACTTCGACATCACTAAAGCCTTCGACAGATTCCCACACAACCTGATTACCAATGAATAGGCTAGGATCCCTTGGAATCTCTAATCCACTTTTAGACTGGTTGAAATCCCTTCTGCATAACCGTTACCAAACAGCGAAAGTTGGCTCAGCTGTCTCCAAGGCTAAACCGATAGCCAGTGTTGTCCGGGGCAGCGTCTTAGGTCCACTCCTCCTCATAACACTCATCAACAGCATATGTGAGTGTTTCAAGGTAGGCAAGCCATTCTTGTACGTGGACGACCTAAAGGCATTAGCAGTGACTTACTCTCGACTATCAGCTGTATGCAAGAGGAACTGAGACATGTTAGCATGTGGTGCAACCCCGTGGGACTCGAATTTAACACAGAATAATGTGGCTGGATATGCATAGGTGACTATGCACTCGAATTAAACCTAATGATAACCGGGCATTCACTCGTGAAACTTAAGTCTATGCAAGAGTTAAGGCTCCGATATTCTCATAACCTAACCTTCTCTGAGCATGCATCCACACAGGTGTCGAAATCATGCACACTGGTGGGTTTCTTACTACGGGACTTCTATAGTACAGAATCAAGAGTGATCCTGTATAAAAAATGTGTCCGACCACCGCTCGAATATTGTTCATTTATGTACAGCAGTATACAGGTTACGGATAGACTGAAAGTCGGAGTGCAGAGAGAATTTACGATGAGAATAATCAACACCAATAAAGAGGTAAAATATGCCACCAGGTGCAACATCCTAGGACTTGAACCACTATGGAAACGAAGGCTCAAACTGAACCAGATATTGATTTATAAGCTCCTTAACAGGCTAACTTATAGTATATGCGCAGACATGTGATTCATAAACATAACTCCATATGGATTCACAAGTGTAACCTCAACCTAAGCACGGTACACCTACCTAAGTGTTTGCAGGAACTGGAGCGGAATCACGCTCCACTCCTGTCCACCCCAAGCAAAATATTAAGCCGCATCATTCCGGAGCGACTAAAGGATGCTCTGGATTCAGGAAGTAAAAATCATGTGCGGATCAAATTGCACCACCAGGCCACGCATCATCATAGGACAGAACATAAAATGGCAGTCAACTCTCTACCTCAACTTCATCGACTTTGAGAAGGCCTTTGACCGCGTTAACCGACAAGTAATTTGGCAAGCAGCTGCTTCAACACTACGGAATACCACAAACCTTTATCAGCTTCATTCAACAACTATATGAGGACGCTACATGCTAAGTAATTCACAGTGGGAAGCTCAGTGATGCTTTTGAAGTGAAGTGAAGACAGGAGTAAGACAAGAATACCTACAGTGAGGAGTGAGAAGAGGGCGATACGCTGGCTGTACCGGGGAAAAGATCCTAGAAGATTCGGATTTCGCCAATGACTTGTGTCTAGTGTCACACAAACTCGAAAATCTATCGGCGGAACTAACGAGTTGACGGAAGAGGTGGGGCAACGAAGACGGGACTTCAAGTGAAGGTAGAGAAGAGTGAGGTGATGAAGATACACAACCAACGCCACCACCAACAACAGCAAGCTCTAATCACCATGAACAGGAAAAACTTAAAGGAAGTAACCTCTTTGACCTATCTAGACATCATCGTTTCAACTACTGGCGGCATAGGCACAGACGAGGACGTCAAAGCCAGGATCGAGAAGACAGCAAAACAGGCGTTCATTAACCTGAAACCAGTATGGAGATCTCCTGTACTGCACTCAGCAAAAAGCGTGAACAACATACAGATTTTTAGCACTAATTCAGTCAAGTCAGTGCTTCTGTATCATGGTTGAGAGAGTTGGTGCGTTACGAGAGGCATTTTCAACAATTTTCAGACATTCACCAACAACTGCCTAAGCTGGCTGGTTACTGAAGATGGTGATCACATGGCCAGAAAGAATAAGCAAAGAGGGTGGAATGGAGACGTGCTACTGAAGTCTTGTGTTCCACTGGGAGCCCAAGAGACGAATAATAATAATAATTTAACCTCAAGACCTCTTACACTGCTCAAAATAAAAAGCTAAAACGCAGGTATAAGATATCACACCAGAGAGCCAAGACCATACTCAGGTCCAAATTTTTCTCCCTAAGAGTATGTGCTTTATGGAATGCCTTACCGCGACATATCTTTATAGCTCCCTCAGTCGACTCATTCAAGGGACTATTAGACAGTTATGTCACCTCACCACGGACGTACTCGGGTAGTCACCAACCTCACTAGCCCCCAACTCCATCATAACTACCACTCACTATTTCCCTCCTTAATACACCCACATTACCTACTAATTCTTATGTGGGAACCAAACCCACGCTACCATTCGGGCAATTCCCAAATACTTTTCTTTCTTTCTTATTTCTCTGTTTCCCCCCTCCTTTTCTTCTCCTTCCCTTCTTTCACTCTTTTTCTTCCCTGATTTTTTTCTTTTTTCCTTCCCTTCTTCATTCTTTTACTACTACCTTACTATTCTCTTTCAGGCACCTACACAGACGAGAGTCACGGCAGTTCCCTAAACTTCCCGTAGCCCCCAATCACTCTACAAATTACGACTTAATAACCCACAAAGCATCCACCTCACGGAGGCTAAAGCAAGAAAGCAGAGGGGGTTTCCTCGTCCACTGCAGGAGTGAACCGAACAACTGGAACCAAGCCCTGAGAACTAGACGTGAGAGATCAAAAACTATCAGTTTTCCACGCTCGCACTATCAATATTGGATGTTGAATATTGGAACTAAGGTTGTGCCTCAACTTTGTTTCATGCTACCTAATAGTGGCTGTCAGTTTGCAATCAGCTATCTGCTAGCGATCAAAACTATCAGTTTTCTACACTTGCGTTTTCAATACTGGATATTAGCTACTCACCCCTCATGAAGGATGTCAATTAGTCAGAGTTTTATATTTTTGCACGACAGGTGTGACAATTACCAAATTTGTTGTATATGATCATGATCTATATCACTATATTATCGACAGAAAACCGTTTCTGTTTTTCATGACGAAATTTTCTGTTGTAGAGCGTACCTGAGTGATTGACAAGTTCTTTGTCAATTTACAAGGTGATTTGCAGTCAAGGAAGTCCAGCTGAATCATGCAATCGGTACAGCAGTAATATGGGCTAGACACGTTTTGATTATTCACAAGCTTTGTTTTAATTATTTTGTAGAAGGGACACGGAGTGTCTATAGGACAACAAAGCGCGAGCTATAAAGTCTGTTCCACAGCCCGGGAGTTTCTCTGAATATCCGCCTCAGGCAGTTAAGAATACGATGTGCTCTGTGGATAGTGTTGAGTGCATTAGCAGTCCTCTGGTTGTTTTTGATAAGATTTTCTGTAAGCAATCAAGGAATACCTCTTTTATTTCGAAGGTAATGGAGGTGATAATTCGGCGTTTCTTGCTGAAGTTCAAATGGCTGTACAACAATACTCTTCGAAAGTTAGCCTAATGTTAATACGGATTAAACTTTCCAGGTACCTTTTTTCAGCAACACTTCTCTGGAACTAATCTCTGATGGCCATCTAGTCCGTTTTGTTGGAATGATCCAGGATATGTTCAACTCAGAACTTTATATAGATTCATGTCGGTTATCACCGGATGATGCTACTGTCAGGTCCTTTCGATACCGAGATCACAGTAAAGTCCAAGTAATTTTTAATATGTACTCTGTACTGAGTGGTGTTCTTACTTTTTCGTGTCATGTCTATGAACAAAGCGATGAAATTTTATTTAAAGTATTTGCATCGACTTATGTTTATTGAATTTTTTCACTTTAGCTCCAAAGACATTTGTCTCAGGCATCATTAGTTTTTGTTGCGCACACGCCTAGTTTTTTATGTGGTTCCCTTGTATAGATCTGGTGAAAATACAAATTTTCGCCCTCATCAAACGATTCCTTAAACGTTGGACCGCCTGATGTTTTCTCATGTTGGCGGCATTCTCAACTAGAATACACATATGTGACGTTGCATGTAGTCCACTAACATTACAATTCATGTATATTTACTGTCTAGATTTAAAAAAGGAATGAGGTCTTAGTGGATAATTGTTGAGTATTTAGACGGCGAACATAGGTATTAATCATTTAATTTAAGTCCAACTTCCCGCTAATTAGTTTCAAGTAAGGTAGCAGATAACAATTGGTGTGGACGTGCACCTACTTGGATGAACATTGGTTCTGTCTTGTTTTATGATGTAGTGTTGTTATCGCTTGCACTCTAAAAGCCTGGTGTTAACACTATGTATCCAACTTCGGGACCATGACATTTTCACTCATATACTTTGACGAATACTTCCGATTAACTTCTGCCTAATGAAGGAATTCCATTCTTTACCTTCAGAAACTACAAACCTATTCGTATTGTGCAATATTCTGGCTGCTAAAATTCGGGATATCTTGTGACTGCTTTTTTCATGCGCAACATAATTCTCTTATCCTACCGATAAGTTTACAATCAGTCATCGTATCACTAAAGCAGTGTGTGTAATTCCTGTAAAGTTCAGAGTTACAACGTCATTGCCATATATGATGATTGTTCATGCAATGTTATGGATAGACAAGAAATGTAATACGCCATCTTAAGCATCTAACTGAGGAGCAGGGGAAGTCTAAGCCTAATACATGTGTATGTTGTCACTCAGAAACAGTTATCTGCAAATTGTTGCCATTGGCAAGTGTATTTCCTGCCTGGATATTACAAACTTTATTGTTATTTCTGGGTAAGTTAGAAACGATGTGACTTATTAGTGTAGGAATTTGATTTCCGATCCCCGCACTGCAGCTTCAACTCCCACTCCACTTGTTAGGGTTTGGGTAGTCAATATCATCGCCTCACACATGACAGGTGTAGGTTATTGTTTAGAGTATGTGCATCTTTGCTGTTGCCTTTATAGATGAGGGAGATCTAACTATCTTATGTCACCATTAGCTCACATTATTGAATGAATTATGTGTGTTGGCATACTAGAGATTGTATGTTGCTTCGTGCACCACTTTTACACTGATTTTAGCCGGTCATGCATTAACTTTGGCACGGTCTTTCTATATGAACCACTCAAAGACCTAAACAGGTGATTTAATGGGGGTTAGTGATTGCATATCATTCTCAATAACTTTCCACTGCTGCCTTACACCTATGTGAAGACAAAAAAAGTGAAAGCTACTAGCGATTTACTGAAAACGTCTTTATCTTTCAGTAGTATGTCAGTTTATTAAAGTTCGACTGTAGCATAATTTTGGCAGCAGTTAGTATGAAAGTGCAATGATTTGAACTCAAGCTATGTTGCTTTTTTAAATAACTATGTAAACAGGTAAAATACTGTGTTTGCATCTGAAACCTTTCCCTAAACTGCAATAAAGCTATAATCTCAAATTCATGTGCATCTGTCTATACACTAAAGACTAAGTGTCCTGACATAACATATGTGCATACAGCCACATAGAGTTGAGTTCCTGAGCTGGTATAAGGTTAGCTTTTGAAATTGCGTACTTCTAGTAATTAATTCATCAGATGCAACTAATTCGTATATTGGAGACTAGTACACTTATGTACATATATCAATTTACTGATATGGTGAATTGCTTACCTGACATTTTGAACTGTCTAGCCTCCTGCTGAAAGTTCAGATGTAGTTGTTGTTGCCGGCGATTTCAATACACAAGGTAGGCTGTCAGGTACAAAGGCACTTTCGAAATCCTGACCAGCCGAACAAACAGATAACGGTAATCACCTGCTACAGTTGTGCTCCGAAACGCATCTATTTCTGGCCAGTACGAGCTAGAGACATAAAGACATTATCTCAGTTGGTGTGCACCTGTCTCAACTCTACGGTGTACACATAGACTATATTGTTATTAGTTATCGTTAGAGGGGATCGGTGGAAGATTGCCACTCTTTCTGGAGCACGTATTTGGATAGCAACCACGGGTTGATTCAAGCGCATGTATTTCTGCGTCGAAGTAGGTGTAGGAAAACTTTAGCAATAAGAGCATTGTGGGTGCAGCTCGATAATGAGAGCAGAAAGGCTGCTTTCAGTGAGAAACTGGCTCAACAGTTATTGGAAGGCAACAATATCACTCATTCAGAAGCTTGTTATCATCCCCAGTCTACTGTAGAAACAGTGTTGAAGCTCGTAGCTGACTCTCAGAGTGGTTAAGAAGAATTAGTAAATCTCAGCAACTTATGAGTTAGTGGATGCAACCAAACGCACCCCTGCAGGCTGTGAATACACTGACGAGGGAATGCAACTCGTACATAGACTGACAGAAAGTCTATTGAATAACCGTGAACTATGGGGGATAGGTGGAGGAGAGTGAAGACTAAAAAGATGGAAAACGTGGTGGCAGTAGGTAGTTGTGTAGACTGACTGAGGAAACGAGCAAAAAGGTCAATGGTTAGTAAGACTATCGTGGAGAAGGATGGGTCTGTGATTCACTCGCAGTGAAGACAACTAGAACAGCAAGCGGAACATCCCGAGAAACGGTTCGGCTAACCTCTAGCTATTAAATTACTGGCTATCCATTTGCAAAAGTCGAGAAGGCTGTAGGTAACCGGAAATGAGGAAGAGCAGTAGAGCCGGACGGATCAGGGGTATTTAAGAATAGTTGTAGAAGGTTATTTATCAAGTTAACGGATGTTAGCAAATCTGTGGAAGTCAGATATGGTCCCCTCTGACTGGTCTCAATCACTGATTGTCCCCTACTTCAAGAAAGGTGGGGTCCTCTTATAATAATCCTGGGAGAACCAACCTGACGGATATTCTAAGTTCTATAATCGTTAAACGTTTTCGTATATCTCGGGAACAGTAACCCGAGAAAACCAGGCAGGCTTCTGACCTGGTCATAAGTGTAACTACCAGATATTCAGAACGTCGTGTTCTGGGACCTAAAAACACTACTCGACTCCGTTGATTGAGAGGTCTGATAGCAATGTCTCACTAAAAGGGGTATCGAGTAAGTGCATCACTCCGTTGAAGGCTGTGTACTCAAAGACCCGTAAGCGTGTTGGGGCCTATGCTAAGTTGTTAGGTGAGTTATGTACGTCGAGTGGTGTCCGTCAAAGACATGCGCTCTCCATTTTTTACTTGACCCTCTCGTCGTCTGACTTCATGAGGATTGATCTAATCACAAGAGAATCCTTGCTGTGTATAGAGTACGCAGATAACATTATCCTGGTAGGTAAAGACGCTGACAAGATGTGGTCTTCTAGATACTTTGATTAAAAATTTGAGAATGTTTACGATGTGTCGTTTTTCGCCGCCCAGGTGCAAGTTGCTGCTCCTGGACTGGTCTTCATTTGTACTCCGGGTGACAGTGAAGAGTAAAATGGTTGAGCGCGGTGACCACTTCACTTACCTGGGAAGTCGAGCTGTGTTGGGTTGGTCAGTGGTTGACGAATACAAGAGGCTTGTTTGGTTTTTGCCAACTTACCTCATCTGTCGCAAAGCCGAGATATCTGTTCGCCTATTAAGGGTGGAGTCTACTGCGCTGTAGTTCGTTTTGTCCTACTGTATGCTTGTGAAAGATGGTCATTAAAGGTTCAAGAAATGAGACGGGTTCAGGTGTTTGATCAGGGTTGCCTTAGTAGCATAGGTCGTGTTTAATGGTGTCTCCACTTCAGTATTGCCGAAGTCAGGTGTAGAGTTTTGGACTTTCATCGACTGAGATGGCTGGGTGGGACATGTGTTATGTATGCCTAGCCACCGTCTACCTCATCGCAAAATGTTAACCGAAGTAGGTTGAAGCGGGAAAAGGTTCGAGACAATCAGACTGAAACGTGGCATCAATGCATGAAGTCCTTCGTCGTTCATCTTAGCCATGTAGAGTGATGCTGATTAACCGGTTGGGGTCAGTGAGACAAGAGAAACCAGTGGTTAGACTCTAAGTGACATGGCTTAGAATCGATGTCAGTTCCGCAGTTTTATCCTGACGTTATCTTTATCTTAACCGTCATAGTAAATTCATTGTTTTCTTACTCCTTCTTTCTCTCTTATACTACTTCCTGTTGCTTTTGACTGGTTTTTCTTCTGTATCCTTCATCACTTACATGACATTTTGAAAGTGATATGCTTATATTAAGCTAGAATGTCGGTTCAGACAAGATTCATGGCAGTAAAGTGTGTCAACTAGGCAAGATCAGATACATTAGTGTTGATTTCATGCAATTAAGTATTTTGATTTGTCTTAAAATTCTAAATTGTTACGCAGAAACCATATCGTTACGTTGCTACGCTAACTAAACATATGAAATCCGTTGGTTATCTTACTAACTATAATTGTTTAATTTTATAGATCAGTGAAGACACAAGTCCAATCGATGTGAAATTCTCTGAACGTCAGTCGTTCTACATAGTCCCAGTACCTGGGGAGTCTCCTTGGGTTAGAAAAATATCCTTTTTCATCGTTCTATTTTCTTTCTTTTTTTTAACTTCTCATCTTGAATATGCTTTTTGTATATTGATTTTAAAAGATTAATTTCAGTGTATCAAATAATCTTGAAGGTTTTAGTAATCAACGTATAGTCCATTGGTTATTTCAAGTTTTGTAGTTTATAAAAATATTTGTATATGGTAGTTGGATGGAGAGAATCGGCAGAAAGCCGTAGACCTAGGTATCATGCTTTTGAGTACTCATCAACAAGGCGTATTGGCAATCTTTAAGGAACTGATATCCCATCTGACATTTGAACCCACATTATCTACCGCTGCGTTATAGTCAGAGACGTTATCACTAAGCTATTCTGGCTGCGACTTACTGGATTGGAAATGTGAAGTTATGAATTCATTAGTTTAAACAGTTGACTTTCAGTCAGTGGTTCATGAGTTCGAAACCTGCTCCACTTATCGAGGTTTAACCAGTCATACAATAGGCATGGCTCATTGTTTACTTGCATGAATGTGTATACGGTTACTGAATTCCATTTGACTCAATATTTCGAAACAAGCTATAGAAAGCTTTGTAGCAAGATATCCCTCGAAAACGCTATTTTCCTAAACTATTTATTATTACATAAGAGTAGATGGAAATGAATATATGCCTTCATTGATGCCATCCGGTCAAAAGCGTCATTTATGTGAACCTATAGATGCAGTAAATAAAAAGCCAAGAGGTATAGGTTAGTCGTCTATTCTATAATTGTATGTATAATTATTTTCTTCATGTTTAGCAACAGGAAACTATCCGAATCAAGCTAAATTCCATAAACACTTCCCGTTAGAAGAAGAAGAGTATAATGATGACAAGATTGGTGCTTTATTACGGGTAAGGATTTACAATTCCTATAAATTTCATCTTAAATTTAATATCAATCAAATATGTTGTAGATTGTAAACCTAATTTGTAATTAAAACTTTGACTACTGGTCTTAGTCGTATAAGAGCATGGAAACTTTCCGTTTGACGAACGGACAGACAAAATCAACGTAGAACCTTGCATAGAACTGGATTGCTTCAAGTTGCCACACTTCACAGTAGTATAAAAAGAACAGGTTGATAGGAAAAGGGTGATATCAAAGTAGACGAAATTGCGTGAGAGAATAAACAATTTGAAGCTAAAGGTTAGTGCGAATGTTCAAGCTTTAGACAATGTCAAACAGTGAGAACATCTTCGTGATTGTAATCGGTTTTCAGTCATGTCACCAAGAGTCCCTAATCACTAATTCTTATCGTCTCGGAGACTGCAACCAGGCAGTCTATATCTCCTCACACTAAGACCAACGGTAAAAGAGTACATTGACTGGTGAACTCTCTTTCAACCTAGTCCAACATCTAGCATGGAACATTGAGGTGGGCGGTGACTTGGCATACGCAGTCATGTCCAAGCCATCACAGTCGACTAAGGTTCACAACCTCATCAGTCCACTTGCCTTTTTTGCCTAGTACCTATTCGCTTGGTCTCAATATTACTCACATAGTAATTTCACCAAACCTGAGCAATGCCACAAAGACACCTGTAATCAAAATCCTGTAACCGTTTCATGTCATCTACTTTCAACGAGTGTCTCAACCACATAAGAGGATGGAACGGACTGCAGTGCAGTATACTTGTCTTTTGGTAGATAGTCGGTTATCTCGCTAGTCGGCGCCACAGTTGACTCAGGTTGGCAAATGTCAAACGAGTGCTGTTTATCCAAGCCAAGATTCGTCAGCAATTAGCCCGTTTGGACTGCTACAACTCCCTAAGAAAGTGAAGTAGTCGGCACAAACTCGATCCAATCTTGATGACTCAAATGCATATACACACATTATCTTCATCCTTTATTATCATACCGAATTTCATCATTGTTTTATTTCGTCTTCCTTTTTCTGTACAATTTTCTACTACTTTTGATTACTTTCTTTCCCATTTCTTCATCCTTTCATGCCGTTTACCGTGATGTGCTAATATGGAATTGTGGCTAGCGCTGAGATTGGTTGGAAGGAGTGGGAAGGTGGAAAGTGTATGATATGACACCATGAGCTAGCATCTACTGGCGCTTCACAACTCCCTATTTATGGTCCGAGGGAGCATGAAATTTAATGGCAAGAGACGATAATAGGCGTGGTTTTGATTCGAAACCAGTAGCAGATTCTTGTTTTTTCTATTACTGGTTCTTTTCTTGTTTATTTTCTTCATTCTACATCGCCTTAATATCTTCTTAACCTGGTTTTTACTATTTAGTATGGTACATTTACTGGTACCAATTTTATGCTTGAAATAGATAATGCAGGATAGATAGTATTACGGGGTTACGGTATTAGCACTAATTTCTAAGTGGACTTATTTGCATTCCACCTTCATTTTAGGCAGCTAAAGAGTATTTCTAGTCTTTATTTTGATATTTCGGTTTCACAATAATGCCTTAACAAGTGATTAGATTGTTGTTCAGAATATTTAGCGCAAATAAATCAACTAAAACCCCTTTCCATCTCCCTAGAGTATTCAAAAGCAATTTAGTTTGTCTTTTTATGATTTTAATGAATAATTCACAACATTTGAATATAGTAATTGTACTGTTTTAGTCATCTGTTCCACGTACTACTTCACCCTGGTGTAAACATAGTATTCAGTGAAGAGTTGTACCCCAAAACGGCTACCTTTACGAGTGAATTTAAAGGCCACCCCAACAACTGTTGGATAGTCATTTTTCTCTGCTTTATAGAAAACTACCTTTCCAGGTGAAATACCGGAACCTAATTGGTTATTTGAGAAGTTGCTACGGTGGGCGGCCTTCATAGCCACTCATCTCTTCAGCAGTAGTAATTATAAATAAATATTCTAAGTTTAATATGAATGTCGTGTTAACAGATATATCAATGACTAATCGATTAGTGTTTTTGAACAAGATTCTCTGGTTGGTGGTGAAGCTGTATGCATCATTGGTTTCAGCAGTTGACTTTCAAACAGCAGATTACGGATTCAAACCTTACTCCACCTACTGAAGTTTAGGCAGCCAGGTAGTATCATTAACCCTCACACTACTACTACTGCACGAATGTGGTCAAGGTTTCTGATTTCGATTTGATTCAATGATGAATATAGATCTTATCTATTTTTTGCTTGTTACACTGTTATGAGGTGTTGTGAGAACGAACAAAGACGACACTTAACGATTGGTAGTTGAGGGTTGAGATGATTCAATCCAAATGATTCGCAAAAAGAAATCTCGAACTGAAAATCGTTTATGAGTGAAAAGGACCCTATTTATAGAGTTTACAGTAACCTGAAAGACAAGCGATAATTAGTACACTTAAAGAGGCAGGAGCCAATCAGAACAATAGGGGGTCATACGAAATATGATCCATGTGTGGGGAAAAAGCGTGAAATAAACTAGTTCAAACATATACAAACTGTAAGTATGGAATATAAAAGATATAGACATCCCTAACATATCTGAACGTGTAGTACTGATTTGCTGAATTATGTTCTTATCCCAGAGTTCCGTAGTCCATAGACTGAAGTACTCGATTTTTAAGCAACTTATCTCAATCTAATTGAACTGATTAGCATTATTAGGCTTTAAAGATTAAATATACTGCTCATAGTTATATACTGCTAATACTGGCTATGTGATGGGTTGTATTGATTCTTTCCAAGAAAATATTTTGTTAAATATCAACACTACTCAGTTCGTCAGTACTGATGGGGATAGAGGCTAGCAGTGGAATCTGTGAAACATGTCTCCTCTTATTTGGAACTCGTCAGTTGAGTGTACCTGCCTCCTAGTAAGTGGTACTATTATCACTGACACTTGTAATCAGAACCAATTGCTTCAAACACCGGAACCTTTATTCACTAGATCAGTAAGTCACTATAGCTACTCCTTAAGCGATGGTTTTAGTTTTTCTGTTATTGCTTCTAAGTAATGAACTAAGCGGCCTAGTTTCGAGTCTCAATGGGAATAGCATCCGTCTCTGGGATGTAGGTTCATCCACCTTTGACACGAGTCTTAGGTCAGACAAAACGCGCCCCCTGCTAGCCACTATTATCAAACTGAAACAAAGGGTAATGTAGAGGCCTCCGCACGAAAGCCTATGTGTCAATAGTGAGTAATCAATTCTATGCAATCAACTACAACCAATAACACAACTACTCTGTTCTGTAACGTTAGTTAGGAAACGTAGCAACAAAAAGGCAGCCAATAGGGGAGCTGTTTTCAAGTCATGATCAGATCATGTTCAGGTCGTGATTTATGCATGCGCTGACATGAGAACCTGATTGGAGAAGTTCGACCTCATACAAGAAATCGCATTGGTTCATTTATAGCTTCACTTTCTGAGAGTTTTGTAAATACATATATATGTCATGTATTTACCTAATAAAAGTTGTTGTCGCTGTTCTTGCAGTCACGGACCGTCTTTGTCTTCTGATTTCTCTGCAGCTCAGTGAAGCAGAAGGTACTGAGGGAGGTCAGTCGTAAAGGTTATTCGGTTAAGGTGTCTATTGAGTTTCAGTACCATTATACCCACGCGCGCAACCCCACCACTCGGTTACAACAAGTAGCATTATTATTTGTCCATTGGCTTACAAGTGGAACATAGGATTTCAGTAGCACGTCGCCATTTCACTCTCTTCTCTCCAGTCTTCTCAACCTGGCTCCACTCATGCCCAGAAGATTTCATTCCTTCCTCACACCTCCATGTCACCCTCAGGCCGGATGCCCAACTTATCGTTTCCCATTCCCTTCCACTCGACGATCTCGCCTGACGCGTAGTGTACCCAAACCGTCTTCTCAGTGTATGTTCAATCCAATCCATCTCCACTTTCTCCCCCTGCATAGTTGTTGGATGATAGGTTCTTGCTTCGTTGGTTCGTTGTCAGACAGAGTGAGTTCCTTGTTCCTTACTCTTTCCGACCATCTCATCTCATCTGATCTAATGATCAGTATCGAGTGAGCGTAGGCGGCTGCTGTTGATGAATGATGTTTGCAGTTTGTTGGAAATGTTTTTGTAACGTGCTAACTCTCTCAACCATCACATGGAAGCACTCACTTACTTGACTGAATTAGTGCTGAAAATGTGGATGTTGTTCCACATGCTGAGTGGCGTGAAGTGGAGTGGAGTGGAGTAGATCTGCACACTGATTTCAGGTAGATGAAGTGGAGGCTGTCTTTCCCATCCTGGCTTTGACATCCTCATTTATACCTGTGCCAGAGCCTGTAGTTGGAACGATGCTGCCTAGGTAGGTAGGTAGGTGAAAGAGACAACTTCGTTTAGATTTCTCCTGTTCATCGTGATTGGTGTTCGTTGTTGTTGTTGGTTGGGTATCTTCATCACCACTGTCTTCTCTACGTTCACCTGAAGAAAGTCCTGTCTTCCTTCGCTGCCTCGCCTCCTCTGTTAACTGGTTGGTTTTCGCTGTACATTTTGAGTTTGTTGACATTAGACATAAATCATCATGGGTGAAATCCAAATCTCTAAGGTCTTTTCATCGATGAAACAGAGTATACCCATCCTCTATCTTTTCAAAGTTTATTGTATGATACAGTCAATCACAATCAGGAAAATGATCGATGATAGTAGGCGGCAACGTTGTCTTACTCCTGTTTTCACTTCAAAGGCATCACTGTACTTGCATCGCGAATCACTTGGCATGTAGCATCATATAGCTGTTGAATGAAGTCGATAAGTATTTGAGGCACTAAAACCGTAGTGTTGAAGCAGTACCCTTAATTACTTTTTGGTCGATGCTGTCGAAAGCCTTTTCAAAGTTGAGTTAAAGAGTTGACTGCTATTCTATGCTCTATTCTATGATGATGATGATGATGATGCGTAGTAGTAATAATATATATCTTTTTTATTATCAGGTATACAATGAAGTTCAAAGTTCACTGAAAATTAATGATATTGTTGAAGTCTATGGAATATTAGAGTTTGCACGTCTTAGTGATGTATTACCAGAGGATAATTGTGAGTCAATGCAGAAATGTGGTGAACCTTTGTCTCGTATACACGCTGTTATAGTGAATCAATTAAAACATAATAATCCACTTGTCTATGATACATCAACAATTGTTACTATGTGTAGTAGTAAGTATAATATTTACTATTTCTTATTTATCAATAGCTAACAATTATGCTGATAATATCCAATTGGTTCGTACAAAATTGATTCAATTACTTACTAACTTGTTTGATGGTGATAAGATTGTTGCTGAATATGTACTATTACATCTTGTATCAACTCGGTAGGTTGTTACTTCTTCCTTTTTCTTTTGTCATGACTAATTTCTATGCATCGTATTTTTAGTGAAAAATTTATAATTGTAGAAAATGGTTGAAGGTAATCACAGAAAGCCAGTGATATTTGATCAAAGTTTTTTTTAAAAATTGAATTTCTGGGGGGGGGGAAGCATTAGTTCTTTGACATTTCAGATAGACTTTGATGATGAGTACTAACAAGAGAATACTTAGGTTCAACATTTCCTGCCGATTACCTCCAACCAGCCAACATCACGATGCTGATTCTCCTATCTTGGTGACCAGATCACCGAATCTATTGGTCAGTACTGAGAACTTAGACAACATGAAATAGGTTTCTCTCTGATGACTTGATTTCAATCCATCAAATTAACTTGAATAGACAATTGGGGACCAGGTAAATATGCCTTAAAGTTGATCACTACTGTAGGACAAACACATCCATGCTTTATTCTCATCTAGATATCTTGATTCTCCGAGGAAAGCGCACAGTTATGCTAGGAGTTTCTGAAAACACTACTGGTCTTTATTATTATTATTACTGAGTATCTCCTCTTTCTCTTTAAGCTTATTTGCTATCCTTGATATTTGCCTACTTCTCTTGACTTCATTTCATGTGTGTGTAGTGTTATCAAGGGTGGTATAACTTAGACTCCTTGATGTGTGTACGGTGCCTTACAGTGGGTCTGTCTGTCTGTTACTTGTACTTGTGTAATACTGGAAACGACAATCTTCTTGTAGTGACGAAGTTACTTAAAGTATGATAATGATAATGATAATGTCACAGTCAAAATGTCAACATGGGACCTGGCAACACTAGATAACGAACGGTCCAAGTTACCAAACACCAAACTAGGATGAAAAAAATTTGTGAATATGATGCGTCAATGCTACTCTGTTGTTTGGCTTGGCCAGTTTCTGCTGTTATTTGGATCCCAACTGTATCTTCAAATGGTTCACATCAACAGTTAGGTATATTATCGACTAATCGCACGTTATAATTGGAACACTAGCCTAAACCTACTTCAGCTGGGATTATACGATAGGGTAGCCGCTAACTAGGTATGCGTAACGTATGTTTCTTACTTCTTTTGCATAAAACTCTACACTTGAATAACGCGTTACTCATTTGATGGGGAAGCGCGGTAACCACCTTTGCTATTTAAACACCTGAAACCTTTTCATGTCCTCCACTTTTAATGACTATGTTTCACAGGCATACAGTAGTAGACCAGAGGGAACTGCAGTGCTCTACACCCTTGGTAGGTGTAATAGAGTTTAGATCTGTTGCTGATGGGTTGGAAGGTAACTAACCGAGACAAAAACTGAAGCTACATAGAGAACTCTCAGCTTCCTGTCTTGATTTCTTTAGCAAAAATTTGTATTTGGGATGCGGTTTTCACTACCCAAATACAAATTTTTGCTGCAAGACTGGTCCTCAACGGTGCCGTGGCTAACAATAGAGAGTGAAGTGGTTAAGTGTGTCGACCACTCTACTTACCTGGGAAATAGGATCAACCCTGGTGGGTTAGTTGCCTATGAAATCTCTGCACGGATACAAAAGGCTCGATTGGCTTTTGCCAATTTACGCCACCTATGGCGCCGCTGTGATATCCGTTTGTCTATTGCCTCGTCACACAATGTTGGCCGAAGTAGGTCTAGGCTGGAAAAAGACGCTAGGTGGCCAGACTAAAACATGACATCGATGTATGAAGTCTTTGACTGTTGGTTTGAGCGATGTGGGGCGATGCAGAGTAGGTGGTGGGGTCTGCGGGACAAGAGGAACCATTGGTTGGAGACTGACTCTGGTTGATATGGCTGAGAACCGAAGTCAGTGACGCAGGCGTATACACACGTTATCCTCATCTTACCGACGCTATACCGAATCTCACCATTTTGTCACTCCTCTTTTCTTTTTTCTCATACTTTATATTTCTTTTGACTGCATTCTCTTATCTTCACCTCACTACCTTTTTACTGGATATGGCAATTCGGGTCGTTACGCAGTAATGCCCAGTCCTATGTTAATATTGATTGATTGAATGACTTGTTTGTTTGTTTGTACTAGACTATATTTTGCTATATATAGAAAATTGAACAAACAACCAACAGTGAACAGACAATTCTCCAAACTAACGTATTGGGAGAAAACACCGTTTTGCATTGCAAACTGTTGAATTTAAACGAAAAGAACAAAACAACAGTAGAAGAATGTCATTTATAAAAAGTCTTGAAATATGCTTATTTCAAGAAAGAAAGTTTCACGCTTCACATACTAAAAGCGTGAAATGAATTTACTAACAACACTTCAAAAGTGTACAAGATCGATTACAGTGTAGTTAACAGTTGAACTAGCGATTCCTACTCACATCATTGGTCAGCATAAACTTCTAGGATAAAGTTGAAAAGTCATTTTATCGTTCACAATAATCAAATTTCTACTCAATGTATCTAACTGGTTACCTAGTTAACCATTTCTATTTCTCTATAGCTATGTCATTCAATGTGAATTTGCGGTTGTAAACCTTCATCGACTCAGATAGCTTGGGTATGTACTAGGCATACTTAGCCACCGCCTACCTCGATGTATGCTATGCTAAGAAAAGTTGAATTAAGTTGAAAAAAGGTTTCAGAGTAGGGAGACTAAGCTGTGGTACCAATCAACAGACTCCCTGATCGTTAGTCTCAACCCTATTGGCTGGGGATAGTAATAACAACTTGATTGAGGATTCTTAGTGACCTCATTGAAAATCGATAACAGTAGCTTAGATATATTATTCACTTCTTGACATCTTTATAAAGCTTAAGTGTTTTAACAAATCTACATTTTTTAGTCTCTTTGTCCTCCTATACACCATTGTATACTTTGATGTCATTTTTTTTCCTATCTACACATGTGTTTTTCTATATACTATTATGAAGTGTAACAACTTGGTTCGTAGATGTATATTATCATTTTCTTCTGTTTTTCATAAACAGCCTAGATACGGATTCACGTTATCCTAGTTATTTACCAGCTTTAAATATACACTCATCTAATTCAATGGTGACAACAGAATCATCATCATCACATGAGATGATTAATTCCTTTGAGACAAGTAGACAGAAACTATTCAACTTGTATAAACGGTTGTGTGAATTTTTACCAAAAGTGATCACTAATTTGGCTACTGTAGAATTGACAGTGAAATCACTGAATGATGGTCCATGTTTAATACCAATTCGTGATATGAACAAAGGTCACTTAAATGCTGGCCGGTTACAACTACCCCGTGGAACAGAAGTAAGTCAAGTGCTCTGGGTTGTTGTTGTTGTTTTTTGGCTTATTTTCCTTCTATCCTGCACTACTGAGTTGATTTTCACCGATTGCCTCGTCACACAATGTTGGCTGAGGTGGGTTCAGGCTGGAAAAAGGCCCGAGGTGGCCAGACTAAAACATGGCACCAATGTATGAAGTCTCTGACTGTTGGTTTAAGCCATGTGGGGAGATGCAGACTAGGTGGTTGTGGTCGGTGGGACAAGAGAAACCAGTGGTTGTAGACCCTAGGTGATATGGGTGAGAACCGAAGTCAGTGGCGCAGATGTACACACACATTATCCTCATCTTAACAACGCTATACCGAATCTCACTATTTTGTCACTCCTCTTTGCTTTCTTCTCGTACTTTATATTTCTTTTGACTGCATTCACTTATCTTCATCCTTCACCTCACTACCTTTTTACTTGATGTGCTGATATGAGGTGTGGCAAGTCGGACCGTTACGCAGTAATGCCCAGTCCCCTGTTGATAATGATTTTCAACGGAGGTGTGTATGATCAAAGTAATTAGTTTCCTTTCCGTGAGATGACAAAATGTGTTCGAGTAGGAGACGAGTAGAACTATAGTTTCTTTGGTGTAAATGCTTCATCGGTTACTGCATCGATTCACCTAGTGAGGTTTTGGCGGCCAGGTGGTAGTAGTAGGAGTATCACTAGGTTTAGCATAATAGTTTTGACTGGCTACCAACCGCATGAATCTATGAAACATGGTAATTAAAGGTAGAAAAGATGAGAAGGCTTCAGGTGTTTCACCACCGCTGCCTTCGTAGCATAGGTTGTGTTTTGTGGTGTCACCACATGAGTAACGCAAAAGTCGATCAAAAAGTCTTATGGCAGTGTCTCCAGGACTGGTCTTCGATGGTACCCCGACTAACAATAAAGAATGGAGTGATTGAGGATGTTGAACACTTCACTTATCTGAGAAGTTGGATCAGCCCTGATGCGTTGGTCAGTGTCTAACAAGATCCTCGCACGGATACAAAAAGTTCGATTATCTTTTTCCAACTTACGCCATCTGTGGCGCCGACGGGAAATCCGAGTCTCATCGAGTACAGTTTACTGCAGTTCTTTGTGTTCTACTTTACGGCTGTGAAACATGGCCATTGAAGGTGGAAGACATGAGAAGACTTCAGGTGTTTGACCACTGTTACCTTCGTATGGTCACCACGGTAGTAATGCAGAAGTTAGACGTAGAGTTTTAGGAAGGAGAGATAAGACAATGGATGCGGTTGTGAACGTTCATCGACTGAGATGGCTGGCTGGGACAATTGTTATGTCTGCCTAGTCTGCTATATCAAACAATGTTGGCCGAAGGTAGGTTCAGGTTGGAAAAGGGTTCGAGGCAGCGAGACTAAAGCATGAAGTCGTTGACTGTTCGTTTGAGCTATGTAGGGTGATGTAAACTTGCCTGTTGGTGTCCATGGGACAAAAAGAACCATTGGTTGCAGTCTAAGTGGTGTGGCTCAGACACATACACACATTATTCTCACCTTAACCACTACACTTAATCTCATCATCTAATTCTTTCTTCCTCTCCCTTACTACCTCTACTTCCTTTGGCCGATATCCCTTTCTTTCTTCATCTTCCATTTTTATTGCCTTGCTACTTTTTGTACTGATATATATGACGTGTGGCTGACAAATTGGACCGTTACCCATTAATACCTGTGTGCACAAAGTTGCTGAGTGGACCTTATTCTCTTATTCTTTTGTTCAAAATCAATTTGTCATCATCGTAAGCTCATTCCTTGACGAATTCAACTCTGAAAATCTCAACGTCGATGGATTATTAATTTTAATTTTTTGATGTTTACTGTTATATTGGCTTTCAATTTAGACTTCTCCTACTTGACGTCTTTTCATATTCTCACCCCTTGTCTCTTTTTACAACATACCCCCCACCTATATAGCTATGACAACTACTCACGTGTGTGTGTGTGCATGTGATCAGATTGTTCAAAGTACATTACGTGATTCAGATCATCACCATCATTAACATAAGACTAGGCATTACTGTGTAACGATCCAAGTTGTCATCCACACTTCACATATTAGCACATCAAGTAACAAAGTAGTAAGATGAATGGTGAAGAAGTAAAGAAAATTCAGCCAAAAGAAGTAGAAAGTAGTAAACGACAGGTGGGAAGAATAAGGAAATGATGAGGTTCATGTGTGTATGTATACACCTGCACCGCTGGCATCGTTTCTCAGCCATATCATAACCTTGACTCTTTAACTACTAAAGGTTTCTGTTGTAAAGCCAAACCCAACCGGGTAGTCTGCATTGCCCCCCACATGGTTCAAACCAACAGTCAACAACTTCATGCATTGATGCCATGTTTAAGTGTCACCGCCCCGAGTTTTTTCCAGCCTGAACGTACTTAAGCCAACAATGTGCGATGAGGCAGTCGTTGGTTAGGCATACATAACACGTCCCACCCAGCCATCTCAGTCGATGGAGCTTCACAACCTCATCCCTGAAGCTCTTCGTCTAGCTTCTGTGTTGTTACTTATGTGGTGAGATCACGATGCAGTAGAAAACAAAGAAGTGGACGTGAAAGGCCTCCTATAAAAGTAGACAAAGTTATGTGAGATAGTGGTTAGCTTAAATATTTAGTCTTTAGAAGACGCTGACGAATGAATACATTTGATACATCATGACCGATTCTCAGCCATGTCATCAAGAGTTACCAACCACTGATTTCTGTCGTCTCAGCAACTCTAGTCAGGTAGGTAGTCTACATCTCCCAACACGGGTCCCACTAACATTGACAAACTTCATCTACTGGTTCCACGTCTTCGTCTGGCCATCCTGAACCGTCTTCCAACCTAATTCAGCTTCTTCTAGCATGATAGGTTCAGTTAGTTGACTGCGACAAAGCATGCCCAGTACATCTCCATACCGTCTCAGTCACTGAAGGTTCACAACCTCATCAATTGACTTGTCTGTCCTGCGTTTTACCCTTCTCCTGAGAGAACATCCGTTTCATTATCGTTGCTGATCATCCTCATCAAAACCAAGATAAGTCCAGGGGATTACTGCGTAACAGTCCAAGGTGCTACACCTCAGATATCAGCACATCAAGTAACAAGGCAATAAAATAGAAAATGAAGGAAAGGAAATCGTTCATAGGAAGTAGAGGAAGGTAGGATATGAAAATGATGAGATTAAGTATTGTGATTAAGATGAGGATAATGTGTGTAGATATCTGTGCCAATGACATCGGTTGATATCCTTTTTTTTCACCTTGATTCTTCAACAACTAGTTTCTCTTGTCCTGTCGACTCCGACTGAGCTAGTCTGCTTCGTCTTACTTAGCTCAAACGAATAGTCAAGGACCATGCTTTAGTTTGACGGCCGCGAATCTTTTTCCTGCTTGAACTTTACCTTGGTCAACATTATGCGACGAGGCAGATGACGGCTAGGCATGATTTAAATAAATTGTACCTTATTGTTGAGTATTGAAGTGTTTTCAATAGAAGGTAAGTTGGTGGTGAGCAGATAGCCAAAGTCTATT
This sequence comes from Heterobilharzia americana, assembly GCA_944470555.2. Taxonomy (NCBI): domain Eukaryota; kingdom Metazoa; phylum Platyhelminthes; class Trematoda; order Strigeidida; family Schistosomatidae; genus Heterobilharzia; species Heterobilharzia americana. Next base: position 73,380,455 of record OX104128.1, on the reverse strand, counting down.
TTTCGTAGGAAATGATTATCCTCATTTTCGCTGGCTTGGAGTATACCATTATTGAACGATGTGTAATGCCTCGACACGATGCAATCAACAGTAAGACAATGAACTTCTTATCACACGATATCCAGCTGACACTAGAAGGAGAAGAAGAAGATAATGGGATTTGAAGTATACCTTTTACTTCCACTGAATGGTATGATTATAGCTGCTGACAATTCAGTCGTTTGTGTACCTATTGGAGAAGGGGTTGGCCAGGGAATACTAAATTACAGCAAACAAAACTAGTCAACTCGTGTAAAAAATTAATCTGCATAAACACTTGCATGGAAATCTTTCGTATGCATCAGTTAACTTTGTGTGGAGCTATGCCTCATCGATCTACGCTTTGGACTTCGAACTGCTGAATCATGGATTCGAACCCGAATCTGCTCTCCAAAATTTAGGTAGCCAAGTAGAATCATTCATTCACCATCAAACAAAAGGTTTGGCGTATTGTTGACTGCGTGGTGGAATGGATCATGCAACAAACTGAAGAGCTAGAGGATGGGTATACGCTGTTTCACCGATAAAAAGACCTTAGAAGATATGGATTTCACCCATGATGATTTATGTCTAATGTGGAACAAACTCAAAAATGTACAGCCAAAGACCAACCAGTTAACAGAGGAGGCGAGGCAGCAAAGGAAGACAGGACTACCTACCTACCTACCTACCTACCTACCTACCTACCTACCTAGGCAGCATCCTTTCAACTACAGGCAGTGGCACAGTCATAAATGAGGATGTCAAAGCCGGGATGGGAAGAACAGCAAAACTGCACCGCTGGCATCGTTTCTCAGCCATATCATAACCTTGACTCTCCAAGTACTAGTGGTTTCTGTTGTAAAGCCAAAGACAGTCCTCCCTTCATTAACCTGAAATCAGTGTGCAGATCTACTCTACTCCACTCCACTCAGCATATGGAACGACATCCGCATTTTCAACACTAATTCAGTCAGTGCTTCCATGTGATGGTTGAGAGAGTTAGCGAGTTACAAAAAGCATTTCCAACAGACATTAATCAACAGCTATCGCCCACGCTCACTGGATACTGATCATCAGATCAGATCAGATCACATGGTCGAAAAGAATAAGGAACAAGGAACTCACTCTGTCTGACAACGAACCAACGAAGCGAGAAGCTATCACCCAACAAATCTGTAGGGGGAGAAAGTGGAGATGGATTGGGTTGAACAAACACTGAGAAGACGGTTTGGGTGCATTACGCGTCAGGCGAGATTGTCGGCTTGTTGATTTCTTCGATTTATTTTTTTGTCGATGTTGTCAATTGATTTATCCATCTCTTCAACGATATATGTATTGATTTTTATGAAGTTGATTTAGTTTCTTGATTGGTTAATTTCTCATCGATTCATTGATTTATACAATGGTTCATTATAATTATTTACTGATTTATTGATTTTTTTTATCGACTTATCGATTGATTGGTTTTCTCGATATTGCCAACAATCTAATTATATTAATGATGGATCGTGGCTAGCAGTGGAATCCAAGATGCGCATTTTGTCTTATTTGGGATTCGTCAGCTGGATGTACCTGTTTCGCAGTGCGGAGTGATGTTGTTCCCCCGCTGGCAATATCGAGGCATCCTCACATGAGCCTATATGCCAATAGAGACCAATTAATTCGGTCCAATCAACGACGGTATCATATAAAAACAATTATATACTAAGAACTATACCCGTCGCACAAGAAGTAGCTATCGTGGCTTGTTGGTGTAGTGGATAACGCGCTGGCGTTTGAAGCGATCGCTCCCGAGTTGGAATCGCGTTGGTGGGAACAACATTACTCACCGGGAAGCAGATACATCCAGCTGACGAGTCCCGAATAGGACGAAATGCGCATCCTTGATTCCACAGCTAGCCACTGCCCATCATTAGCATAATTAGGCTCATTAATTTGTTGATTTGTTCATTGATTCATTGAATACTTTATTTATTTATTTATTTATTGAAATCTTGAACAGATACTAGTCAATGAAACAGCAATGGATTCTGGTCAGTTACACACGAAAGGAATAATAAATTTTCAAGCATTACAATCTGTAGCAATTAATCAATATTTAACATATGATTTTCAATTTTATACTCAACAATGGGATACAGATGTACGTGTAATTATCCTGTCAATCGTACCATCATTAGTTAAAGTAAGCTAATACAACATATACTCAACTATCAAAATATGCTGCTCCTGCTGCTGCTGCTGCTGCTGATTTATATATATTAGGTGTTTTCTACTATCACTATTTAACTCTCTTCTCTGAAGTCTTCAGAATCTGGCTCCGCGACTGCCCACAAGCTTCATTTCTTCCTCACATCATCTACTCCATGTCGCCCTCACACCGAACGCCCAACTCTTCGTTTCCCATTCCCCTTCCACTCGATGGTCTGGTTTGACATATGGTGTACCCAAACCATCTTCTCAGTGTATGTTCAATCCAATCCATCTCCACTTTCTCCCCCTGCATATTTGTTACGGAAGAGTGTGTTGCTTGTTGCTTATTCTTTCCGACCACCTCATCTCATCTGATCTGATCATCAGTATCGAGTGAGCGTAGGCGGTAGCTGTTGATGAATGTCTGTTGGAAATGCTTTTCGTAACTCGCTAACTCTCTCAACCATCACATTGAAGCACTGACTGAATTAGTGTTGAGAATCCAGATGTTGTTCCACATGCTGAGTGGAGTGGAGTAGATCTGCACACTGATTTCAGGTTAATGAAGGGAGGGCTGTCTTGCTGTTCTTCCCATCCTGGCTTTGACATCCTCATTATGCCTGTGCCACTGCCTGTAGTTGAAAGGACGCTGCCTATGTAGGTAGGTAGGTAGGTGAAAGAGACAACTTCGTTTAGATTTCTCCTGTTTGTGGTGACTGGTGTTCGTGGTTGTTGTTGTTGGTTGGGTATCTTAATCACCACTGTCTTCTCTACGTTCATTTGAAGGGAGTCCTGTTTCCGCTGCCTTATCTGTCAACTGGTTGGTTTTTGGCTGTACATTTTTGAGTTTGTGCGACATTACACATCATTAGTGATAGTAAGCAGCCTTGTCTCATTCCTGTTTTCACTTCAATGTTGTCACTGAGCCATCCATTGTGAATCACTCGTCATGTAGCATATGGCTACTGTTGAATGAGGTTGATAAAGGTTTGTGTCACCTAAACCGTAGTGTTAAAGCAACTGCCGAATTATGTCTCGGTTGACGTTGTCGAAGGCCTTTTCAAGTTCGATGCCGTTGAGGTATAGAGTTGATTGCCACTCTGTGTTCTATTCTCCTGTAGTCGGCGTTGCTGATAACAATGGATAACAAACAAGTAGTATATGTTGAGAGGGTGGCTGGAATCATAGAGAAGTACCGGCAATGAGTAAGAATTCTGCCAAGAGCAACGCAAGGGATAACTCAGGCGTATTACAGTGGATGCTGCTGATAAGAATGTATAAAGATGAGATCAAGAGGGGAAGAGAAGAGGAAACGAAGCACATTTCGCAAATGACGGGGTTAGTGCAAGGTGCGCCATATGTAACGACTACCGTTCCAATTGTTGACAATAAATCGTATCTGTCTTCTGTTTCTTCAATTGGTGTCGCTGTCTTCTGTCTCTTCATTGTGATGATGTGTAATGTTGCAATTTGATCCGTGCATGATTTGTTATTCCTTAACCAGCCAGCCTGTTCCGGTCATAATCCAGTTGAATCTAGAGCATTGGTTAGTCTCTCCATGATGATTCGGCCTAATATTTTGCTTGGGGGCTGTGGGGCATGATTTCGCGCCAGTTCTTGCAAAGCTTGTAATCTGCTTATCGACTGATGATCAGTTCTCTTCCTGTGTTTTCCACTCCCAATTTGGCATTCATGTCACCCATTACACTTTTGATGTCGCCAACTGTGGTGTCTTATCACGTGCTGATTGCAGTTGTCTGCAGAATTCCCCCTTTCTTCTCTTGATCTGCATTATTTGTAGGTGTGTAGAGTAGGATTGTATGATTGTGACTTTCTTTCCTTTTGAGTTGAATCTTGCTGTTATGATTCTGGAGGAGACTGGTTCTCACTGTATGATTCACAACACTATCTAGCGCAAGGAACCTTCCAAATCGAGTTGAAAGCCTTCAAAGAACTTCGTGATAGACCAATGTTCAAGTTCAACAGAAGGTCTGGAAGGAAGTAAAGAAAGGTACCTGCCCATCGGAAGAAGGACTACCTTGTCAAATTCCCGAAGAAAGTCTGCCTAAGTGTTTGCAAGAACTGCCATGGCATCATGCTGCTGTCCACCCCAAGAGAAATATTATGCCACATCATCCTGGAGAAACTAAAAGATGATCTGGATTCAAAATTACCACGGGAATAGACTGGCTGGCTTCAGAAAGAACAAATCATGTGCGGATCAAATTGCACCACCAGGCTACGCATCATCATAGAACAGAGTATAGAATGGCAGTCAACTTTATCGACATTGAGAAGGCCTTTGACAGCGTCAACTGACAAGTAATCTGGCAAGCAGCTGCTTCAACACTACAGAATACCGCAAACCTTTATCAATCTCATTCAACAGCTAGCTATATGAAGACGTCACATGCCAAGTAATTCACAATGGGAAGGTCAGTGATGCGTTTGAGGTGAAGTGAACAGGAGTGAAACAAGGCTGCTTACTATCACCCATGATATTCCTGATTGTGTTGTGGCCAACTGGACTGGATCATGCAACAAACAGTGGGGAGCGAGAAGAGGGAGATACACTGGACCGGGAAAAGATCCTAGAAGATTTGGAATTCGCCAACGATGACTTGTGTCTAATGTCGCACAAACTTGAGGATCTACAGGCGAAAAGTAACAAGTTGACAGAAGAGGCAGGGCAGGGCAGCGAAGGAAGACGGGACTTCAAGTGAAGGTAGAGAAGACAGAGGTGATGAAGATAACGCACCACCACTACCACCACCAACAAACTCCAATCACCATCAACAGGAGAAACTTACTGGATGTAACCTCCTTCACCTATCTAGGCAGCATCGTTTAAACTACAGGCGGCGGCACAGATGGGGACGTCAAAGACAGGCGTTCATTAACCTGAAACTAGTGTGGAGATCTTCTGCACTGCATTCAGCATGTGGAACAAGATGCGGATTTTCAACACTAATTCAGTCAAATCAGAGCTGCTCTATGGTCGAGAGACTTGGCGCGTTACGAAAGGGATTTCCAACAAACTACACACATTCATCAACAACGGCCTACGCTGGCTCGTTACTGAAGCTCAGATGGCCAGAAAGAATCAGCAACAAGGAACTCTGGCTGGCTGGTGACGAGCCAACCAAGGACCTATGACTCAAATATGCAGTGGAAGGAAGTGGAGATGGATTGTGCATGCACTGAGACTATTCAGGGACATCACGTGCCAGGTACTGCAGTGGAATTCAAATGGGAAGCGATGAGTTGGGCGTCCGAGGCGAGGGTGACACGGAGGAGATGATGCGAGGAAGAAATGAGAGATTGTGAGCTGTCGTGGAGCCAAGATGAAAAGATTGTGGAGAACAGAGTGGGATGGAGGCGTGCTACTGACGTCGCATGTTCCACTAGGAGCCCAAGGGATAAATAATATAGTAGTATTAAGAGTAGCGTTGTATGATTGTGACTTCCCTTTGTTTCTAGTTGAGTCTTGCTGTCATGATGCTGATGGTGGAGGAGATTGGTTCCCACTGCATGAGGACCTTCTATGTTCTTGGGGACATCATGATAGCCACTCCAAAACTCAATGGGCTCGTTGTTGTTGTCTGGGTGACAATATCGGAGTAGATTATTGACTCTCCAGTTAACAGTTCGTAGAGTCCACTTTCGTTCCATCTGCTTTCGCAGATTGCAAGCACTTCCATGCCATACCTTCTCATTTCTTTCGCAGTTCGGTCAACTTTTCCAGCCAACCAGCCAGCTTGATACATGGTGTGGACATTCCATGTCCCTATGCTTACTTTCGCTTTGATCGAGAGAAGACACATCGGCCGACTGGCTTTTCGAAGGCTTTCACCAACTGGCGTCATTTCCTCTCCTCGATTTCAGTGGGGAATAAGTGTGTTTATATTTTTTATATTTTCCTTGTGCTTTGGAGTTTCTTTAGGGGATTGGATTGGTTTAACGGGTAGGGTTGCTAGTCCTATGCTCAACCGTATATGATAAATGAAGTTTTTGTCTTTTCATTCCCTTTTCTCTCCTCCAAGTGTGTCATGTTGTTACCATGGGAGCTAAACACCCTTGAAGATGATGATCACAATAATAAATCACAACCCTTGAATAACAATACTAGCAATGCTGATGATGATGTCTCTGAGAGTGATTGGAATGAAATGCGAAAATTTCTAACAATATTAAGCTGTAGTAATCAACGGTATTCAATAGATTCAGAAATACAAGAGGTATGCACGCGTATTTGGTTTCGTTTTTATCTTTTATAGTACATTTTGTAAGGATTCATTTACACACTGACAGAAGCATGTTTTGCGTACCTAATTATAAGCAGCTGGAGCAGCAGTTCAACAATGATATACGGTGTCGCGCTCGCCACCCCCTCCCTTATGTAATGTGAAGCATAGCGGTGGGTGAATAAAAGGTTGGTAGTTAGTATTAAAGCTGTCCAACAGTTTGTTCAATGGACTGAGACTAACTGGAATTGAACTAATCATACTACTACTCGGCTGTTGAGATCACGGTAATCAGATCGGGGCTCAAACTAACCACCCTACTGCTTGAATGCCTAGCTAGACTAGTGGGTTAGTTGCGGTTTAAAGAATATTAGGCAGAAAATAAGCTCCAGGGTGGTATTCATCATGGGGGAGGAGCATTGGACTGTTTCGTCGTGGTATGGGACTCCTCAACAGTGCGCCAGGTATCGAACCCATGACCTTCAGGTTCCGCTACCAGCACGTTAGCATTGAGTTGGAATCCAGTGGTCCATATTTCAAATTTCTGTCAGTGCACGACGTAGCGTGACCGCTACCCAATGTCATCGTTGAGTATTTGTTCTCACGTCCACCAGGTTTGACTCACTGGTCACGATCAACTTGAAATCAATAAATCCCCCCACAAACCTCCAAATTAAATTAATCTACTGCTCATTGGCGACTGACTTCCAAAGGTGACTCTTGAAGTTTCAATGAGAAGTCGCGATTAGTGAGGCAAACCTAGTGGTCATGAGGAAAATACTCAATGCTGTCGTGAACGGACAAAAATCGGGAATATGGACCATTGGATTCTGACCAAGTGGTTAGCTCATTGGTAACGTGCTGGCTGCAGAACCTGGTGAGGCGAGGTCGTCGTGGATCCCCATACCAGGACAAAACAGGTGTCTGACACTCCCAGGCTTCCGGTGATCCTTCCAACTGATATCCGTTCAATAATGTATGCCAACTTAAAATTAATCAACTCCCCACGCAAACCTCTAGATTGAAAGAAAATTGACTATACAATCGCAATATCCTTATTCTTCATATACCACAACAAAACCAAGCAGACTTACAAAATGAATAATTTGTGTTCATGTAGAGATTTCGTCTAATCAACACTTTACAAAGAAAAAAAAATGTATAGTCTAAATAACCTTAGGCAACTGTTAACTCATGGAATCGTGTACATTTCCTTGTTCCTCATTATAGGAGGGTTGAAGATGTTTATCTAATCCAATTTTTCAAGCCTTAATAGGTGATGAACCAAAGTTTAACTTTGTGGATGACTAAACGAATTACGCGTAGATTGAATAGTCGAATTGAGAACCTTGTACATCTTCCTTCAGTAGTAAACAATGAGGTACGACAGGTGGGGTAGATCTTGAACCCATGACCGCATTGATTGAAAGTTGTCTGCTTAAACCAATAAGCCATAGCCCTACATAGATTGATGAGCATATACTACTAGCACTCTACAATAGTAGAAAGTTGATTTTTGTCTATAGGCTTTCGTTTTTCACTTTACTAACAGCTGATACTGTGTACTTTGTATGAAATGTTCTACTGAAATCGCCAACATTCTGCTTTAGTCAATCTTTCCTGTGTCTTTGTATGTATAATAGCGAGTGATCATTATGAATTGAAAAACATCCTAGAACTTTATTATTCTCATCACTTTGATAATTTAATGTAATTATGATTCTAGGAAGAAAGGGGTGTTGCATAACACCCTACTCATCCAAGTGAGGTTTGGGAGGATTTATTTATTCACACCACCTAAAGAAACACTGGAAATCTGGAAGAGCTGAACAGCTGTTTCGTCATGGTCTGTGATACTTTATCCACTCTCCTCTGTATGTATATTCCTACACATACATCAAAGACTGTTATCACGATTAACGCTTACATCAAACCGTGAAGAGCGAGAAGATGAGCATAGGCCGTTTCACCGATGAAAAGACCCTAGAAGATTTGGATTTCACCCATAATGATTTATGTCTAATGTCGAACAAACTCAAAAATGTACAGCGAAAAACCAACCAGTTGACAGAGGAGGCGAGGCAGCGAAGGAAGACAGGACTCCCTTCAGGTGAACGTAGAGAAGACAGTGGTGATGAAGATACCCAACCAACAACATTACCACCAGGAACAACGAACATCAGTCACCACAAACAGGAGAAATCCACCTCCCTAGGCAGCATCGTTCCAACTACAGGCACTGGCACATGCACAGGCATAGATGAGGATGTCAAAGCCAGTATGGGAAGAACAGAAAGACAGTCCACCCTTCATTAACCTTAAATCAGTGTGCAGATCTACTCTACTCCACTTCACTCCACTCAGCATGTGGAACAACATCTGGATTCTCAACACTAATTCAGTCAAGTAAGTCACTGCTTCCATGTGATGATTGAGAGAGTTAGCACGTTACAAAAAACATTTCCAACAAACTGCAAACATCATTCATCAACAGCTGCCGCCTACGCTCACTCGATGCTGATGACCAGATCAGATGAGATGAGATGGTCGGAAAGAATAAGCAACAAGCAACACACTTCCGTAACAAATATGCAGGGGAGAAGGTGTAGACGGATTGGATTGAACATACAATTAGAAGACGGTTTGGGTACACCATATGTCAAACCAGATCGTCGAGTGGAAGGGGAATGGGAAACTATGAGTTGGGCGTTCGGTGTGAGGGTAATATGGAGGAGATGGTGTAAGGAAGAAATGAAAGGTTGTGGGCAATCGTGGAGCCAGGTTGAGAAGACTGGAGAGAAGAGAGTGAAGTGTCGACGCGTTACTGAAGCCCCATATCCGACTAGGAACCCAAAGGACAAATAAATAATAATAATAATACAAGTTATATATTGTAAACTAAATGTCTTGTATACACCTGTTTGTCTGCTTTGTAGCGTATTAATCAAGATTTTGTCCAATGGCGTAAAGAGAAATCCACATATATTGAAGCTGATGAATTCGCTATCATGTTGTGTTTACTCAGGTAAGTACTTTCCTTTTTTTGTATATCATTAAATGCTTCCCATCAGAATGAATTTCAAAACGTATATAAAGGATTTCTGAGTAGCAGTTGTTGTTTGCTCATATATATAAATTCGGTTTTTATTTATGTAAATTTGTAGTTGGACACAACAATTTTGAAGGTGGGAAATTTATCTTAAATTGTAGTACACTTAAATGCAAATTGTTGCTACACAACTGATCTTCATCGATATCCTAACTAACAACAGAGATTGAAGTGGTTGAGCGCGTTGAACACCTCACTTATCTGAGAAGTTGGATCAGACCTGGTGCGTTGGTCAGTGGTCGACGAAATTTCTCCACGAATACAAAAGTCTCGATTGGCTTTCCTCAACTTACTCCATCTGTGGCGCCGCTGATATATCTGGTTATCTATTAACGATCGAGTATACCTGCTACAGTCCTCTCGGTGTTCTACTATATGACTGTGAAATATGGCTATTGAAGGTGGAAGACACGAGAAGGCTTCTTGTGTTTGATTACCGTAGCATAGATTGTGTTTCGTGTTGTGACAGAAGTCAGGCGTAGAGTTTTTGGTGGGAGGTGTAAGACGGTGGTGAACCTTCATCTACTAGGATGGCTAGCTGGGACATGTGTTATGTATGCTTAACCATCATCTGCCTCGTTGCACAATCTTGACGGAAGTAGGTAGGTTCAGGCTGGAGGAGATGACTGGGACGATGGGCAGAACACTTCGAGGAACAGTTTAACTGGCCTCCGGCCACCATTGCGTTGCCCGCTATCCAGTCGGACCTGAATGGGACATAGAGACAGGCCCCCCAACACTAGAAGAAGTTGAGAAAGCGGTAGGTAACCTGAAACGGGGAAGGGCAGCAGGACCAGACGGACTACCTGCTGAGGTATACCAAGTATGGTGGTAAGGTGCTCTTAGTCAGGTTAACGGAGGTGTTAACTAGTATATGGGAATCAAATACGATTCCCTCTGACTGGTCTAAGTCACTCATTATCCCAGTCTTCAAGAAAGGTGAAAAGTCGTCTTGTGATAACCACAGAGGAATCAGCCTGACGAACATAGTGTCTAGGATTCTAGGTCCTATAATTCTTCGACGTCTGAGTGGAGCTTAGGAACAACAAGCCCGAGAAAAGCAGGCAGGCTTTAGACCCGGCCACGGGTGTATTGACCAAATATTCACTCTTCACCAGGTTGTGGAACATAGGCACGCTTACCGATTCCCAACACTATCTGTATTTCCCGACATGAAGGCGGCACTCAACTCTGTTGATCGAGAAGTCTTATGGCAATGTCTCTCACTGGAAGGGTTTCCGAGTAAGTACATCATCTTATTGAAAGCTCTCTACTCGAACACTTGTGGGCATGTTAGGGCCTATGGCGAGTTGTCCAGGGAGCCTATGCTCATCGAGTGGTGTTCGTCATGGATGCCCTTTGTCTCCATTCTTATTCAATCTCATCAGAGATATTCTCGTGGAGGTCTCTTTCTCGTCTCCTAATTAAACAGACGTTGACCTAATCACAATAATTTTCTTTTGACCTGCAGTATGGAAATGATATAGTACTGTTGGGTGAAGACTGATAAGATGCAGAGTCTTATGGACACTTTGAATGAGAATTTCAGAATGTTTGGGATGTGTTTCTCACCACCCAGATGAGAATTGTTGCTCCACAGTTGGTCTTCAGCGGTGCTACGGCTAACAATAAAGAGTGTTAGTGATTGAGTGTGTTGACCACTTCACTTACCTGTGAAGTAGGAACATCCCTGATGGCTCAGTGGCTGATGAAATCTCTGCACGGATACAAAAGGCTCGGCTAGCTTTTGCCAACTTACGCCACCTAAGGCGCCGCCGTGGTATCCAATTGTCTATTAAAGGTGCCGTATATTGCACAGCAGTCCAGCCTGTTCTACTGTATGGCTGTGAAACATGGCCATTGAAGATGGAAGACATGAGAAGGCTTCAGGTGTTTGACCACTATTGCCTTCGTAGTATAGGCCGTATTCAGTGGTGTTACCATGTGAGTAACGCAGAAGTCAGGAGTAGAGTTTTAGGGAGAAGAGGTGAGTCAGTTGACAAGGTTGTGAACGTTCATCGACTAAGATGGCTGTCTGGGACATGTGTTACGCATGTCTAGTCGCCGATTGCCTCGTCACACAATGTTGACCGGAGTAGCTTCAGGCTGGAAAAAGGCCCGAGGTGACCAGACTAAAACATGGTACCAATGTATGAAGTCTCTGACTGTTGGTTTAAGCCATGTGGGGAGATGCAGACTAGGTGGTTGGGGTCTGTGGCACAAGAGGAACCAATGGTTGGAGACTCTAGGTGATATGGCTCAGAACCGATGTCAGTGGCGCAGATGTATACATACATCTTACATACATCATCTTACGACGCTATACCGAATCTCATCATTTTTCCTTTCTTCCTTTCTCTCTTTCCGTACTTTATATTTCTTTAGACTGCATTCTCTTATCTTCATCCCTCACCTCACTACCTTTCTACTTGATGTAGTGATATGAGGTGTGGCAAGTTGAAGCGTTACGCAGTAATGCCTGGTCCCCTGTTGATATTGGTGATGATGAGGTGATTATATGGCTGACAAACGATGTCAGTGGCACAGATGTATAGACAAATTATCCTCATTACTTTCTCATTCTTCCTTACTCTCTTTTACTACTTTCTACTTTTTTGACGGATGATCCTTTCGTTCTTCATGCTCCATTTTATTGCCCCGTTATTTGGTATGCTGATATATAAAGTGTGGCCGTTACCGTTACACAGTAAAGCCTAGTAGTAGACCTATATTGATCTTGATGATGATGTGTATACGCTGGTGACCAGTTGAAAGTGTTTTATAACAATCCATTCCACGAAGTTGTAGGAATCCAGACATTCTCTTTAGTTTTATTATTTTAATTTGGAAAACTCGAGATATGAACCTGGTTTTCTGTGTCTCTAAGATTTCTGCCTGTTTCAATGGTTACAATCTTGTTGCCTTTTAAGCACAAACTTATGAGGAATTAGTTCAGTGAAGTGATACACATTTGGCTATCTCTATTCTCTTGGATAATTTATATCCCTTCGAATGGAATGTGAGTAAACACCTTCTTTTCAACATTTAGATGGGCGACCACTGTTGAGATCACGTTTAGAGTACCCGGCAAATCGATTGATAAAGCTGTGAACCTTCATTGACTGAGATGGACTGCAGATGTACTGCACATGCAGATTTACCACAGCCTATCTTGACGTACTATGCTAGGGGGGAGTTGGATAACCTTGGAAGAGGATTCAAGATGACCAGATGGCACTCGATGGCGTCGACTACACCTTGAATATCAGATAAACATAATTATTGCCACATAGTTTGATTATTACAAAACAGGTCAAATCATTCACCTAAAAGACTTTATTTATTTCCATTAACTACCAAATGATATGGCCAACATTTGATCTTATAGCTGAGTTGGTAAAAGCATTGAGATGCAAAACATTCGGGTATTTTAAAATTCCACTGTGACATTTGAACATCGATATATTCAGACTGAAAAGTATGATTTACTCTATGCACTGGAGACTTTTATGGAAAACTAGTTCAGCATTAATTGACCAAAAGTCTTACAACGATGGGTAACGACATTGAGATCGATGGAGAAAACGTCAGCATTATGACAGGCGGCTAAAACGTTAAGGAGGAGATTGTAAAGCATAGTTCAACTGGTTGTCAGCAACGTTTCACATGCCCAACATCTAGCCAGAACTTAAGTAAGACGTAGATATCTGTTTTTCATCTATCCTAGGAGTTGAACGTGAGACGATGCAAAACACCGGGACCCAACTATTATAAGTATGGGGGTAAGAGATAACTCAGTAGAGTAACCGGGGTAGTCGCGTCAAAGTAGTCCGCTCCTCTGATCATTCCAGTCTATGAGAAGGGACAAGAATCTTCCTTATGAAAACCATAGAGGAGGAATCAGTTGGACTAATACTGTGTCAAGATCCTAGGTTCCATAGTTATCCGACGCCTAACTGAAGCTCGGAAAAACCAGTCAGGTTTTAGACCTGTATGAGGATGCGTCGGTAATATTTCTTCCTACGACAGGTTCTTGAACGCAGGCATATCTACTGAAGGCGGACGCTTTCACAACTTTGAAACCACTCCTTTCCTATCTATCTGTTCTTTGTGAAGTTTGTCAACTTGAGCCGACGCACCTGTGTACGAGGTTCCATGTTAACTTCGAATTTGGGTGACTTCTGACTTTGTGGAGCTGATTTTCTGAGGTTGTGTCATCAATAGGAATTAGATGAATGTTTTGTCATCAAAGTTTGTGTGTGGGGACCTTCTATAGCATTATGGAAGGATTGGTTGAGTGCGTCTACGGCTTCACTTACTCACGGAGTTGAGTCATCTCTGCTGGGTCATTGACCAACCAGATTTGTACGAAGATTCAAAGGGCTCTATTGGTCTTCGCCAATCTACACCATTGATGGCGCCATCGTGTTATGCAATTACCTATTTACAGGGGAGTGTACTGCTACTACGCTGCAGTTGTCGGCCTTACTTTATGGTTGTTAGACACGGTCATCAAAAGTGGAACACATGAGTGGTCGACTATGATTGCCTTCGTAACAGGGCGTATTTCATGGTTCCACGATGTCAGAAATGAAAAGTCAGACTTACAGCTTTAGGTAGATTAACGTAGGAGATCATGTGAAGAAGAAATGAAAACATCTGGGTAGTCGTGGAGGTAGGTTGAAAAGACTACAGAGAAGAGAGTGGAATGGAGTCGTGCTACTGAAGTCCTATGTTCCACTAGGAACCCAAGGGACAAACAACAACGTAGCCACCTGATGAAGTTATAAAGCTTCATCGATTCACATGACTAAGATGTGTTGCATATGCCTAATCATCGTCTGACCTATCTCACAATATTAGTTGAATGTAGGTTCTGGGCGGCAAAAGATTAAAGACTACCAAACGTCAATATGACATCAGCGTATGATATTGTCGGCAGTTGGTGTGAGCCGTGTATGAAAATGTAGACTTCCCGGTTAAGGTCCATGTGAGATATAATAGAAACCAGTGGTTAGAGACTCAAGTTAATATCCTTCGGAATCGATCTTATTGATGCAGATGTATCCACATATTGTCGTACTGAATTTCATCAATGTCTCCTTGTTCTTTTCACGACTTACTACCAATTTCGACTGGATTCTTTATCTCAGTATATTCTTACTTGATGTATGGTGTTGCAACTCGGACCGTGACAAAATGATGTCAAATCTTATGTTGATCTTGATGCAGATTATTCAGAGCAGTGATTTTTACTAGTTTCGAAAAGTGTTCGGTAGATTTCATTTCGTCAACTTATGGGGAGATATCATTTTTTGGTGATGCCAACCAGTTTTAAAACCTAAGGATCTTTGATGTTACAGTTCCTGTTTATGACTATTATAGACCTATAAACAGATATCCTCAGCGATTCGCTTACCCGCAGTAGGGCACATCTCAATTCCAGTATGTATATAGTACGTTGATTTCTCCGGTGCTGTTAGGCTAAGCATAGTTCAACTGAACTTCAGCGACGCTTTGGTTACCCTACATTCAGTCCGAACCTGAATGGGATGTGGATGTCGGTCCATCAACTCTCCTTGAAGTTGAAAAGGCTGTGCCCCCAACCTGATAGGATACAAAGCAGCTGGGCCTGACAGTTTGACACCCGAAGTTTTCAAGTATAGAGGAAGGAAGTCGCTGAAGATAGAGTAGGTAGTGTTTAAGAATCATATGTAGTTACGTCAGACTGGTCTACTTCACTGATCATCGCAGTGTGTGAGAAAGGCGAGAGAGGTCTTCCTGTGACAAACGGTACGGAATTAATCCGACTAATATTGTGTCGAAGATCCTAGGTTCCATAGTTATCCGACGCCTAACTGGTCTTCGAAAAAACCAGTCAGGTTTTAGACCGGAACGAAAGTGAACCAATCATAATTTCACCCTGTGGATAGTCTTCGAACACAGGCACTTGCCTTATTTCTTACGTTAAGGTGACATTCAACTCTGTCGAGCAATAAGTGTTGTTACAGTGATGTCTTATTGTGAATAGAGTACCTACGGAGCAAGTGTATACAATAAGTTTCAAGATTCACGCTAATATTGTTGCTGTTGTTGTTGTTTTCCTACTATAGATTTCATTGTTTAACCTGTGGTTATCAATCACCAAGTTTACAACACTGGCAACATATTGTCCAGTTGGAAAGTGAACGCAGGCGTAGAGTTGCCTTGAGTAAATGGAAATCTTCTAGTCAACGCATGTAAATGAAAGCCAGAGAATATATATATATGAAGATGAACAGATTTGGATATATCCTCTTTTGTATATTTGTGTTTGTCTATGTGCCAAGTAAAAGTAACTATAAAATCAATAATTAGAGAAACTATTACTTTTTATTAATTCTGAAGAGTGGAAAGGGGATCTGGTTAATTCTAAGTTGTTTGACACTAACTTCCAATATCTTAACCAAAAAAAGGGTAGGAAGATAAGGGGGAGTGTAGTGTAGGATCTTTATTCCGGTAAGCAAATAACTTCTTTGGATATGGTTTTGTTCTTCACCAATGTCCAACTCATGGAAACTATCTAGGATTTTATCGAAGAAAGTAATTTTCATGTGAGTATCCCAAAGCACTATTTAAAGAAATTACTCCGACATCAAATTCTAATAGGTGACATGAATACGAAACTGAGAGGGGACAACAAATGAAGAGAACTGATCATGGGTTGAGAAACACTCAATGAAATGAATGAGAATAGAGAACTGTTTGCAGATTTCTGCGCATTCAACGATTTGGTGATTGGAAGCAGTGTGTACAAATACAAAGACATTCACAAACCGACATGGATTTCACTAGACACAAGGACACACTAAAAATCAGATCGACTTCATCTCAATCTGAAGAAAGTGGAGAAACAGCCTACTTGACACAGGATCAGATCGAGGAGAAGAGCAGATTTGGATTCACACCACTATCTAGTGCAAGGAACCTTCCAAATCGAGTTGAGCCCCTTTCACCTATTTAGGCAGCACTGTTTCAACTACAGGTGGTGGCACAGACGAGGACGTCAAAGACAGGCGTTCACTAACCTGAAACCAGTGTGGAGATCTTCTGCACTGCATTCAGTATGTGGAACAAGATGCGGATTTTCAACACTAATTCAGTCAAATCAGAGCTGCTCTATGGTCGAGAGACTTGGCGCGTTACGAAAGGGATTTCCAACAAACTACACAGATTCATCAACAACGGCCTACGCTGGCTCGTTACTGAAGCTCAGATGGCCAGAAAGAATCAGCAACAAGGAACTCTGGCTGGCTGGTGACGAGCCAACCAAGGACCTATGACTCAAATATGCACTGGAAGGAAGTGGAGATGGATTGTGCATGCACTGAGAATATTCAGGGACATCACGTGCCAGGTACTGCAGTGGAATTCAAATGGGAAGCGATGAGTTGGGCGTCCGAGGCGAGGGTGACACGGAGGAGATGATGCGAGGAAGAAATGAGAGATTGTGAGCTGTCGTGGAGCCAAGATGAAAAGATTGTGGAGAACAGAGTGGGATGGAGGCGTGCTACTGACGTCGCATGTTCCACTAGGAGCCCAAGGGATAAATAATGTAATAGTAATAAGAGTAGCGTTGTATGATTGTGACTTCCCTTTGTTTCTAGTTGAGTCTTGCTGTCATGATGCTGATGGTGGAGGAGATTGGTTCCCACTGCATGAGGACCTTCTATGTTCTTGGGGACATCATGATAGCCACTCCAAAACTCAATGGGCTCGTTGTTGTTGTCTGGGTGACAATATCGGAGTAGATTATTGACTCTCCAGTTAACAGTTCGTAGAGTCCACTTTCGTTCCATCTGCTTTCGCAGATTGCAAGCACTTCCATGCCATACCTTCTCATTTCTTTCGCAGTTCGGTCAACTTTTTCAGCCAACCAGCCAGCTTGATACATGGTGTGGACATTCCATGTCCCTATGCTTACTTTCGCTTTGATCGAGAGAAGACACATCGGCCGACTGGCTTTTCGAAGGCTTTCACCAACTTGCGTCATTTCCTCACCCCGATTTCAGTGAGGAATAAGTTTGTTTATATTTTCCTTGTGCTTTGGAGTTTCTTTAGGGATTGGATTGGTTTAACGGGTAGGGTTGCCAGCCCTACGCCCAACCTTCCCTCTTCATCTGGGCTTAGGACCGGCTATTAACTGGTGAACTACTTAACGAGGCGAGGTTAACAATAACAATGCATGAATAAACAGAACATTCATAGCCCGATATATATGGATAAGGTGGTATTCATTGCAGATTAATAACAGTTGGAACCTATTGAAAACCTTTGAGTTCTGCACAGCCCTTTTTTCTCAGAATTTGACTCCCCAGTGGTACCAACCAGCCAGGGCTCGAACTTGGAACCCTCAGGTTTCACACGACGAACCCGTCAAACACCCAGTCAATAAGTCGCAGTTTAGTAGTTCACATTCTCATATTTCTGCCAATTCGGAAAATACCACGAAGTTCATTAAATAATGTCCGGCCTACATAATGAATTTATAGAAGTAGGAAAGTGTGAACTGTTGAACTCCGACCTGGTGAGTGGGTCATAGTTGCGTACTGCTAACGAGCCTTATACTATGATGAAATAGCTGTCCAGGCTCTTAGTAATTCCACTATTGACATCAGCTCACAATGAATACCAACTCAAAAACCTCAAACCATATTACATATAAACATTTGTATTGGATATATATACAGGTTAAATACATTTGTTCAGTTATTGATATGAAAATATGTTGCAGATCATCTTTCCACACCACATCATCAAAAAGTACGGAAAGAAGTTCAGCCTCTTCTTCAGGCGAAATCTTAATTGATGTCACTGACTGTACAGCTTCTTGACATTGGATTAAAAATTCTTGACAATGGATCTGAGCAAAACAGGAAAGAAATCAACACCAATACACAGAAATCAGAACAAGTTTATACAACCTCCTTTGAATCCTTAGCACATAGATGATGTGTAATCCCTAAACAGTCATACCATTTCCAGTTATGTAGTAGTCTTGCAGTCCATGCGTCTGTGGACCACCACTCTGAAAGTCGGCTAACGGTCTTCAATGCTGTTTCTACGGAAAACTAGAGATAACGTCAGGCTTCTCCTGGATAAGTGTGATGTTGTTCAATTCCGATAATTATCGAGTCAGTCGCTTACCGAAAGCCACCTTAATGGTATCCACCGATCAACACTATGTAGAGTATCCTACTGAAATTTATGATTCGCTTCAAATCTTTTTTATCGATAGATTTCCGTCTGTACACGGACAACAGCAAATCGGTTGCTCACTTGTGATTAATCATTGCAAGTCAATCACGGCATAAATACCTCACTTGTAATCTCGATAAAGACAAAACACATCGGGTGATGCGTGTTTATATCTCAGGCGGGATATCAATCCTATCGAGGCTCAAGATACGCTCTGTTGATGAAGTGCCAACAAGCAGGAAACGTACATCCACAGCTTCCTGTCGACTACCTCCAATCAACTAACATCATGAAATACAATATATCTTTAAAAATTGAAATAAAAAGGTAAATTATTTCACCAACATAACCATACCTCAAAAACTGATTCGATTTCATTCACAGACTCATTTGTAGATGTTTTTAACAATACTGGACATTGTTATCTTCCTTCTTCTCCTCGCCGTCATCATCATCATTAAGGTTATCCTCTACGTGTGCATCAATACCATGATGCATTATATAATTCGGGGTTGATTTAAATGTGTGTTGATTAAACTCCAATCTTATTGACTCAGAGCATGACATCATCTTGTCATCAATAGGCGTAATATCACTCCTGAGATTACTTTGTTTGATTACATCTGACTGAAGAATTAAAATACAAACAGCAGAGTATAAATGAAGTGATAGCATTCAGAATTGTGCAAAATCATTCGTCAATTTGTGTTATCTGCAGTTCTCTTTCTTCTATTAGACGGATTATCTATAGTTGTTTATAAAGCAGATTTGACAAGATTACAAGTTTTTGATCATGTTACCTCTGCTCGTATATGGTGGCATCATACCAAGCTATCGCCTACATTGACATGTACAACTGTTTGCGTATCAAACCATGAACAGTATACAAAAAAAACAAGTGGATAAGAAAAGGAGACAAAAGTGTACAGGAGAAAGAGGGGATTTAAAAATTAGGGTCAATGGGAATGTTCAGCTTTTAGAAGATATCAAAAAGTGAACAGATCTGAGCAATTGTGACTGGTTTCCAGCTATGCCACCAACACTACTCTCAACCAGACAGCCTGTACTTTCAAAAGCAAAAAAGTAGTGTCATCAGAAGCCGAAGTTTATCTGAACAGTATGTATAATGTATTTGCGCAATACACATTGCGAACAATCTGATCCCCCACACATTTACTTGTCTCAAGTCAATATATATTAAACCGAGGACTGGGGGGTCGGGGGGGGGGGGACAAATACAACAATTAACACAAACAGGGGATTAAAATTAAGAAAGATGAGAACAAACAGGAAGAAGAGTGACAATTCATCTTAATCTTGGTAAGAAAACAAAGTTTACCAAGGGGTAGGTGTAGTGTAATAAACTATCTTTGTACATATAAAGGTGGTTAAAATTTGTGTATGGCTATGGCTTCCACAAATCTCAGAATACGTCCCTGACTGACTGTTTTTATACATAAAACTTTGAAAGCTGTTTGAACATTAACTTTGTGACTTGTTTCTATGATATGCTTACCTATAGATGAATAGGGTCGTCACCCACCCACCCTCAACATAGGGAGAAGTATTCGAGTCATGCAGTTGAGGGTGGGAGAACATGTGCCTAAATGGTTTCGGGAACAAATGGAGTGTGAAACAGTGAAAACGCCGGTGGGTGACGACCCTCTTCATCTATAGGTAAACATATCATAGAAACAGGTCACAAAGTTAATGTTCAAACAGCTTTCAACGTTTTATATATAGAAACAGTCAGTCAGGGATGTATTCTGAGATTTATGGAAGCCATAGCCATACACAAATTTAAACCACCTTTATATGTACAAAGATAGTTTATTACACTACACCTACCCCTTGGTAAACTTTGTTTTCTTACCAAGATTAGGATGAATTATGTCACTCTTCTTCCTGTTTGTTCTCATCTTTCTTAATTTTAATCCCCTGTTTGTGTTAATTGTTGTATTTGTCGCCCCCCCCCCCTCCCAGTCCTCGGTTTAATATATATTGACTTGAGATAAGTAAATGTGTGGGGGATCAGATTGTTCGAAATGTGTATTGCGCAAATACATCATACACATTGTTCAGATAAACTTCTTCTTCTAATTACGCTATCGAAAGTCATAAAAGGGACTAACTGTTTCAAAAGAAATAGCTTTACTTCGGTACATTAGTATTATTGTTTAGAGATGAACCAACAAAGAGTACTGAACACAAATGAATCTCTTTAAATTACCACGCTCTTCAGCACAAAATGAGAAAAAGAACAGATAAGAAAAAAACTTCATACATA
Organism: Heterobilharzia americana; assembly: GCA_944470555.2. Classification (NCBI taxonomy): domain Eukaryota; kingdom Metazoa; phylum Platyhelminthes; class Trematoda; order Strigeidida; family Schistosomatidae; genus Heterobilharzia; species Heterobilharzia americana. The sequence continues at coordinate 73,359,364 of OX104128.1, read as the reverse complement.
AGTGAAGGTTATAAAAGATGTTCAACTCACTCAAAGGCTTAGGAGTCTAGCTTCCAAACGATGGGCACTGAGTCCGAACCCCGTTCCACCTGTTTGAGTCTCAGCAACTGACACAGCCAATGTTACATAGTCTGGTATATCAAAATGTATGGATGTGGCTCACATTATCATCACTATTAGTACATCTTACTTCCACATTTTATGCAGTTGTCTGGTAGAAAAATCTGAAATGATACAGTTCTGTGAAAAATTTCACCCTGATCTACAGTCTGTTATACTTAAACTGAAAGCTAATCATCATCCAATAAGATCACACGACTTCCGTAGTTGAAATACCCACAAAGAATATTCAGATGTGGGATGGTTCCAGTGAACAATCGGTCACAATAATAGCTGACCGTCTTCACAAACTCTATAAATTATCATTAATAATGACCCATTTATATACATCTAAATGGGACATGAATGTGTGTCTGATTGATAGAAAGTGGCCTAACTGGAAATCAACATCATCAGTCGCTACCTGGTCAAGATAAATCTGTTTCCGTAGTTTTGTCCTACCGACCTTGTGGTTTTATATATTCATAAGAATTGTTGTGTATAAATGATATTCTAATATTTTTATGGGTCAGTGAAGTATGAGGCAGTTGTACTGAGGGAGAACAATCGCCATTCTTCTTATCTAGTCTAGATATCTTACTACTGCATCAGTTTACTAAGGATCAAATACATATTCGTTATGTAGCAATGAGTTATAATTAAATAGGGTGAAAAATCATGTGAATACAAGAATATTGAAATATTTTTACTGGGTGATGATTGAAGGTGAAATGAAAATTTGAACCACGACCGGATTCAAACCAGCGACAATCAGGTGATACCACCTAGTTGGTCAAACCTCGTTAGGTGGAATGGGATTCGAACTAGTGACCCACGGTCATTTAAGATAGTCGACCTGGGAAAATATGCGATTAAATTATACTGTTAAATAAGCAGTTGATTTTATGTTCGTCACTCACTTGAGTAGAGGAAATTTGTAAAGAGTCCTGTGGGTTGAAATCCACTGACGGTAATGTATTCATAGAACGTAAAGTCATCTGAAAGTTATTCTGTGCAGATGATGATGATGATGATGATTGTCTCGGTAGTAAACCAGGAGTTAAATAAAACAATTTCTTAAAAAATCAAATCCATTCACAGCAATTTCACGTGATAAACAATTTTCAATATGTGTAACACAATCCAATACATTGAGAGAATGAGAACAATTCCCATCTGTACAACTCTTTAGATGTACTTGAGGTATCATGATGATTTATGAAACCTTCCCCTTCATGTATCACATCTACAAATATACAAAGGATACATAAAATGTAAAAAGTTAGTTCTTCTGTTTTGTTTTTCTAACGTGAGGATTATTCATCAATAATAACACATATCATTGAGACTGATTTTCCAACAAGTAACCAAGAGTTAGGCCTCAACAACTGATTCTTGGGACTACAGCCAGGTAGTCTACCTCTCCAACAGTCACAGACTTCCTCGACTGGTGCCACATCTTCATTTGGTCACTCTGAACCCTCTTTTAACCTAAATGCAGCTTCGTTTAGGACGACAGATCGAGGTAGGTGGCGTCGGTACGGGACACGCAGTACATCTTTAAGCCGTCTTAGTCAATGAAGGTTCACAACCTCATCAATCGACTTGTATAGTATCCTTCTCCTGAAAGGACATCCGTTTCACTATTGTTGCTGACCATCATCATCAAAATCAAGATATGACCAGTGTATTACTGCGTAACGGTCCAATCTGCCACACTTCATGTATTAGTACATCAACTAACAAGGCAATAAAATGGAAAATGAAGGAGACAGAAATCGGTCAAAAGAAGTAGAATGTAGTAAAATAATGGAACGGTAAATGTGAAAATGATGAGACTATGTTTAGCGATTGGGATGAGGATAATGTGTGTATATATCTGTGCCACTGACATCAGTTCTAAGACATATCATAACCTACATCATCATTATCAACATAGGACCAGGCATTACTGCGTAACGGTCCGAGTTGCCACACCTCATATCAGCACATCAAGTAAAAAGGTAGTGAGGTGAAGGATGAAGATAAGTGAATGCAGTCAAAAGAAATATAAAGTACGAGAAGAAAGGAAAGAGGAGTGACAAAATAGTGAGATTCGGTATAGCGTTGTTAAGATGAGGATAATGTGTGTATACATCTGCGCCACTGACTTCGGTTCTGAGCCATATCACCTAGGGTCTCCAACCACTGGTTCCTCTTGTCCCGTGGACCCCAACCACCTAGTCTGCATCGTCCTACATGGCTTAAACCAACAGTCAGAGACTTCATACATTGGTGCCATGTTTTAGTCTGGCCACCTCGGGCCTTTTTCCAGCCTGAACCCACCTCAGCCAACATTGTGTGACGAGGCAATCGGTGACTAGGCATACGTAGTACGTGTCCCAACCATCTCAGTCGATGAAGGTTCACAACCTCGTCGACTGACTTACCTCTTCTCCCTAAAACTCTACACCTAACTTCTGCATTACTCACATGGTGACACCACGGAATACGTCCTATACTACGAAGGCAACGGTGGTCAAATACCTGTAACCTTCTCATGTCTTCCACTTTCAATGGCCATGTTTCACAGCCATACAGTAGAACAGAGCGGACTGCTGTGCAGTACACGCGACCCTTAATAGACAAACGAATATCACGGCGGCGCCATAGGTGGCGCAAATTGGCAAAAGCCAATCGAGCCTTTTGTATCCGTGCAGAAATCTCATCGGCAACTAACCCACCGAGGTTGATCCTACTTCCCAGGTAAGTGAAGTGGTCAACACACTCAACCACTTCACTCTCTATTGTTAACCGCGGTACCGCTGAAGACCAGTCCTGGAGCAAAAATTTGCATTTGGGTGGTGAAAATCGCATCCCAAACATTCTCAAATTCCCACTCAAAGTGTTCAGAAGACTCTGCATCTTGTCAGCGTCTTCACCTAACAGGACTATGTCATCTGCATATTCTAGATCTAAGGAAAATTCACCTGTGATCCGGTCAACGTCTTTGTAATTAGGTGACGAGAGGGAAACCTCCATAAGAATATCTATGATAAAATTAAATAAGAATGGGGATAGTGGGCATCCTTGACGGACACCACTTGATGAGTATAGCTCCCTGGACAACTCACCATAGGCTCTAACATGCCCACAAGTGTTCGAGTAGAGAGCTTTCAATAAGGTGATGTACTTACTAGGCACGCCTTTCAGTGACAGACACTGCCATAAGACTTCTCGATCAACGGAGTCAAATGCCGCCTTCAGGTCGAGAAATACAGCTATTGTCGGGCGTCTGTAAGCATGCCTATGTTCCAGGACCTGGCGCAGTGTGAATATTTGGTCGATACATCCACGGCCAGGTCTAAAGCCTGCCTGGTTTTCTCGGGCTTGCTGTTCCCGAGCTCCACTCAGGCGTCGGAGAATTATAGAACTTAGGATCTTAGACACTATGTTTGTCAGGCTGATTCCTCTGTGGTTATCACAAGAGGACTTCTCGCCTTTCTTGAAGACTGGGATGATCAGTGACTTAGACCAGTCGGAGGGGATCGTATTTGATTCCCATATACTGGCTAACACTTCCGTTAGCCTGACTAAGAGAACTCTACCACCATTCTTGTATACCTCAGCAGGTAGTCCGTCTGGTCCTGCTGCCCTTCCCGTTTCAGGCTACCTACCGCTTTCTCAACTTCTTCTAGTGTTGGGGGACCTGTCTCTATGTCCCATTCAGGGTCCGACTGGATAGCGGGCAGCGCAATGGTGGCTGGAGGCCAGTTAAACTGTTCCTCAAAGTGTTCTGCCCATCGTCCCAGTCGCCTTCCCTGCGAGTGAATCGCCGATCCGTCCTTCTCCGCTATAACCTCACTAACTGTTGTTGACCATTTCCCCCCAGTCTCCTTAATAAGTCTAAATAACTGTCTACTGTTACCGATCGCCGCTGCCTTTTCCATCTCTTTAGCCTTTGCTGCCCACCACTGTTCACGATCGTTGCGCAGACTTTTCGTCAGTTTATTTTTAAGTTGCGCTCGCTCTTCATTGTACTCAGAGCCTGCAGGGATGCATTCACGTGCATCCATTAGTTTGGAAGAAGCTGCTGATATCCACTGGCTCTTTTTAGCCATTATCTTGGAGTCGGCTACAGTCTCCAGTGCTGCTTTTACAGTAGACTGAAGATGGCACCAAGCTTCTTCTGGATGAGTGACAGTCTTTTGTTCCGATAACTGCCTAGCCAACTTCTCACTGAACACGGCTTTGGTGTTTTCGTTGTCCAGCAGAACTCGTAGTGGTTTTGTTGCCAAATTTTTTCTACGTCCATTGAGACGCAGGCATATACGTGCTCGGACCAACGCATGATCGCTGTCCAAACACGTACTCCAGAAGGAGCGGCAGTCTTCCACCGATCCTCTCCAGCGATGACTAATAGCAATGTGGTCTATCTGTGTCCATCGCTGAGTCGAGCTCGGTGGACGCCAGGTCAGACAGTGCCTTTCTTTATGTCTGAAATTTGTGCTGGCTAAAAATAGGCGGTTATCTGAGCATAGTTGTAATAGGCGATCACCGTTATCTGTACGTTCAGCTGGGATTCCGAAAGTGCCACCTAAGTGCCTTTCTGCCTCACTCAGTCTACCCACCTGTGCGTTGAGGTCACCTGCAACAACCACTACGTCCGAACGTTTGGCTTTCGAGAGGAGGTTAGACAGTTTATGGTAGAACTCGTCCTTCACTTCATCCGAACTACAGTCAGTGGGTGCGTAAGCAGAGATTACAAAGAGACAACGGCGAGTCTCACTATTCCTTTTAGTTCTCACTGTGCCGTTCAGCCTCATAGCGCAGAGGCGACTATCAACTGGGATCCAGTCTAGTAGTGAGTTTTCTGCCCTGGTGCTTAATGCTATACCTACACCTGCAAGACCACGAGAGCTAGCTATCGAATCTCCAGAAACTCGAAGGGTGAATTTTGCAGATTCACCAGATTGGTCAGGAGAGGTCAGGTGAATAACCACACTTGGGTCCTGTATGCGTGTCTCACAAACACAGCACACATCCATGCCCGAGTTGCTAGAGTCTTTGCCAACGAAGCCTGTTGGCCAATTTGACGGAGGGTGCGGACATTGAAGGCTCCAATATGTAATTTGGAGCGTGGTTTAAGGAGACCAGGGACTGTTCTGTGGACTCAGATCGTTGTCGAAGGCTGCAGAGGTAGGAGAAATTGAAGATGATGCAGCATCATTAATTAAGAGACGTGAAGGAAGATTAGAAGGTAATGATGGAGGAGGAGGATAGCAGTCAGAAGAAACTTGGGTGCTGACAGAGTTGTGAGGGCGGTTGACACTTCCCGGCTGCCCACACCGTGGAAGGCTATTTCTTCTTAAGGTACCTGAAAGAGATTTGTGTGACCGCAGAGCCCATCGGACATCTGCTTGAGGCCTGTCACACCCAGCCTTTTGAGTATGATTATTTTGAATTTTTGTATTTTTGGGGCCGGATGAGCGAAAGGAAACGACAAGTGAACCAACACCGCCGGCCCGGCAGACCGTGGGGCGTGGTGGAGTGTGTTATTTTTGGGGCCGACCTTTTCTAACCCCCCCTTCCACTGAGAAGGCAGCATCAGCTTGGCACTGCTGGTCATCCAAGGGAAACACCTTACTGCTGTCACACCCCATCCAGCTAGCAGCAGTACGACTTCGCCCTCAGACCCCCATCATAGTGTAGCAATTTACACTATGACGGTAACTGCTTTTCGTCTAACCACTACCCAACAGACCTTTCTGGTATGGTAGGACCTCGAGGGAACAAGCGTTCCACCAGCATAGCTCGTTGGGTCATTGTGATATGCAAGCCCGACCACCACGTCAAGGTAGCAGCTATCGGTCGGGATTTAAGATGTACCTGCCTCCCAGTGAGTGATGTTCCCACCGGGATTCGGACTCGGGACCAGCTGCTTCGAACTCCAGAGCGTTTTCCACTAGACCACCGAGCCACATCATAACCTACAGTCCCTGTAGGATCCCTGTAGGATCATAACCTACAGTCCCTAACCATTAGTTTTGCATGTGTGCAGACCCCAACCGGCTAGTCTGCATGGCTCAAACCAACAATCAGCGACTTCATGCATTGATGCTATGCTTTAGTCTGACCGCCCTTCACCGTTCTCCAGCTCCAACCTACTTCAATCAACATTGTGCGACGAGGCAGACGGTGGCTAGGCATACGTAACACAAGTCCCAGCCAGCCAACTCAGTCAACGAAGGTTCAAAACCATATCAACCGACTTACCTCTCCTCAATAAAACTCTACATCTGACTACAGCGTTACTAATGTAGTGACACCATGAAAAACGACCTATTCTAAGAAGGCAAAGCGGTCAAACACCTGAAGCCTTCTCATGTCTTCTACCTTCAATGGCTACGTTTCCCAGCCATACAGTAGGGCAGAGTGAACTGCAGTAAAGTACAATCAACCTTCAATAGACAATCGGGTATCATGCCGGCGCCACGTGGCATGGGTTGGAAAAAGCCAATTGGGCTTTTCGTATCCGTGCAGAGATTTCATCTGACACTGACCAATGCACCAGGGCGGATCCGACTTCTCAGGTAAGTGAAGTGTTCCACACACTCAATCACTTCATTCTCTATTGTTAGTTGGGGCATCGTTGAAGACTAGTCCTGGAACAACAATCTGCATCTGGGTGGCAACCAGCGCATCCTAAACATTCTCAAATTGCTACTTAGTGTCTAGAAGGCTCTGCACCTTGTCAGCGTCTTCACATAATGTGACCATGTCGTCTGAAAATTCTCCTGCGAATAAGTCAACTTCTGTGTACTCTTCAGAAGAACATCTGTGATAAGATTGAATAGGAATGGAGAGAGTGGGCATCACTGACGGACACTACTCGACGTACGCAACTCACTCGATATCTTACCATAGGCTCTAACACGCCCACAGGTGTTCGAGTAAAGAGCCTTCAATGAGATGATGTACTTACTCGGTACCCCTTTCAGTGAGAGACATTGCCACGAGACTTCATGATCAACGGAACCGAATGCTATTGTTGGGCGTCAGTCAGAAGGCTTGCGTTCCATAACCTACAAGAGTGGGAATACTTGGTCAATACATCCACATATCGGGTCTGAAGTGTGCCTGGTTTTTTTGGGTTTGCTGTTCCGGAGCTCCACTCAGCCATCTAGTGATTATAGAACCTAGAATTTTAGAAAATATGCTCGTTAGACTCTTTTTTATGTACTTTACATAAAAGGTCTTCTCGGCTTTTATGAAGACCAGGACAATCAGCGATTGAGACCTGTCTGAGGGGATCATATATGACTCTCATAAACTAGTCAACACCGGTTAACTTGGCTAAAAACATTCTAACACTATCCTCATATATATACCTGAGGAACTAGTTTGTCTGGAATAGCTGCTTTCCCTCGTTCCAAGTTACCCACCGCTTTCTCGACTTCTGTTAGTGTCAGGGGGACTATCTCAGTTCCATATTATATTTGTTTATTTTATTTATAACATACAGTGATGCAGTATTATAATCATATCACTGAAATGATTATGAGCAATAATGTACTACTGCGTGTTATAAATCCAATATGGAATTATATTCTACTATAGTGCTCACGTTTTACACTTGTATTAAGGTCTATCTCAATCACAGGATATCCAAAAAGCGACATGGATTCGATTTCACCAGATGGACATATTAAAAATCAGATCGACTTCATCTCAATCTGAAGAAAGTGGAGACGCAGCCAGCCTACTTGACACAAGATCTAGAGGGGGAGCAGATGTGGTTTCACACCACTATCTAGTGCAAGGTATCTTCAAAATGAAGTTGAAAGTCTTCAAAGAAGTTGGTGATAGACCACAGTTCAAGTTGATCACCCAGAACACAAACTGAAGGACGATACTACAAAGGACATCTTCACACCAGCCATCAAGACAAAATGGGAGATATCGAGCAACATCCCTGAAGAAACCTGTGTGGATGAACAATGGAACTCTCTGGAAGCTATGTGGAAAGAAACCTGCGTAAACGTATTAGTTAGGAAGAAGAAAGAAGATAAGGAATGGATCTCGATGAACACATGGGAGCTGATAGAGGAGAAGAGGATGGTGAAGCAGATGAACCAGTGTAGTGCAATGATGAACAACGAGAAGAGGAACTGAGTACAATGTATAAAACACTACACTGGATAAAGAAGTGAAGAAGAGTGCGCGGAAAGACAAAAGACACTTCCACGACACTGGCAATTAAAGCAGAACAAGCTGCAGGATGGTAAAAGAGACCTGACAACATTGTATCAAATAACCAGGTTACAATCTGTTAGGGAAGAGATCAACACAGATGAAACCAATAAAAGATGATGAAGGAAGTCTAATTACAAAAGAAGAGAAACGAAGGAAACGGTGGGCTGACCACTTCAAAAAGCTCTTCAATCAACTATCACCTGCAACGCGTCCAGAAATACCATCAGCAGCCCAGCCACAGAACTACCAGTGAATACAGACCCTCTAACAAAAGCAAAGTCCTGAATGCCATAAGGCTACTGAAGTGCGGGAGAGCAGCAGGACCAGATGGGATCCCATTAGAAGCACTGAAAACAGACGCAGAGACAACAGCGCACACGCTCACACCAATATTGCAGAATGTGTGGAAGGAAGGGAAGGCACCTGGCGATTGGAAGGAGGGTTACCTTGTCAAACTCCCGAAGAAGGGAGACCTCAGTGTTTGCAAGAACTGGCGTGGAATCACTCTTGCGTTCACCCCAAGCAAAATATTAAGCCGCATCATCCTGGAGAGGCTAAAGGATGCGCTGGATTCAAAACTACGACCGGAACAGGCAAGCTTCAGGAAGTACAAATCATGTGCGGATCAAATTGCACCACCAGGCTACGCATCATCATAGAACAGAGTATAGAATGGCGGTCAACTTAACACCTCAACTTTATCGACTTTGAGAAGGCCTTGACAGCGTCAACTGACAAGTAATTTGGCAAGCAGCTGATTCAACACTACAGAATACCACAAACCTTTATCAATCTCATTCAACAGCTAGCTATATGAAGACGTCACATGCCAAGTAATTCACAATGGGAAGGTCAGTGATGCGTCTGAGGTGAAGACAGGAGTGAAACAAGGTTGCTTACTATCACCCATGATATTCCTGATTGTGTTGTGGTCAACTGGACTGGATCATGCAACAAACAGTGGGGAGCGAGAAGAGGGAGATACGCTGGCTATACCGGGGAAAAGAACCTAGAAGATTTGGATTTCGCCAACGATGACTTGTGCCTGATGTCACACAAACTTGAAGATCTACAGGCGAAAAGTAACAAGTTGACAGAAGAGGCAGGGCAGGGCAGCGAAGGAAGACGGGACTTCAAGAGAACGTAGAGAAGACAGAGGTGATAAAGATAACACACCAACAACAACAACAACAAACTCCAATCACCATCAACGGGAGAAACTTACAGGAAGTAACCTCTTTCACCTATCTAGGCAGCATCGTTTAAACTACAGGCGGCAGCACAGATGGGGACGTCAAAGCCAGGATCCAAAAAACAGCAAGACAGGTGTTCATTAACCTGAAACCAATGTGGTGATCGACTGCACTAAGCATAAAGCGTGAACAACATCCGGATTTTTAACACTAATCCAGTCAAGTCAGTGATGCTATATGGTTGAGAGAGTTGGCGTGTTACGGAAAGCATTCCCAACAAACTGCAGATATCCATCAACAACTGCCTACGCTCGTTGATGAATGTCTGTAGTTTATTGGAAATTCCTTTCGTCTAAATAATTGTCTACTGTTATCTACCACCGCTGTCCTTTCCATTTCTTCAGCTTTTGCTGCCCACCACTAGTTGGGGTCACTGCGAAGACGTTTTGTCAGTCTATGTTTGAGTTATGTTTGCTCTTCAATGTACTCGAAGTCTGGAGGGATGCGTTAGCTTGCATCCATTAATTCAGAAGAGGCTGCTGATATCCACTGCCTCTTGTTAACCACTCTTTTACAGTGGGCTGCGGTCTTCAACGCTGCTTTTACAGCAGACTGGAGATGGTATTACGCTTCTTCCAGATGAGTGATAGTGTTTTATTCCAATAATTGTCCAGTCAGGTTCTCACGGAAAGCGGTTTTCGTGCTCTCATTGTCCAACTGCACTCATAATGGTCTTGTTGCTAGTTTTTATACGTCAACTGAGACGCAGACATATAAGTGCTCGAACTAGCGCTTGGTTGCTATCCAAACACGCGAGTCAGAAAGAATGGCAGCCTCCCACCGACCCTCTCCAGCGATGACTGGTAGCAATTTGGTCTAACTGAGTTCGTCGTTCAGTTGAGCTCGGTGAACGCCACGTCAGACAGCGCCTTTCTTTATGCCTGGAGTTTGTACTGACTAGAAATAAACGGTTATCTGAGCAATCACCGTTATCTGTTCGTTTAGCCGGGATTCAGAAAGTGCTTCTGTCTGACTCAGCATATCCATTTGTTCATTGGAGTTACCTTCAACAACAACAACAACCAAGTCTGGCTTTAGGAAGGAGGCTAGACAGTTTTCGGTAAAACTCATCCTTCACTTCATTCGAACTGCCGTCTGTGGGTGGGTAAGCAGATATTATAAAGAGACAACGACGAGTTTTACTATTCCTATTACTTCTCACTTTGCCATTCACTCAGACAGCGCATAGGCAACTGCCAACTGGGATCCAGTTTAGTAGCGAGATTTCTGCCCTAGTGCTTAATGCTATGCCTGCACCTACAACACTGAGAACTAGTCATCGAATCTTCAGAAATGTGAAGGGTGAATGCCGCAGACTCACCAAATTGGCCTAGAGAGGTTAAGTAAATAACCACATTATGTTGTTTGTGTACTTAACGTATACCAACAATCTCCTGTCACAAGATCAACCCCTGTAGAGTCAGATGAGGGATCCCTCCTTACGTATTTCTATGACAACGTTAAGTAAGAATGGAAACAGTGGACATTCTTGACGCAAACCATTCAACGTAACCCACCTGACACATCATCACAGGCTCTAACACATCGATGGGTGTTCGAAAACAGCACGTCGAACAGTGAGATATACTTGCTCGGTATTTCCCTCAGCACTGTGAGGGCACTTGGTTGAGGGAGTTGAATATGCCCTTGAGCTCAGAAAGTGAAGTTTGCGTTGATGAGCGTATTTGTGTTCAAGAACCTGACCCAGAATGAATACCTAGTCTTAACAAGAATTCCTGTTTGGCTCAAGAAATGTTAAAATAACTATGCATATTACGATGCTGTTTTTTTTCTAATTTTATACAAAGGGATATGCGTTCACCGTAACACGAGACTCTATGTTTCAATACCAAATTACAGTATACTTCCTAACTGCATACATAAATCTTTGTCTGGAAAATTGAATCTACAATGAAAATCAACTCACCAACTTTGTGCACAGTAGGCAATGAGCTATATCTAGTGGGTCAGTGGTCGACGAAATCTCAGCATGGATACAAAAGGCTTGGTTGGCCTTTGACAACTTACACCATCTGTGGTGCCGCCACGATATCCGACTGTTTATTTAGGGTCCAGTGTACTGTACTGCAGTCCGCTCTGTCCTACTATACGGCGGTAAAACCTGACCACTAAAGGCTTCAGGTGTTTGACCCCCGTTGCCTTCTTAGCATAGGACGTGTTTCGTGGTCACTGCATAAGTAACGCTGTAATCAGGTATAGAGTTTTAGGGAGGAGAGGTAAGTCAGTTGATGTGATTATGAACTTTGCCTAGCCACTGTCTGCCTCGTCGCACAATGCTGGTTGAAGTACAATGTGGCAGTCAAACTGATATATGGCATGAGTGCATGAAGTCTTTGACCATTGGTGTAAGCCAATTAGGGAAAAGCAGACTTCCCAGTTGGAGTTTATGTGACAATCGAAACCAGAGGTTGGAATCTTTAGGTGATATGGTGGAGAATCGATGCCAACGGCACAGATGTATCCAAATACGCAATAATGCCTAATCTTGTGTTTTTTATGACGTAACAGCTACGGCTATTGATGTTATCAACTCAAATTTCGAGCCCAAATAAATTAAAAATTAGTATGATTAATATCAATTCAGTGGTATCTGCTAGACTTATAAAACCAAGTTGTCGTGGCGATGATCAATCACGATGAGAAGATACGATTACTTTTACTAGGTAGTAACCCTTGTAAAGAAAGAGGGATTGGACTATCCAGTCAAAATCGGTGTTTCCATGTTTAGTTTTAGGAAAGCAGATACTTGTATATGTTGATACCAAGAAGGTTAGCATACAATTTCCATTAGCCACAAATTGCACAATAAGAGGTAATGATTAACAGTTATGATAAGCGAAACTATAAGTAATTTAGAAGACAAAGCTATTGTAGTGGGCGTTGCTGATAACAACGGGTATAAGTAGTATATATGGAGAGGGTGGCAGGAATCATAGGGAATTACCGGCAATGGGTAAGGTTTCTGCCAAGAGCAACGCAGGGGACAACGCAGGCGTATTACAGGGGATGCTGCTGATAAGAGTGTATGAAGAGCCAGTCAAGAGGAAATCAAGACAGTAACAGAGAGGAAACGAAGACATTTGCAAATGGCTGCGTTAGTGCAAGGAGTACTATATGTAACCACTACCATTCCAAATCTTCCTAATATACATTATCTCGTCGAGTTGTCAGGAAGTAACAGAGATAAACACAGAATTCGTCAAAACAGCGTAACGTTACAAGAAGACTAATAGTCTTGTATATTGCTTGACGAACTGAAAAAGAATGCAAACATATCGTTTGATAATAATGTGTAGCAGTTTGTTGTAATGACCTTTTCGCCAATCGTCAACAATCATGGTAGAAGTATACAATTTTGACAATCGTGAATGAATCTTAAGTGATCTCGAAGAAACGAATAGCATTCAAGGGAAGTGTGTGGCCATTCTGTAGGATTTTTATTCTGGGAAGGATCTCTCTGATTACTACAGACACTTGCGGAAAGTCCAGAGCATGGGAACAGCCGCATGTCTCATGGACAATTAACTAGTGCGATAGGACTAGGCTGCAATCTCCACACAATCCTATTAAGAGTGAAGTTACACCTAGATGCTCATCATGCTGAAACCGGAAAAATATTTGCACTGCTTATTTCTTCGCAAGACCCAACTTATCACTGCGACAAATTGTTGTTGGATAACTGGTACACCAGTTACAATTACAGTAACCTAGGTGGATGTGACAGAAGACGGCTGTTAAATAGTACCGGCACTGTAGGGATATATGCTTCCTAATTTTCTGTGAAGTGACGACTGTCATCAGTTGGCAGGGTGAGATAGTTTAAATGGATGAAGAATAGGCAAAGAAAAAGGAATACAATTAGGACAGACTCCTAAAGAATGAACCAGAAGTTTGTTTACTTCCTTTGTATTTAATGGTTAGGGAAGAACATATTTAGAAGGTAGACTATCGGGAAATTACATTTCTAATTATGAAGAAAAGTATCCTCCTGCGAACTAATGTTTACACTGCATAGTAAACATTAGTGTCAATGGTCCTCCTGAGCGCGTAGTTCGCATAGAAAGGCGACGAGACCACACCAAATTGTTGAGTAGTCAACTGACAATCAGTAGTCCCTTGGTTCATGTTACCACGCCTCCCCCCGGGCAAGAGACGAAACGCTGATGTCATGCTCCAGAATTCTGAATTGCAAGAATATTTCGCTTACGTGCGTTGCAGCAGCGAAGACCTTAGCTCCAAATCTCGAACATACCTCAAAAAGAATGCTAAATTCTTTACATCTCCAGTAGATCGTTATACTTTGTTAATCTTCCTCTTAGACACTCAAGTTTACGTTTAGCCACTTCAGGTAGACTAGGTTTGTCTGATCCCGATGGCAGTCCATCGACTAACCTAGAGGGACGATCCACAATTTCAATTTCTCTGCTATCCTCCACGGGAAGTATCGTACCAGAACTGTTAACATCCTTGAACTCGTGGTCACATAAACTCTCTAAATCATTTGACACATTACAGTTATCCAAACACTGGCAAAAGGCAACTCAACATGAGGACTTATCTTGCTTCGGGCCAAATACAACATAACCCAAACGGGTTCTTACTCCAAGCGGCTGATTTCTATTTCCAAAACGCTGTTCCAGGGCTCAATGTGCATCCAGAACATCACATCTGATTAGGATTCCAACAGTATCAGTATGTAATCGAGGTAATTTGATGTCTCTCAAATGGCTCCAGACCTTAATTTGTCGCTCACACAGAGTGTGCGCGCCTGATATTGGTAAGTGAATAACACAGTGAGCCTTTTGTACCTTCACCGAACCCTGTCCACCCAGCGAGTAGGGTTCCACACTTACTCCCAAGCACTTGCGCTAATAGGTCCCAGTAGCCTTGACCATACCCACGGAGAACTTCCAACCAATAAGGCCTAGGCCTTCGACGATGTTTCCCAATATCAATAATATGTCTGATCCCTTATCCAACAATGCATAGGTCTCTATGTTCCTTTATGGACCGGTCAATCTCACAGGAACACTTCCCAAGTTTACTTTAGGAGATCTTATTTCCTTTGTGAAGTGGGTTACTGATCCAGTTACATTGGCTTCATTGTCTGTCACATGCAACAAAGAGTTATGGTTCACTTTGCAATCCTTAAACTTACATTTAAGTCCGGAATTGCAAAACCTAGCTATGTGACCCTTGTTTAAACAATTGTAGCAGACACCAAGTTGTTTGACTACCCATCCTCTTTTGTCAATCGGCATCTTCAATAGTATCGTACATTCACGTAGACTGTGGGAGTCATGAGGTAAGATGAAACTCAGTACATGTGGTCCTATCCATGTCGAGTGGCATCTCCCACCAAATTGTAGTGGGGTTTACTGCTGAATTGTGAGCCAGAACTTTTCACTTGACCACTTTCCAAGTTGCGTCTTTTCAACAAGTCGTATCTCGACCGAACTACTCTAGCTCCCTCCCCAACAAAGAGTACAAAGTCCCCGAATTCGGGTTCGCTCCAAGTAACCAAAATCCTGTCTGCTATGTCAGACCATCTATCATGTAAATATAATAGGTACCCGACTGAGAATAGCCTCCGAGTTGGCCGGCAAATCCAAGTCTGTAACAGAGCCAGTCTGGGACAATGTTATTTGTACGTTCCTAAGCTTCACAGAGAACCCGTTCATAGCCCCAGCAGTACTCTCCACTGACTGTCTATTTCCAATCACGTCATCAGTAAGTGATCGAGCAATCATATGCTCCTGTTCAAACAAATCACGAAGGATTTCCCTAGCTCTGTCATATCCGAAGACAGCAGACAGCAAAACACATGCTTCTATCGCTGTCTTTGCCTGCCCTTTGTGAAAGTATAGGAGACATGTCAACATTTGGCCTTTGTCAGTAAGTTTAGTCTCTATCCCACTTCCAGACTGACTCATAGGCAACCAGTACTGACAGGGATGACCATCAAAGTACATCAGTTCTATTCTTGGTAAAGGGATGTTGTTCACAATCGAAGATAAAAGACTTCTCGAATCCAATGCAAAATTACTTTGTATGTCCCTGGGTTCCAGTAATCCAACAGTGTTCTTAGCCCCTGTCTTACCCTCAACTCCTAATGCATCAAAAGTCGATACAACGCTTGATCCTAATCCCATTCTAGCCTTTTCTCCTCCGACATAGGTTAAGGTGCCTGGTAACTAATATAATTAGGCTTATTACATGAACCATAAATACTTATACCAACAATACACCAAAACCGAAACCAACCAAATTCAAAACAATTGGTTTCCAAACAACGAGTGTATATTCAAACGGTAAGTGAACCCTGGCGGAATGATTCTCTACAACAGAATATATGTATAAAACTTATTTACAAACCTTCAATTTTGACGGCAACAGCAGTTTCTATCCCAAACGAAATACGATGGTGACACAAATCGAAAAAACGAAGGTCAATATTGTCGTGCAAACAAATTGAATGAGGTCCAATATCTTTTCATGAGCTAGTGTAAACCAACTAATTTCTTCGCACTGACTTATAGATCTTGCGGAACGGTTCGAGGTCTTCAGTGGATTATGATGTAGTAGGTCTATTCGCTCGACTGCTGTAGCTGTAGTTAGTCTGGCGGGCGGTTAGGTGTTGGTTAAATTTGTAGGGAGTATAGGTTGTCTAGTTCCGAGGACTGTGGTGCAACTAAGTTCCTCAAGAGTCGTGCTCGCAGACAATTGGTCAGACTGGTTGTAAAAAGGAGATGAGAAGTACGTCCAGAGAAATCAAGTGAGAGAAAGTTCAGGGAGAGTCAAAATAGAAAAAGAAAAGGAAAAACAGAGAGAAAAATAATGAAAAAAGATTAGGAAAAAGGAAACGACAGGGAAAGAGAAGCATTGGTAGGTTCGTGGAGGATGGGTGATAGGGAGAGCTGTTGTTAAAGTTTGAGAACGTAAAGTCAGAAGGAAGAATAATAAATAACATGAGAGGACGAACAGGAATATAGTAAATCCTTTGGTAGGAGACGGTAACTGGAGAAGACGTTTACAGGAAGGTATAAGGTTCAGCCAAGTTCTCAGTTACAATGGTTTTACAGTGTTCAGTAACGGTTGATGGTACCGAGTTGGTAAGTCGTGTCAGCCTAGTCTACATCCCAGCTGGATGAGCGCGAGCTGTGCGTCTCTGGGCAACTGTCCAACCTCTTCTTGAGGCTGTCAACAGACGGAGTAGTGGCAATCTCAGCAGGCAATGCGTTCCAGTGGCCGCAAACTCGCAGAGAGAAGTGTGATCGCACGCGGTTTTTCGCTCTTTGTTGGGCGATTCTCCTTGGGTTACCACGAGGATCGCCGCAGTGGCCGTCCGGTAAGATTCCACTGTTCGGATGACTTGGGTTACTGAGTATTTTGTAAGCCTTAATCAAGTCACCGCGTAATCTGCGGTAGCTTAGGGGGCAGAGTCCTAGATCTTTCAGCCTGTCCTGGTATGGTTTTTGCCTCATTCCCACGACACCCTCTGCAGCTCGCCTTTGGACTTTCTCTAGGAGGTTCAAGTCTCTTTTCAGATATGGTGGTGTGATGACGTTGTGGACCGCTAGGCACGGTAGCGTGTGGGTTTTGTACAACTTCAAGAAGAGTTCTGGGGTCAGGGCACCTAGGTGTCTGCGCATAAAGTGCAGTGCTCCGTAGGCTCTGGAGGCGTCTCCTGGATAACCGGAGCTGGTGTCCAGCTTGTCAGTCAGTATTAGTCCTAGGTCCTTCTCCGTGGTGGTATGGGAACGTTGTGTTCCACAGAGAGAATACGGCACCTTCTGAGAGTCTGGGGTGTGGAGAAATATGGCTCGGCATTTATCTGGGTTAAATGATAGTACATTAATGTCTACCCACTCTGCGAGTAATCTGAGATCACTTTGCGGTGCGCTAGATTCTGTTTCTGACGTCACAGCTCTCCATAACCTAACATCATCAGCGTAGAGTAGAATTGGGGGGTTGAGATTCAATAGGAGGTCGTTCGCAAAAAGAAGGAATAGCAGCGGACCCAGAATCGCCCTTATGATACACCAGATGATGATGTCCTCCAAGTCGAGCAGGCTGTGTTGGCTTTCGTGCGGAATTGTCTGCCGTCTAGATAGTGCCGTAGCCAGGAGAGTACATGGCTCCTGATGCCAAACCTTGATATCTTGTGAATAAGATCGGTGTGCAGGACTGTGTCGAAGGCCCAGGATCTACCCTTTCTAAAACCATGTCGAGTATCACTAGTGCTCCCCTCTTTTCCAGATACTCCCTGACGTAGTCGTCTACAAGGCTCTCTATTGCTTTCGACACCATTGGTGGAAGAGCTATGGGTCGGTAGCATTTTGGGTTCTGCCTGTCTCCACCTTTGAAGATGGGGGACAGAATAGCACTTTTCCACTCTCATGGAAGCATGTGACTGTCTAAGGAGTGTTAAAACAAGTTACACAGCGGACCTCACAAGGCACCCGCGCATTGTTTCAACGCAGTCGGTCGGATGTCGTCACACCCTGGTGATTTCCCTACACAGGGCTTTGATAGCTTTTCGAAGACCATGGCTGGAATTACCTTTATTCCGGGCAGCTTTACTGCTTTTCGCGGCGCTGGGTGATGCCGGGACATTTGGCAGTTTTGGCCGGATGGAGACGCGTTCAGTTGCATGCCAAGTCGAGCAAAGTGGATGATAAGTATTTCCGAATACATTAGAAAAGCAAAATCACATCACACTGCCGAGCGCCACTTCGTTTTTCCATTTTCAGGAAGATATGGTTCAATCGCTACCAATCATCCCCTGTATGCCGTGGGCTAAAGTTGTTCGGCAGATATAATCTATCTCTTCTAGAGGATTTCAAGCTGTCATTTGTTGTTTCGTAATGAATGCGGTGGAAGGACAGTTACGAAATGCAAGTGAGGCCGTATTAATCTGTTGCAGGTTCTGTGAATTTATGCATAGTTAAACCGCTCAAACGTCTTCTCGAGGATTCCTTTCGGCAGCTTGGCACATGACGCAGTTCTGTAGCAAGTAGCCTGGGATTCAATGTTTTGCGGAGCTGAATGGCCGAAATCTTTCTTCACTGGTGACTATTGTGGTTCCGTGCCATTCAAACCACGTGCGTGACATGCATCGTGCCTCAGATGTAAAACGTTATATTCATCAGAATTAAGCGTAAACCGGCTGTCGTCCTCCGGCTTTCCAGGTCTGGTCAAATTTCCCCTCCGGGAAACCATATTTCTTACCTCTGACTCCTCTTCGTAGTTTCACGCCGTTTGTGAAGTTGAAGATTTCCAAACAACCATCTTCCAGCAAGTTATTCATTTATACCGAGTAATGAAGAGACGCTAGTATTCGTATCTGGAGAACTTTAACTTAACGTTTTGTTGCTCCAAATGTAGAAAAGTCTACCTGAACTCTAAAGAAGGGGACAAGTGATGGAAGCTAACTGATGAGCAGTGGGTCGATCTTGACTTGCCTCAGTTTATCGATAAGGTAGTTGCGCCTGACATGGTCAAACGCCCTAAAAGAGTCCATGTGAATAATAACAATCTCGCGTCGACGTTGAGCCATACTAATTACTGTGGTTAGCAGGTGAGGAACACACGAGTTACCCGTTCTAAGTTAGCGGGTTCAGAGTGTAATAAAGTTGATCGACATGAAGTGATCCTTTGATCTATCATAAACTAACGACTCCATTACTTCGGAAGCTATGGTCAGGATAGTCACTGATCTGTGATTCTGAATATCGTTTTGTTGAACCCTTTTAGAAAGCTACGTTGTGACATAATTTCAAAGGATTTGACGCTCCTCGCTGACCCACAGAATCGTCAACCAACCCACCTAGAAGTTAAGAGAGTTGTGCACCCCTCCACAGAACCGCCATGTGGATTTTGTGCCGTAGTGGAGGAGCATCTCATTTGAGCAGTGGTGACTTGCTGCTGCTTGTTCAGTATGTAGGTCCAATACAGAGCCCTTTAATTTACAGTGAAATATTCGTATACGTGTGAACGTGTGGTCTACGACGTAAAGGTTTGCAAATACCGATCGACCAAGAGTTCTTCTGCTTCAGTATAGTTACTGGTGGGCTCCTAAGAGGTAGGCGGCCGAGACGCTCCTGCTTTCAACTACCAGAAGAATGCGGCGTAGGGAAACAAAGATGCTAGTCAGCAGAATTTAACGCCAGTGCCTTACAGCTCACTTTGCCCCTGTGTATATGTTTCCTGTATGTTTAAATGGTATTTATGTGCACACCTTACTGTTCTTGTCCTCTCCGGCTTAGCAGTGTCTTCTTGGTCCAAGCGATTTCCAAGCAGAGTTGCCTATTACCCAGGGAGATCTGAATTACTTTGAACTTGAGAGTGGAACAAACTCATGGATAGGATATATGGCTTTGTGCTTTCATATCCTTCCTGAATTCTGACCTCCGTTCGCACATTCACATAGTGTTGCTTTCCCACAAGCGTATACATTGCACGATGGGACTGGTCTGGTTAGCTTCGTTGGTCTCAGGTTCGTCATTCAGCTTAAGACGAATCTCACTTTTCCGTCATGACGTGGGTACACACTCGTAATGTACGCAGCGTTTCTTGCAGCGTAAAACCTGTCTGATGCTGCTGTGGTGCTCGAGAGAGAATTGTTTGTTTTTAGATAACTGAAGGACATCCTTCCCTCGTACGTTAGTGGTGAGGACTTCTGTTGCCGCAGATAACAGCTTTTTCACGGCCTAAATGGCCCAACTGACCAACATCCAACTGAATTGTTCAGAACAGTGCTTCCGATTAATGACGACCAGGTTGTCGTTTTTCTTAGAAACGATTACTGGGTAGCCCAGGAACGTGAACAAGAATGGCAATATTAGTTCACCTCACCACTGCCGGGTTTTTCCGTTTTACGGATCATTCGTCTCAGGAGACATTCTTCTAGTGCCACATCTCGTTGAAAGTCCCTGGTGTTCATCACGCTGAGCCGCAAGGCTGGACTTGAAAGTGGTGTAGGCTCGATTAATCCTCATGACAGATGTCTACAAATCCGTTTGAAGGTAAGGCGATCAGTATAACTTTTCACTTATCACAAACCAACTGTTTGGTATTGTTGATAATACAACTCGTTCCTGAATATGCAGGCATGCACCGTTTATACGATTATGGACCAATTCTCATGTAAGCGGCTCGTTCCTTGGTGGCATGTGATATTATTAATATGAGTCCCCGTAAGATATGTAAATATATAATGGTGATAACATGAGGGATGTCAACAGCGAAGGTATGTAAAGTATGGTACATTTGAGGTATAATGGTAGTTCGTTTACATCAATAAAAAGGAAATCAAGACTCGCATCTACGAATTACTCTCACAGCTGGTAGGATGATAGAGCTTGAGACCAATACTTTCATCAAAATCTCCTCAGGCTTCAGCCAAATGCACCAAACGTTGGTCCAGCTAACTAGATGAATCTCCTTCAGTTTGTTGATTCCGCAATTCATGGCATTTTGTTAAATTCTGTCCGTTCAAAATACACGAATGCAAACAGTGTCATCGTTTTAGACGTTAAGACGATTACTGTCTCTCAAAGTAAAATCCTCCCATTACTACTAAACCTGAGTTCGCAAAGCCCAGCCCATCCAGTCAGACTCGAAACACTTTTGCCGCCTCACCGTGTGAGGCCAAACCCTTCACTATGGGTCAGTTGTCGTCTGCAGATGTCATGTCGGGTCAAAAAATAAAAAATGCCGCCGGTGTGATCAATCCTAAGCAAATAAAAATTTGCAGAAGAACATGAAAATGGAAGATAAGTTCAGTCGCTACCATGGAGGTAGATACCTGGTCTCCAAATTGAACTAGCAAGCTTATGGACGTGATTTTCGCTGGTCGCTACCGAAGTGAGCACATGAGAAAGTGACCGGACGTGACAAGAATGTTCTGTACAGATTGAAGGTAGAACGACAGAACCGGGAAGTGCACGTAAAGCAAATACTGCTTGCTGTAGGGACATGAAACAACAAGAAACAAAAGTTTTCATCCAAATTTTTGGTGAATGCTTTTATTATGCCACAGGTTGAAGCAAAGGACACAAGACGAAGAAGGCAAATTCCTGCAGAAGGTGAAGCAGACTTATTCAACCATTTCGTCCCTCAGTTGACTGATGATAATATGTATCCAGCTCATGACCTAGTGGCTTCATTTTCTGAAGGAAAACTGTGCATAAATTCTGTCTTTTGTCGGATAAAGTTTTCGTCATCACGGCTGCAGACCAGTCTTTGTCTCCTGATATTCGTGGCCGAGTGAAGTATCAAGTTCGAGGGAGAACAGCTACGTTTTCAGGTCCAGTCCACATGCTGCATTGCGTTGCCAGTGTTACGTGTAATTACCATGTCCACTACAGCCGCCTCAGAATGATCCAACCGCAATTCCGTAAGTGTGATAAATTTAAAGACCAATCAGACCGGAGGATGGGAAAACGCAGCGGTCACAAACATTGGAGCGGAAATTGACGTGATTACCGGGTCCAATAGCTCTA
This sequence comes from Heterobilharzia americana, assembly GCA_944470555.2. NCBI lineage: Eukaryota > Metazoa > Platyhelminthes > Trematoda > Strigeidida > Schistosomatidae > Heterobilharzia > Heterobilharzia americana. The sequence goes on along the minus strand of OX104128.1, from coordinate 73,337,250 downwards.
TAGGTGGGTGCACAGACCTCGGTGGGTGCACAGACCTCGGTGGGTGCGGGGGCGCTGTTGCTCATGGCACACCAGCTGAAAGCCGAGTGCCTAGTCCAGTGGGCCCCGGCTCCATCTGAGTGAGTTTGTTGAGCTCTGAAATCTGACTTCAACTTTATATACGTGTCCAGATACACTGTCGCCTGCTTATTATTCCCGACACTTCTGATCAACCTGCGTCGGACAGTGTAAATATCAGGAGTTAACGTGAAGTATATATCAAGATATTGTATTGGTCAACGAGCAGGCAAAAGGTTTTTAAATCGGCACAACTAAACGAAGTGTTCAATAATGAGTTGTTAAATATACCAACGAAACACTGTGAGATAAAATGCTACGTAAGTTCCTCCTCAGAATACAGATATAAGAAGGAATATATGTTTTTGATATGCGATGTTCTGAAGAAGATAAATTCATTCTAAAGGTATCTAAAACATAGAAGGAATGTCGACAATATCTATTGCCAGGACGAAAACTGATTGGAAGGGTGCTTACATAAAATTGAAGTGTATGATGGTCGAAACACCAAAATAAATTTACCGAAGTAATGATATATCCGGAGATTAGAAAAACAACTAAAATCGTAATGCCCAGAACATTCTTGAGAAATATAAGATTCGGAGATCCATGGTGCTGGGGGAAAATGTTTCTTTTGTGCCTGCGGAAAAGTCTGACAAAACGGTGTGATCATATTTTCAACAAGGTACTGAACAAAAACTGGTAATAATGGTACTAGGGTATTGGTTTCGCTAAAAGTAAATTGTCCGAAAGTAATGTCGTGGCCAGCTGACTCTTCTTCCGGACTCTGAGGTTCTGCTGCCGTCGTTTTCGGTGTTTCCAGTTGCGTTACTGTGGATTCGGACTTTGTATCCGTGACGTCTGGTTCCATAAACGCTGGCTTGATTCCATTGATGCTGACCGTTGCTCGTCTGCCAAGGCGTTTACGCTGACAACTTTGTGTGATGTACTGATCACTTTGAAAGGTCTTTCACACAGGGGTTGCAGGGGTTTTCGTGCACCGTCATGTCGGATATAAACGCGAGTGCAGTTTGCGATGCACTGAGGTGCATACACTTGGTTGTCTCGGTATCATGAAGGCTGAGGTCTTAGTGTGTTGGGGTCACCGTAATTGTTGCAAATAGTTAGTCAAGTCCGGTGGATCGTCTGCTGCCGGGTTAAAATACACTCCTGGCAATCGTAAAGTGGTTCCGTAAACTAACTCACCAATACAACAGTCAATGTCCTGCCTGAAACTCCGACGTATACTAAGGAGTACTAGTGTACTTTGTCACTCCACTTGTCGTCAGTCTTCACTGCAATCAGCGCTACACTTAGTTGTCCGTGAAACCTTTCGACAATCCCACTGGGTGCAGGGCAGTACGCAGTAATTCCTATACGCTTGGTTCCGAGAAGTTCGGCTAATCGCTGAAGTAGACAACTCTCGAACTGCGCTCCTCTATCTGCGCTGATGACACTTGGGACACCAAAGTTAGAAATCCAGTGTTGGATCATATTCCTCCCTACTGTTTCGGCAGATATATCCTGCACAGGTATTGCCACTGGTCATCTCAAGAATCTGTCTACACATGTTAAAATGTAGCTTAAACCACTTGAAGGGGGTAGTGGTCTAACAGTGTCAGTGTGTATGAGGTCAAACCTGCCATCCGGTGCGGAAAATCTTTCGGTAGGTAGAAGCGTGTCACTGCACTTTTGATCGCTGGCATGCTAAACATGCTCTGAACAACTGTCGAAGATCTCGGTTCATCTTTGGCCAGGCTCATTGGTCAGTAACTAACTTCGCCGTGGCTCGAACGCCAGGACGTGAAATGCCATGCATCTTAGAGAAGACTAATCGTTTCATTGATAAAGGCACAAGCGGGAGCGGTTTACCCTTGGATACATCGCAGATGATGGATACAGAGCCATCCAGTGTCACTTCTTCAAGACGTAATGACGTGTTTACATTGCCTTTCAGGTGTTTTAACTCCTCATCTGTGGCCCGAAACTTCGCCATTTCTGCCAGGCCAACATGGTTACGTTCTTAGACATCTACGCGCAACCGCGAGAAAGCGTCAGCTGCCTCAATTGTGTTGCCTTTGACATACCTTATGTCTCAAAAGAATTTTGGAATAAATTATAGATGTCAAATTTCCCGCGGCGAGTAGTTGTCATGCTTTGCGTTGATTGCTTTTGTTAGTAGCTTATGGTTAGTAAATGCTATTAATGCGTACCCTTCAAGCATATGTCTCAAATGTTTGATGGCTGGATAAATTGCCAGTAGCTCTCTGCTGAATGTACTGTGTCGCGAATGAGAAGTATTAAGGCGTTTCGAGAAGAAAGATAATGGTTTTTACTGGCCGTGACAAACCGCACCTACCGAAACATTTGAAGCGTATGCCATGATTGCCAGTGCTGCTTTTGAGTCACGACGAGAGAGAAGAGCTTCAGAACTTAAAGCCAGGTTACCAAAAGAACCATGGGCCATTTGGATCATGTGAAACTCTGCAGCTTGTCCTTGTAACAAGTCTGTCAGCGGTTGGGCTACCTCAGCACGTTCAGGCATGAAAAGTCGGTAGAAGTTTATTATCCGCAGAAATCTTCGAAGCTTTGGAAACGAGTCCGGAATAGAATATTGTCAAATTGCATCCACTTCTTGCGGAACCGGTCTAACACTATTGGCATCAACAATGTGACCCATAAACTGTAAAGGTTCTTCGACAAATTTGCAATTCTGCGGATTCACTGTAATGCCATATTCATGCAACTGTTCGAAAGCGTCCTCAGACGTTGCAGGTCTTCTGCTCAGATGAACCAGGTACTATTATGTCATCTATGTATGCACTGACGAAAAGTAGGCCGTGAAGTACCTGGTCTATAAGTCTTTGGAATGTTTGAGCAGCATTTGCCAAACGAAACGGCACACGAATAAATTAGAATGGTCCAAAAGAGGTAGAGATGGGCGCCTTAGGAACATCATTGTGTCCCACGGGAATGTGGCGGCAAGCTCTCACGAGGTCAGTTCCGGAGAAATTACTTACTTTTGTCGTAGAGTTCATAAAATCATGTATGTGGGGAATTGGATACTTATCAGGGACCGTACGCTTATTGAACGCCCGATAACCACCGCGAAGTCGTATTTCACCCGATGGTTTCTAGGTGGCATACGCAGGGGTGATGACCATGGGGTCTGGGAAGGGCCTATAACTCCCAACTTTAGGGGTTTATCGAATTCCTGGCTTGCTATCTGCAGCTTCTTGGGGTCTAAGCATCGAGGTTTTGGTGAGACTGGAGGACCTTTTGCAAGAATATGGTGCGTCACCGTGTGTTTTGGAGAGGATTTCATGTAGTCCGTTTGAGTGAGCTCGGGAAATTCTCGCAGAAGGACATCTTACCCGGAAGTGCTGTCTATTACAACTGCGACCAGGTTAATTGTTTTTGTCTCCGTAACCATACCGGCAATAGAAAATTCGCTAATACGGCCAGCTAGTCTATGGCTACTAGAGTCGACCAATAGTTCGTAGTGTCGTAGGAAGTCTGTGCTGATGATAGGCGACGGTATGCAGCGATGACAAGTTCCCACTGGAATGGTGTATGAAAACCGAAGTCTTGGATCAAAATTCTGGTTCCATATGTGGTAACAGCGGATCCATCTGCCGCTTGTAGTACCAAGATCGGGTTAGGATGGTGTTTTTCGGAAGGTGTGGGTGGGACCACGCTCACTTCTACTCTAGTGTCAACCAGAAACTGTTCTCATATCTTGCTATCTGCCATCTAAAACAAACGGCTGTTTTAGTGTACACCGGTGACAACGGTCGTCACAGATCGCCGGCTTTTCCGTTTCACAACAAAAAGGTCTTTAAGTCGCATGGTGACGAACAATGACGCGCTTTGTTGCCAAACCTCTCGTGATGCCATCACGTGCTACTTTTCGACGCAGTTCTACTCGTGATTTTATCACGACCGCGGGACCTGTTTCTATGCAACTTCGGTGACCGTTGGTTTAACTGCAAAGGAGTAAGTTGGCCTGTAAGTATGTCGATCTTATCTTCTAAAGCAGCTACTCCGTTATTTTGCTTTGGTTCAGCAATACTTCAACCTGTTTAGGCGTTCGCCCGTACATACGCCCAGGGATGTTGGCCAACCTATCAGTGCCAGTGTCTGCATCTACGACAGCTATATCTGCTGAATACATAAAAGAAGTCTCCATAGCCAAAGGTGGTAGAATAGGCGGTTGTCTACGTTCCCATCTTTCAGCAGACTTCGCATATGTCGCTTAAGTTGTGAAGGTGTTCTGCCACCGAGGCATACGCCACTTAGTAGTTGATCGACAGCTTTCTGGTCAGATAACGAGGTAGCTTTCATCACTTCTTGCTTCAAAAGATCATAAGGTATATCGGGGTGGGGCTTTAATAGCGTCTCCCTCACTCGTTCAGCCACTACTTCCGGTAAAACAGAACCTGAGTATCCGAACTCTGTGTCTTGTGAAGTTATATGACTGGCCATGAAGAAATGTTCTAGACGGACAAACCACAATTGCGGGCCATTAAACTTAAAATTCATTCCCTCTACACTATGTTTCAGCGAAATGATCTTTGCATTTTAACAATGTTGATAATCATAATTATGAAAGCTCCAATGCAAAGCAGCTACTCAGTATTACATTAGCGTCTAGTTTCGACTGGTGAATGAGTGGGAATTCAAGCATGATTTTGGTGTTGGCAATTCATTTACCCAGTGCCAAAATCTGCTTTGAAATAGTTATCCAAGAGTTTTTTTGGCGTACTGTATTTCTGTGCGTCTAAAGAACCATCTCTTATCAGCTCAACTTTTTCTCTTTGTTTTGTTGTTGGTTTGAAATGGGGCAAATCAAAACCAATTTATAAGTGTGCAAGAGCACTCAGCATGTTTAAGGTATATTTGAAAGATTAAAACAGATCGAAAGGGAAGAACTGAATGAAATATATTTGGTGTAAGTTTTTCGGTACCCCAAGGTTTAAGCAGGTTTAGGCAAGTGTTCTATGTAATAAAGAAATTCGACTCAAGGTGCCCTGTTTTAAAAGCTGATACCATATAACTGATCATTTTTGAAGTGAGTTATCAGTGGTTATCTGTGTTTGCCGATCAACCTATCCCGAAGAAAATATGCAGTTCGAGTTGACTTTCATACAACCAGCATGACAGCGCGTGTTGGGCACCATTTCTTGTCTTCGACTACTCATACAATGGTATATCCTAAGGGATGGAAATGCGAAGAAAGTGAAACTAGTACACCATACAAGACAGATGAAATAATGAAAGTGTTTGTAGGCAAATCATGCTGAGATAACCTTTTATTGAAAGCAGTTGATGAAAATTCTGTCCACATTCTATATTGACGATGATTTGTTCTTGAGTTTCTGACAATTTTTCACTTATAAGCCGCATATTTAACAAATGTTACTTGTTCCGTCGCCCAAAAACGTCACTACAATTGCCCTCCACAGGAATATCATACTATACACTACATATGTACGCATACAAGTAGCAGCAATATTAGTTGTAGTAGATGAAATTTTGTGCTTCTTTGGTTGTGTAGTTTGACCGACATAACTGATTACCCCTACGGAGTTTGGTGACACAAGTGAACCTCCACAAATGAGGTCATGTATCTCATCGGGATGAATATCAAGACACAAAGGTATAACTTGCCTTCCTCTGTTGAACATTTACAATAATTTACTGATCAAGTGCATATAAATCTATATTTTCTGGTAATCACAGGCTTCTTATCTTTATTACTGTGAATAGCATCATCTACTGTCTCAATTTCCTCATGAGATGCGGTTTTCAAGTATCATATATAGGTGGAAATGTACAATGATTGGAGGTGGCGTAAGTCGAAATCAGCATTCAAGGTCATCAGCAGCCAAATCAGCCGTTTCAGATTTCAAACTTGATTTCATGTCATTGCGTGGTCAGGGAAAGCCATGCTGAACAATTTCACCTCACATTCAACCAATGAGGAAAAATATCTAACTGGCGTCCCAATGACTCTATATTCTAAGGGAAAACTGTAAGTAAATACTCTTTTTTGTCAAATAAGGTTACCAACGTTACAATTACAGGATGGTTTTTGTCTTCTGATTTTTCTCGACACTGAAATATCACGTCTGTGGGAGAACAGTTCGAGTTCAAGTGTCTCATGGCGTCATTATAGTTTTGCGTATTTGTTACTGTTATACACTACAGTCATTTCATACAGTTTGAAGATAAATTCGTGAAAAAGAGTCTCTTCACTGAATATCTTATCCCTAGTCTTACGATTGGAACGATCGAACTACAAAACCTGGCTGCACAATTTGATCAGACAATGGTTTCATGCAATATCTTTTATCTTTCGACTTGAAAATTTAGCCAAGTTGATGCTAAAATATGTCAGCAGCGATCGGTATCTTGTACACAGTTATAGCTCAGTTGTCAACTGATCAGCCGAACAGATTAGTCAACCACTTTCAAGACCAGCATAACTCTAGCAATTCCTCAATAATTCATACCCTTTAGTGGTTGATTCATGCCTAATATTTATCACTTTTGTTATTTATTTTCTTAATGGTGATTTACAGTGCCATCTGAGAGGCTGGTTTCAACTTATTTGAGACTTGTCAGCTGAATATATTTGCATCTGAGTGAGTGATATTGCTCCCACTGGGGGTAGAATCCAGAGAACTAAATGTACTGATCAGTAACAGTTGATGCCAGTTATACAAGATGGTGACTTCATCACTCGGCGGCTCAGTGGATAATGCCCTGGTTACCATTTGATACAACGTTCAATGACAACTCTGTGGGTTTGTGGGTCTACAAGTGCCTAAGCATAGCAAAGGCTATACTGAGATTAAAAGTTTCCAGTAACTTTGAAGGTTATTCAAGTAAAGAGTGGGAATAAAATGTACAACTGTAATTGGTTATTGCAGAGGTCTTTAGAATGGCTTCTAGAATGACTTAAACAGTTGAACAATCCATATATAAATGCAAAAAAGATGCAAGCTGTTCCCATTTCATGGATGAATTCATTATGGATGTTTAAATGTTGAGAGATAGATCTCTTTGAGCGTCAGCCTCATTATGTTTAAATTTGACACCTTTCACGTTTAGAAATAAACTGTATCAACAAATAAATGGGGTAGCAATGGGTAACGTGTCACTGGAAACCTATCTATGTCTCCTAGTGAGTCCATGACCCCTCTGACGTCATCAAACTACATATTTAGCTCAGATACATAGATGAAGGATCTCCCCACAGAATCTTTACTTAGTTAACCATTACCTGTTCTCCATATAACAAATTCAAGTGTGAATATGAAGGTGAGAGTGGTAAACTACCATTTTTAGACTGCTCACTTTAAAAAGGAACTGAAATAGAGGTCTAATTTTATTGATTTATCGTAAACCAACACACCCCAAAAGGATATGTACGTCTCAGTTCTGGATATTCACTACCACTTGCTCAGACTCTTCACAAGGGCCACAAAGCTCATTAGGAATGAATATAACATGCAAATGCGGGTAAGAAACACATAAGTTGTGTTTATTATTATTACTATTTGTCCCCCAAGGTTTCTGGTGGAACATAGGACTTCAGTTGGACGTTGCCATCTCATTCCCTTCTCTCTAGTCTTTTAAACCTGGCTCCACGAATACCAACAAGCTCTCCTTTCTTCCTCACACCATCTCCATGTCATCCTCGGATGCCCAACCCGTCGCTTCCCCCTTGGATTCCATTCAAAGGTGTGGCCTATTGGATGATGTGCCCAAATGGTCTCCGCAGTGTATGCCCGATCCATCTTCACTTTCTTTCTAGTGCATATTTGTTGGGCTATGGGTTCTTGATTGATTTGTTGCCAGAGTTCCTTGATGCTTATTCTTTCTGTCCACCTGATCTTCACTATCGAGTAAGCGTATGTGGCAGTTGGTGATGTATGTCCGTAGTTTGTTGAAAATGCTTTTTGTAACGCACCAGGTCTCTGAACCATCACATAGAAGCACTGAGTAGATCTCCACACTGATTTCAGGTAAATGAAGTGAGGGCTGTCTTGCTGTCTTTTCGATCCTGGCTCTGACATCCACATCTGTGTCGCCGTTGCACGTAGTTAAAATGATGCTGACTAGGTAGTTAGGTAGATAGGTAGATAGGTAGGTAGGTGGGCAGGTAGGTAGGTAGGCAAGCAGGCACACAGGGAGGCAGACAGGCAGTTGGGTAGATGAAAGAGACAACTTTGTTTAGATTTCTCCTATTGATGGTGATTGGTGCTCGTTGTAGTTGGTTGGGTATCTTCATCACCACTGTCTTCTCTACTTTCACCTGGAGGAGGTCCCATCTTCGCTGGCTCTTCTGTCAACTGGTTTGTTTTTGCCTGCAAATCTTCCAGTTTTTGCAACATTAGACATAAATCATTGATATAAAAGAAGTGTAATAAATTGTCCTGCAAACAGAGCCAGTAGGATCTGCTCTGATGACTTGACACAAAACAAGTTACAACACGTCCATTATATGCTGCTAGAAATAGGTTACCTACATAGTTTTATCATGAGAAACATGAACAAAATAAGTAGGAAATCTGATCAAATGGTTGTCGAAAAGAAATCAATACTCATGAAGCTCCAATTCAAAGGAGATATACCTAGTGAAGTCCTATTACACGGGCTGTCTACAGCCATGCTGCTAACGTCTGCTTATCATTTTCCAGTCGATCGATAATTGTTGTTCAGATAAAAGACAAGCTACCTAGTTCTCCCACTTTTCCAATGTGCATTTATCAATTCAGTGGCTCCTATGAAGAAAGCTATATTGGGTAGACAACTAAGCAGCATAACACAAACATGTTGCTGAGTACTTACAGTCATGGCTACGAGAGAGATAAGTGACGTCAATACGAAGTTCAATTCTGTCCCATTTAGTCGACAGTGATCATGTAATTGACCAGATCAAAGCGTTCAACATCATCTATCGCATTTCACAAAGCCTGTTGAATAGAATTGGCTCTCACATTTTACATATAGATGAGGTTATGGGAAATAGGGACAACGAACCTTAGTCTTCGTGTGTAGAGAAAGAGACAGTTTGTAGAGCCTCTATCTCTCTACTTTGGTCAAAGAAAACCTAATAAATAACCCTAAAGATAAATTCAATTTTCATCCTCTTCCGTCTTTCTTCACTCCTCTTTCATACACATGTTTATTTATTTGTTTAAACTTGAATAATCTACACATTTCACTCTTTAGTACTATGTTCGACGTTGTTTACTTAAATGTTTGTAGTAGTATCATGCTGTTCCCATCATTAAGGTAATTATTGTTATTACTGCGATTACTATCATAGTTCTCCAGATATCTACTATTTTCTTCTTTCATATCCTAGTTACCACAGACTATGGAATCCATCATGATTCAATTAATATTTTATATATGAGAAATTCTATGTATATTAGCATAAAGCCTGATGAGAACTAATTGAAAACAAGACTGTTCACTTATTCATCTTCGTTTACTCTTGAATCTATAGAATCATTAAGCCATCTAGACAAAGCTTATCTCTGAGTGAGTTTGTAGGTTCAAATACCATTTTAATTCCATCCAGGTTTCTTGACAATCTTACATAAACTTTCGGATATAAACTAAATAATAAGAGTAATACCAGTAGAAAGGAGTTTATAGCCTCCATTGTGTTAGCCTATAAGAAAAGAATATCAGAAACTTTACGTAGGATAATGAACAAGGCCGGAATAGGATAGTATTTTCAAACCTATAACCTCACTCAGAGATAAGCTTTCCCCGGGGTGGCTTAAGGTTCCGATAGAACCAATTCATTAAAATAATCTAATCTATCAAATTCCATACAATGACTTCGATGTCCACCATATAGATCAAACTAGCCAGTTGGGGTCAATTAGAATAGGGGAACATAGGAATCTCACTAAATATAGAATGATAGACCCCGAAAACATCAATAATCTAGAATAGAAGAACTCAGCTGTTGCTATGCACGCATTAACACACAACCACACACACACATGACCACACAACAGGGTGGGTGAGATAAAATCATTGTACTCAACTTCAATATAATCAGGTGGAGAGAGAGAGAGAGAGAGAGAGAGAGAGAGAGAGATTGATTACTGAATCTTTGTTCATCGAATCAACCAACACTCATCTATACGGGAGATATGGATAACTTAGCTAACATATTTTTGAGATGAATGGGGACTTTTTTAAATTTAGAAGTAGTATTCATTATGGACTGACGTCAGTTGGGGAACCATTCGAAATCTGGGAGCACTGGACATCTGTTTCTTCCCAGTATTAGGACTCCTGAACAGTACACACCCATGACCCCGGTTAGCGATGGAACTCACAACCTTGAGGTTTCACGGCGAACGCGTTAACCATTCAGCCACTGAGTCGGTTTCCTGTAGCGCTATGTCGTGAATTGACAGAAGTTGGAAATTGTTAACCACTGAAAACTGACCCAGTGGCTGAATGGTTAACGCGTTCGCCGTGAAACCTGAAGGTCGTGAGTTCCATCCCTAACCATGGTCGTGGGTGTGTACTGTTCAGGAGTCCTATACTAGGATGAAACAGATGTCCAGTGCTCCCAGATTTTCAATGGTTCCCCAACTGACGTTAGTCCATGATGAATACTACTTCTAACTTAGGTAACACCAATAAAACCAAAGAATATCAGGTGACAAGACTATGAAAAGCAAATATTTAAATTAGTGTGATTACACACCATTATGAATATACTATTACTATTGTCTGTTGTTTAGGTTCCTAGTGGAACATGGGGCTTCAGCAGCACGATGGACAGCCTTCCTGGCCTCAAACATTGTGCACACATTCCATGACCATCCGCTTATTTTTGCTTTCATTGAGAGAAAACACATTGACCAATTGGCTTCTCGAAGGCTTTCACCAACTGGCGTCATTTCGTCTCCCCGATTTCAGCAAGGAATAAGGTTATTTTCTTTATTTACTCTGTGCTTTGAAGTTTCCTTAGCGATTGGATTGGTTTTATGCTGTAGGGTTGGTAGGCCTGCGATCAACCTTCCCTTTTTATCCGGCTTAGGATCGGCTAGTAGACTAGGCGAGGTTTTGATATGATTATGAGCAATGATAAGTGATACTTGAAACGTTGTCATCAAGTCAACAGGTAATATACTATATATCACTCAATGTATGTTATGAAATGAGTAAATAAATCTCTAATAGCAAGTTACATTCTATCACAGTGCTCAAGTTTTACATTTATATCTTCAGAAATGGTAAACCAGAGTATTTGCATAGATAAAAACTGGTCTCAGAATCCTACCCATTCATCATCTCCTATTACTCTACTGGGAAGATGCTAAAATGCAGACCAACTGAAGCCTATCAACAGCAAAAATAAATTTGTTCACTGAAAAAAACTATCTTTGCCTTGAAATTCAATCAATTCCTAAGGAAACACTGTACTAAACTCTAATCCAGTATCCAATCAGTCAGTAACCTCAATAAGATCAGGTTAGTAAAACTGATATGATGTGTAACCTGTTGGATTGCAGCTTAGTGGTGAAATAGAATGAAATAACCCATTCTAGTGAGCATTCTCTCTCTCTTTCTCTTTTTCATACACTCAAACACGATGAAAAAACTGCTCAAAGTCTAGTCAACCTTTGGAGAAACGTCATAATGAAGTCTAATGTTAAATAGTTAACAGAATATCTTGATTAACACCAAATTTCGGACTTGTTGATACTCATCAGTGAAGTAATATCTACAATCTTGAAGGAAATCATCTCTTTACAAAGATTGAAATATGTGTGTAATAGTCATAGTGGACACCATTGAGTTATTTAGCACCGAAGAGAGTAATCAATCATATATTGTCTAATCCATAGTGTTGATCAGAATTTATCAGACCATATTGTACCATAACATTACAAGTGAATGATGCTAGACAAGTTATACGACTATCAGTGGGGTAACAGAAGTTGAATTGGTAGAATGATAATGCGATGAAAACATCAAGACACAAAGCGTGTATAACACACATGTATATACACATTGTAAAACATTCACAAGTGTTGAATTTTCATAATAAATCAACTGATTACTAGTATTATCTAGCAAGCAAGCAAGCAGTGTAATAATGCATGCAGAAGATAAGAATTACCACAATCCAGTTCTGATTGTAATGGTACTTCAAACCATGAATCATCTTTGAGAGTAGAGAGAGACAGAGAGATACAGTGATAATCAACATATACACATTTAAATAATTGGAAAATATGAGTATATAAGGAATGGGGTTTTCTTGAAAATCTTTAGCTAACCATTGAACACTACACTATGACTAGATGAGATTATGTAAACAAACATTGTCTGGACAGTCCGAGTTACCACTGTTACTTCGCTTTCATCGAGAGATGACACATTGACCAATTGGCTTCTCGAAGGCTTTCACCAACTGGTGTCATTTCGTCTCCTCGATTCCAACGTGGAATAAGGTTATTTTTATTCTTGATATTCTCTTCATGCTTTGAAGTTTCCTTGGCAATTGGATTGGTTTTACAGGGTAGGGTTGCTTGCCCTAGGCCCAACCTTCCCTCTTTATCCGGGCTTAGGACTGTCTAGTAACTAGTGAAGTAGTTAACCACGGGAGGTTATATTAGGTGTGTTACATTCCAGCAACTACCTCAAGATTGTCTTTTAAAAGATTCAGAAACATGAGCAGAGTTATCTAGGAGGAAAATCGACATGATAGTTCATGAATTTGCACAGTAATTCTACCATTACTCCGAGGTAAGGATTTTAAGAAAGCACGCAATTATAGCCTTCTAGGAGACAACCGATACTCTCAGGAATGCTTAAGTTTACACGGAAGATAAAATTTCTTTTATCTTCACACAGAATTCTGTCTACAGATTAGGTCGCGTCTATTGTGATGCTAGGGAGCCACCTCACGACCACCCAATAATCCTGTTAAACTAGAGAATATGCAAAGCAAGCCAGGCAGACACTCTTTTCGCTATCATCTGTCACAGCAATAAAGTTGAAAATATTCAACTTATTCATCGAAAACGATCTTGAAACTATTCAAGGAAATGATGGACAGTGGAATAAAGGCCGCCTATTTTGTCCTATTTAGGACTCATCAGATGGATATACCTGCCTCTTAGTGAGCAATGTTGTCCCTACCGGGATTCGAACTGGGAACCAATCGCCTCAAACGCCAGAGTGTTCTCCACTAGACTATCGAACCATAATAGTCACTTCTTGTGCGATGAGCATAGTTTTAGTATGATTGTTTGTATTATACGGTGGTTGAGTAAACCAAATTGATCGGTGTCTATTGGCTTATAAGCTTCTGTGCAAATGCCTCGATTTCGCCTCTTTTCAAGTATATAGTATTGATGGATAGTGGAATCCAAAATGCACATTTCAGCCTATTTTGGACTCATCAGATGGATGTACCTGTATATCATACATTATACAAGGAAAGGTGGATAGGTGAAGCATTTCACACACACACACATTTTCACCTTGAGCTCGTGGTTTAATGACGATTTCACTTATTCGTACATTATTATCATAATTTATATTGTATATGGACAATGTGATCTGATTCGTTACCATTTACGATTTAAAAACGTGATAACTTTCTGTGCAGGTTTGTATTCTCTGAAGAACTGACTTTAATGAGTTCATAGAACTTCAGAAAATTATTTTTCTAACTCATTGAGATTTTATAATCTATTTATACAATACTCAACTTATTCAACTCAACCAGGTCAAGTTTGTAAGAATAAAGATGACTGACTTCATTCTCTTATATAATCTTCAACTGAAACAAAGAATCATTTATGAACTTGTAGTAGATTTGTTTAGCTACTTCACTTACAATCAATGGCCCCCTTGTTCGAACCCCAACGGGATTTAGTCAGGTAGGTAGTATCAATAGCCCTATATGAATAGGCATGGTATTAATTGAAAAGAAGCATTAGAAGTCTAGAAGTACTGAAAAAGACTATTTCATCTTTGCATAGAACTCCTCAACAGAGTCCATCCATGACCTAGCCAAGAATTGAAGCTAGACATTTCAGAGCCTATCCATTACTTCAAGGTTTTCAATGAGACTACTCTCATCTTCCTTACTTCTTATCTTTTTCATTGACTATCATATTCTTTATCATGTATATAAGACATACTGGATTTGTTATGCTGTCCTGATAAGCGTAGAACGTGATGAGAATTAACTGACTGTTTTAGCATTCACACTTAAATGACAAGTTATGTCTTACTTACATTCTAGCCATTTGCTATGGTAATTTGTCAGTTTATTTAGTAGTCTATTATTATTATTTGTCCATTGCGTTCCTAGTGGAACATACGGCTTCAGTAACACATCTCCATTCCACTCTCTTCTCTGTAGTCCTTTGAACCTGTCTCCAAAACAGCCCAAAAGCTGTCATTCCTTCCTCACATCATCTCCCCCACGTCAGCCTCGGATGCCTAACTCGTCGCTTCCCATCTGAGTTCCATTCTAGCAACTGGCCTGGCGCATGATGTCTCCGAATGATCTTCTCAGTGCATGCCAGATCCAATTCATCTCCACTTCCTTTTGCATACTTGGTTGGTTCGTTGCCAGCCAGCCAGAGTTCCTTGTTGCTTATTCTTTCTGTCCATCTAACCGTTAGTAACGAGCGTACGCAGCAGTTGTTGATGAGTATCTGTAGTTTATTAGAATTCCCTTTCGTGACGCACCAAGTCTCTGAGCCATACAGAAGCACTGACTTGATTGGATTGGTATTGAAAATCCAGATCTTGTTCACGCTTTATGCTGAGTGCAGTGCAGAAGATCTCCACACTAGTTTCAGGCTAATGAACGACTGTCTCACTTTTCCGATTCTAGCTTTGACTTCCTTGTCTAGACATAAAATATCACTATCTCTCTCCTACTAGTCACATCTACCTTCATACTAGAAACCACTACCTATGAATTCAAACAAGTGACTTCCACTGTATATACTATGATGTCAACAGAAATACACTATTCATATAGGATCAGTAATCTAATTGTCTTAGGCAATAGATCTAATGCACAAATTGAATATAAATCCAAGAATCAATCGATAAGTAACTTGACATGAATACACTTTTGATGGATAATAGAGGTTAGTTTGAGAATATTCCTTGTGTATATAGGAGAACATGTTCCAGTTTGGTTTTATCAATGTTAAGCAAAGTTGTTTTTTGTTTACCAGATCTATTGTTGAAGATTTAATCCATCAAGTCAAATAAGTTTAAACAATGAGTTGAATATTTTTCACTAAATTCCCTTAAACCTGTTCTTTTCAAACAAATTACACAAAAGTGCACTACTAGGCAGTTACATTTCTGAACATTTATCATGTATACAGATATTTCTCGATGGACACCTTTGTCGAATGGATGCAACAGAATTACCGCTTCCTATCTGTATGTAGGCATGATTGGATGCATCCATAGGGGAATCATCAGTTGCTGAAGTCTCACTACTTCATCCACTGGTTTGTCTCCTTTGCATAGTACTTTTCGTCTAGTCTCGACATTTCTCACATGGTGATTCCACTACACGTGAGCCAAGGCTACGAGGTTACCTATGAACAAAACGCTGAAGTCTCTTCATATCGCCTACTTTTAACGACCATGTCTCATAGCTGTACAACAGGACAGAACAGACCGCAGTACAGTATACTCAGGAAGTCGGATATCTCACCAGAGACAAAGCTATCCTGTTAGGTGAAGACGCTGACCAAATGCGGTCTTCTAAACTCTTAGTATATTTAGCATGAATTTCACACCTTTCAAGTGTAAAATGACGCTTCAAGACTGGTCTGCACCCACCCACAGTATAAGGAAATCAAGTGAAGTAGTTGAATGCATCGACCATTTCACTTACTTATGGAGTTGCATCACTCCGAACGAGCTGGTTTGCTGACGAAATCTCAGCTCGAACAAGAAAGCCCTATTCGACATTTACTAATGCCAAGCCTCTACCCACTAATATTCACCGTTTTGTTACTTTGTATGACATAACTTAATAAAGCAACTTCGTTTTCACTTAGTTTCAATGCTGCTTTGTGAATAATCTTCACCTAAGATGATCGAATTTCAGTTTTTGAGCTTCATTCAACTTGATCTTTGTTCGTAAGCGTAAGTATCCAATATACTAGAAAAAACTGTATGAAATTTTGGTTGTACAGCTACATAGAATGAAAACACTGAAGTCGTCAAGTGGAGGTGACTGATAGGAGATTATATGACACGCGAACTCCACTAACGCAATAAGATATTTGAAGTGGGTATGAAAATGAGAATTTACTCCCTAAGATATAGTACTTCATTGAGTTGTAGAAACCAGAAGACATAGACCAGCATATAACTGTAAGGTAGACAAATTTAATTTCTCTACCCACGCATTAACATGAAATCAAGGTTGAAGTTGAAAACTTCGACATTGGTGGCTGATGACTTAGAATGTTAATTTCGGTCATTTCCTATCAAACATCGAAGATGATATCTTCAGCTATGTCCTAATTGGGTATTTTTGAAACTTAATAAACAGATAATATACACAAATGAATGAAACAAGGGTAACAGGACTACGAACTGTCTCTCAGAATGTGTACTGTCGACCATCGATGGCAGGGGAATAATTGAATGGATTGTCAGTGCTTCTTAAAAGTCCCAACCACAGAGAAAGCAACATTAGCAGCCTAATGATAGATAAAAAATTATACGTTGACTGGTCATTGGACGGTAACCAATCTCGCCTTGTTCATTCCTAAGCACGTATCGGATTCTGTCGATTATTTTGAAATTTTGTCATCAGTCTAGGAGATTCAGTATCACGATAATATTTGGTCAGTTTTATATGCTTGGAGTCAGTTGACAAGAAGCTCCACTGAACTTAGATTTTGTGTCTGTTGCCTCGAGAAAAAGAATGTCCGCTTCAAAGATATGAACTTGTGATTGGTTTTCTATCCAATTGGAAAATTTACACTTCTGAATAACTAGACAGGTATCAGCTTGATCAGGTCAGTTGCGGCTTGAACAGTTAACTGGTAACTACAGGACTAGATCATTCAGTTTCCGCTTTCCATGGGGACCGTTTCCTTGAGGTTGCACATTAGCTTTAGTGATGAATCCTAATCATGCCAAAATCTAGTTGTAGGACCTCTGTGACCGACAAAATCAAAGTAGAATCCTAGGACAAGATTTTGGTTTACTGAAGTTAGTGCTGATGATGTCGTCTAGCAAGGCGATGAAAGCTTCACGATTAAACAACCCAGCTCAGAGAACACAATACAACCAAGACCATCCACCTGAGCTACAAATATTCTCCATCATTTCAGGATCATAGTAGCACAAGATTGTATCAGCTCAAATCGTCACATCTCACGCAAATACAAAACCAACTGACGGTTAGAAAAGGTGTGATATCAAAGAAGGTAAAGTAGTGTGACAGAATACACACTCTGAAGGTAAAGGTTACTGAGAATACTCAAGCTTCAGAAGATTTCACGCAGTGAATGGATCTTGAGTGCTGACGGGGTTGTTAGGGCAGTTGACACTTACCGGCTGCCCACACCGTGGAAGGCTATTTCTTCTTAAGGTACCTGAAAGAGATTTGTGTCACCGCAGAGCCCATCGGACATCTGCTTGAGGTCTGTCACACCCAGCCTTTTGAGTATGATTATTTTGAACTTTTGTATTTTTGGGGCTGAATGGTCGAAAGGAGACGACAAACGAACCAACACCGCCGGCACGGCAGACCGTGGGGCATGGTGGAGTGTATCATTTTTGGGGCCGACCTTTTCTAACCCACCCCCCGCCGCTTCCACTGTGGAGGCAGCATCAGCACTGCTAGTCATCCAAGGGAAACACCTTACTGATATCACATCCCATCCAGCTGGCAGCAGTACGACTTAGCCCTCAGACTCCCATCCTAGTGTAGCAAATTACACCACACGATCGTGATGGATTTCCAGTCATGTCACCAAGAATCGGTTCTCAACCGATGATTCCGTTCGTGTTGGGGACCATAACGAGGCAGTCTACATCTCCCAACACAACTCAGACCAACCGTGGAAGATCTTATCAACTGCTGTTAAGTCTTCGTCCGGACATCCAACCTAAACCATCATGACATATCAAGGTAGGTGGCGGCGGCTCGGCATGTGCAATACATGTTCAAGCCATCTAAAGTTCACAACCTCATCAATCGACTTGCCTCTCTCGCCTAATACACATAGTTATTGCACCAAACGCAAGAAATGCTTCGAAGACACCTATGATCAAAACCTAGTGAGGGCTTCATGTCTTCTACTTTGAATGGCCTTGTCTCACAACCGAACAACAGGACAAAACAAACTGTAGCGCAGTATATATATCTTTCGATAGATACTTGTGCATCTCATTAGTCTGCGCCACAAATGATGCAAGTTAGTAAATGCCAAATAGGACTTCTGTATTGAAGCTGATATTTCATCAGTAACCAGTCAGATCCGATTGATCTAAACCACTCTGCTTTCTACTTCCAGGTGGATCTGATCAATTTAGGGTAACTGTTATACGCATTATTCAAAAGTATATTTCTTGGATTTATACTTTAAGCATATCAGTATATTTTTCACCGAAAGAAGACATAATTTCATTGATACAGTGTATTACCTGTCATCATACGATAATTATGTGGGGTTAGCACCTGTAGGTAATTCATAACTTCCTCGATGGGGTCCAAGAGATCGTGTAGCTCAATGATCTGAGATGATAGCTTAGAATCTTGAGCAATGGCAATCATTATTGTTGTAGTTTTCTTATTGTTGAAAAGTGTGGTATACTTCTTCAATAATCCAATTCTGTTTTATTTCCATTCCATCTCGGTAACCTCCTGTTGTATTTCAATGATGTAATCATAATACTACATAGAATCGACTGGTTTTAGTTAACATATGAACTTCTTCAATTTCGCTTTTGTTTAGAGCGACTCGCGTAGTGTGGAATTCAATGTGAGTTTCATTCATCAGTCAGATTTAAACTCATCACTGAATAGTCTGATTGATAACGCGGTGTAGAGTTCCAAGCAAACAACTCTGCATTCAAGTCTTACATCAAGATACACCATGATAGTAAAACACCGACACACCACGATTACAGAACAATGAAGTTGTATACTCCCTTAAAACAGAATGCTATGTGATGTGATGATAAAGGAATAGCACATCAACACCGAAGTACAAACAGATGACTCCCAGTGAATAAACATACTAGTAAATTAGTGTTGTTGCTTGCATAATTCTGTCGTTGATTGGATCGAATTCAGCGGATGACTCAATATTGCCTATATTTGAATTATACATTAATGATGGATAGCGACTAGCAGTGGAATTCAGGATATGCATTTCGTGGTATTTGGGACGCATTCGTCAGCTGGATGTACTGGCCTCCCGGTGTTCCACCGGGATTCGAACTCGAGACCGATCGCTTCAAACGCCAGAGTATTATCCACTAGACTACCGATAATCACTTCTCATGCGATGGTTATAATTTTATGTTGTTGCTCGTATTATCCCAACATTGAATGGACCGAATTGATCGATCTCTATTGGCATATGGTCCCGGATTCGAGTCCCGGCAGGAACAACACTCACTGGCTAGCGAGTCTTAAGTAGAGGGAAACGAGCATCTGGGATTTCACTGCTAGCCAGTATCCATCATTAATGCCAGTAGATTTTACATTGTTCGTATTGATCTTCAAGAACCTTCATTTAAAGTAGTAAGTGCTATCCAGATAAAAGAAAAGCTATTATGAACCGCGTGATTTGTAAGTAATTATCTCAATCATCATTATCAACATAGGACCACGCATTACTGCGTAACCCTCCAACTTGCCACACCTCATATCAGCACATCAAGTAAAAAGGTAGTGAGGTGAAGGATGAAGATGAAGTGAATGCAGTCAAAAGAAATATAAAGTACGAGAAGAAAGGAAAGAGGAGTGACAAAATGGTGAGATTCGGTACAGCGTTGTTATGATGAGGATAATGTGTGTATACATCTGCGCCACTGACTTTGGTTCTCACCCATATCACCTAGTCTCCAACCACCGGTTCCTCTTGTCCCGCCAACCCCAAACACCTAGTCTGCATCGTCCTACATGGCTTAAACCAACAGTCAGAGACTTCATACATTGGTGCCATGTTTTAGTCTGGCCACCTCCACCCTTTTTCCAGCCTGTTGATCGTATCGAATCCATCCAAATCAGATGCTCTAGACTTCAACAATTCAGCTATGTGAACGGAATTTATTCTCAGGTACACACGACTAATCACATCGACCTTAAACGTGGAAAAATAGTCTTTCAGTCTATGGATCATTATAAGTCACATCGCAATCAATATGTGAGGGGAGACAACACTAGACCTGATTTTATGCCCATATCTCAACGAATGGAGCGTTGCTCGGAAAGTCAACTGCATAAACCAACATGATTAGCTTCCGAACTACTACTCATTTCGCTCAGTAGTATATAAACTCAAGTATGAACAACAACTCTACTCATCTCCATATCCGTTTCCTTTGTATTGAAGGCGACCAGAAAAGACCAAAAGTGTCATTGACTCATTGTTACAAATCACATTATATGCAAGTATGTATATAACTATTGTATAATATACACAGCTATATATATATATATATATATATATATATATATATATATATATATATATATATATATATATATATATATATATATATATATATATATATATATATATATTATATGGATATAACTTCTATACACAAGAGCAAAACCAACCAACTAATAGTAATGGTAGTACTTTGAATAAACACCTATTCAATGTCCAAGAGGTAAACATGGTGCCCACAGTTATGCCAAGTAATCAAGTGGAACCTTCAACAAGCTGGTGGAACAAGTTTAACAACATTAGAATGAATAGAGAAAGATCAAAACATGAAAAAAGGCCGTAGAGAATTGTCAGTAAAACAAATTGACACAATAGGAAGGGGTGGGTCTAGGGGGTGTTTAACAAAACATCATACAACAAACGGTGAACTATGAGATATCCAATGTCTCCTTTAATTCAATCATTAGCTTCCAATCTTCTTTCTTCAAATCTGAACGAAAGTATTCCTTCATCACATCAATGCTTTCTCGACTAATCTATAATGAGGAGGAAAAAAAACCACTTTACATTCGTCTACTAAACCAATAAACATTACACGTTTCATCCTATTTGGGACTCGTCAGCTGCCTATGTCAAGGCATTCACAGAACAGCTTATATTCTAACAGAAGCTGACCAATTCTACACACATTTTACATTGAAGATGTCATTTTCTAGGCTACGGTTGGCAGAGTTCACTATTCCTCTTTCTATGTGCTACTCTATCAAGGGAGTAATTATCTACTATTTTCATGTGAAGTATTATCGTGAAAATGATAAGGTGAGATTGACAGTCTGATGTGTATAAACGACTTAGGAGATAATACAGAGAGTTAGATTCTAGGAGGTAGAAAAATCACTGTTCTAGACAAGGCAAGATGGTAGTTGTCATCCAATATATGAATGCCTTTTTGATACCGACTGCAGCGGTCTACATATAGGATTCACCATTCGACTGTAAAGTAGAAAGGTATAGGGCTCAAATCTTGCTTCAATCACTTCGGCCTTGGCCGATGAGCATGCCCTTATAGCCTAGTATACTGTTACAATTCAGTGACTATAACTTAACTAAGGACGGTTAGTCTGGATACACTGAATGAACTAAATATATGATACCCGACAACTCGAGGAAGACGACAGTACTCGATCGAGGTCTGCTTACTTCAGTGATGGACAGGCGAAGTTTATGTGTTTATATACAATGGGATACCCTTGAGGCGAACGGAAAAGAACAACCAATAGGAAAATAAGCCCCGCGTGCTGGTTTTCATCAGTAAGGCACGTCTGTAACCTTAAAGCAGTTGATGTGCCCTTAGAAATACAAACCTGCGAAATCCAGTTAACAATGTTGAAGTCAGGTGTATATCATGCTAGGGGAAGTTAGATTAAGTTAAAAGAGGCTTCATGG
Source organism: Heterobilharzia americana (assembly GCA_944470555.2). Lineage (NCBI taxonomy): Eukaryota > Metazoa > Platyhelminthes > Trematoda > Strigeidida > Schistosomatidae > Heterobilharzia > Heterobilharzia americana. The sequence goes on along the minus strand of OX104128.1, from coordinate 73,315,054 downwards.
TGGCTAGATCAAGACGGTAACCGTCGCGGAAGAGCTATTCATTTGGTGGATGACCTCTTCTAGGATCACGTTTCATGCGCAGATTAGTTATTCTCCAATGGTCAATGAATGTAATTCTCTCGTTTATTTAAGCCCTATCTCCGCATTTTTATTGTGTCGCTATTGTTAACCCGTAAGGTGGTGGTGGTGGGCTGTAGGAATGAAAAATAAACGATGATTAATTACCTTTGATACTAGCAAATCATTGAGATCAAAATGACGACCATACAGTTTCGGTGTTTCCCCATCAGCTGGATCAATGCGTACACAAACCTCCATTCCAGTACGCGCTTCTTCAACAGGTTTATGATTAGATTCAATTGAGAAGACACGTCCTAAATTGACACATTCACGACTAGGTACACATATTGGTGTACCGACACGTACTACACCAGCTTCAACACGAACACCGATAACAATTGGTGCACGTTTATTGAATATCATTTCAGGCAGGATACGTAATTTACACGGGAATACAGCTAGATCACGATGTTTACGTTGATTACCAGTCTTTAAATCCTCCCTATATGTAAATAAAAATGATAAAAAAATCAGTTTAGGGGACCAGATCGGATCATTAACCCGCTAATGCATGAAACAACCAGCGTATGCCAGAGAACTTGATCGAATTACTTTCACAATGTTGCCTCATTGTTCATAGTAAACTTTACATGGATAGAACAGTCACCATTTTGATTATCTAAGATGGTAGCTGTAGTTTGACAGACTAGTATTGCTGATACTGGGTGATGACTGAAAATTTGAACCGTGGCCGGGTTCGAACTAGCGACCAATGGGTTACCGGCTCAATGTTTTACGAACTGAGCTACGAGGTCCAACTGCTGACCAGATTTCATTTCAATCACCGACCGACTACCATGTGAATTCGTGACACGTTACAATCGCTTGATAATATTCAAATTGGCTGCCTAGTCAGGACTTCTCATCCTCATCCAAACTTGACTGAATTAGAGAACGGGAGCATCACATTTATTATCATTCTAACTATATAGAATAGCAGCCGTAATTTGACAGACTAGTATTGTTACCAGGTGATGACTGCAGATGGACAGCAGCCGGGCTCGAACCAGCGGCCACTGAGTGACTTGACTACGCAGATAGTGCGAGTACAATCAAGCGATAATGACGCGTTACGAATTCACATGGTAGCGGGACTTCGTAGCTCAGTTGGTAGAACATGGAATTAGAAACCTGGTCGTTGCCGGTTCGAATCCGACAGCGGTTCAAAGTTCCCTTTCATCTTCAATCATCACCTAGTAACAAGAGTTTTCGTTTTAGCAGTGTATCATGGAATCGAACATGACTCTCAAATGAATGGCGTTGATTAAGCTAGTGCACACAAATTAGCTTCTGTTAATCTCCACGTGAAACAGTTACATCTAATCAGATTAAAACTACTTACTAGATATCTCGCCTTATTCAGTCAATATATTGAAAACTGTTCAAAATTTAAGAAATAACACATGATGTATGAATGGAAATAAACATTTCAGGTCATCAGCTACTAAGGCAGAAGTTCATGTTACAGTGTGGTCAGGAAAAACCTGATTGGACAATTTCGTCCTATGATTAATCCATCAGAACAAGCCATTCAACTTTTGAATGTTCTGGTAAACTTGTACAGCCAATGACCGGTGTTTGTGTTCTGAGTTTTATAGTTCATGACGAAGAACAGTCGCTATTCGCAATTTGAGCTGATTCACCCGTGTATGAAAGGTGGTCGGTTGATTTTGTTAGTCGTGATTGTTATTCGTATACGCTGCAACTAAACACTACTCATTGTCATCACAAAAACGGATTATGATGGCTAGTGTGACAATACAACGTCTACCAGTAACAATTTCGCTTCATCATCATCATCATCATTATCAACATAGGACCAGGCATTACTGCGTAACCCTCCAACTTGACACACCTCATCATATCACTACATCAAGTAAAAAGGTAGTAAGGTGAAGGATGAAGATGAAGTGAATGCAGTCAAAAGAAATATAAAGTACGAAAAGAAAAGAAAGAGGAGTGACAAAATAGTGAGATTCAGTATAGCCTTGTTAAGATGAGGATAATGTGTGTGGGTGTACATCTGCGCCACTGACTTCGGTTCTCACCCATATCACCTGGGTCTACAACCACCGGTTCCTCTTGTCCCACCGACCACAACCACCTAGTCTGCATCTCCCCACATCGCTTAAACCAACAGTCAGAGACTTCATACATTGGTGCCATGTTTTAGTCTGGCCACCTCCAGCCTTTTTCCAGCCTGGACCCACCCCAGCCAACATTGTGTGACGACGCAATCGGTGACTAGGCATACGTAGTACGTGTCCCAACCATCTCAGTCGATGAAGGTTCACAACCTCGTCAAATGACTTACCTCTTCTCCCTCCCTTAAACTCTACACCTGACTTCTGCATTACTCACGTGGTGTGGTGACACCACGGAATAAGTCCTATATTACGAAGGCAACGGTGGTCAAACACCTCAAGCCTCTTTGTATCCTCCACTTTCAATGGCCATGTTTCACAGCCATATAGTAGAACAGACCGGACTGCTGTGCAGTACACGCCACCCTTAATAGACAAACGAATATCACGGCGGCACCATAGGTGGCGCAAATTGGCAAAAGCCAATCCAGCCTTTTGTATCCGTGCAGAAATCTCATCGGCAACTAACCCACCACGGCAGGGTTGATTCTACTTCCCAGGTAAGTGAAGTGGTCAACACACTCAACCACAACACCCACTCTCTATTGTTAGCCAAGGAACCGCTGAAGACCAGTCCTGGAGCAAAAATTTGCATTTGTGTGGTGAAAATCGCATCCTAAACATTCTCAAATTCCCACTCAAAGTGTTCAGAAGTCTCTGCATCTCATCAGTCAGCATCTATGATAAATTTAAATAAGAATGGGGATAGTCGGCATCCTTGACGGACATCACTTGATGAGTATAGCTCCCTGGACAACTCGCCATAGGCTGTAACACACACCCACAAGTGTTCGAGTAGACAGCTTTCAATAACGACAATTTCATTTACAGTTTCGATTTCATTAAGAGAAGAAAGAAAAAAGAAAAACATAACGGTTGAAATCGAAAAAGAAAAGCTCAACTTGCTTACATATACTTTTCCATTTGAGTTTGTAAACGATAAATAATCTCTGAGGTGAAAATTTTCACATTCAATTGACTAGCCAACTTTTGAGCATCTTTATCAACGCGTACATCAAATGCCAATATTACAGCCCATTTTGGTTCACGTTCACACATTACTGAAGCTTTCATGACATCTTTTTTATGCACTGTACCAATATTGATACCTGAATACTGAAAGTATACAGAATATGAGCTGATTAAATTTGATAGATTGAAGCATTCAACAACTATTATGTGTACAGTAGACTCTTCAAAACCATATCCCTTCGAATCCATAATCTATCTATTTTCATCAGTTGAAAGTTAAATCGTTAAGCTAATATCTAAAGTATCAATTCAAATTTGTCATGTTGCTTTAGAATTTTAACACTTGTTGGAATGGATTCGAACTAACAACTTACAGGACATGTGGATATTTCAAGTTTTTTAATCAACGTAACATGGAAACTAAGCGAATGGTTTCAGGTCAGTTTGATACATTCATAATGTTAGCTGAAGTAGGTTTAAGCGAACAGATTGCTATTAGTTCAAGAAGTCTGTTTGTTTCGATCATACAAGGAAGTGTTGGATTCAATGTGACGATTTATATCAATGATTGCCTGAGAATTAATCTGAATGTTCCAGATACATCTATCTATACATTGTTTATTGTTCTATTCTTGTAGATGGAATTGGGTTCGAACCAATCACTTGCTTTATTAGTGAATAGATGAATATCTAGTCAAGTTAACATACTTCAAACCTCACCTGGTTAACTAGTTTACTAGTTACTAGCCGGTCCTAAGCCCGGGTAAAGAGGGAAGGTTGGGCATAGGGCTAGCAACCTTACCCCGTAAAACAAATCTAACCGCTAAAGAAACTTCAAAGCACAAACAAAATATAAAAAATGAAAACAAAATTATTCCCCGCTGGAATCGGAGAGGCGAAATGACGCCAGTTGGTGAAAGCCTTCGGGAAGCCAATTGGCCGATGTGTCTTCTCTCCCTTGATGAAAGCGAAAGTAAACGTGGGGACATGGAATGTCCGTACGATGTTTGAACCCAGTAAGGCAGCCCAGATTGCAAAGAGATGAGAAGGTATCACATCGAAGTGCTTGGGATTTGCGAAAGCAGATGGAATGGGAGTGGACTCTCCAAACTGTCAACTGGAGAATCAGTAATCTACTCCGGTCACCCAGACGCCAACCACGAGCACACTGAGGGAGTGGCTATCATGATGTCCTCAAGAGCATCGAAGGCTCTCATGCAGTGGGAACCAATCTCCTCCTGCAGGATCATGACAGCAAGATTCAACTCAAAAGGAAGAAAGGTCACAATCATACAATGCTACACTATGCACCTACAAATAATGCAGAGCAAGAGAAAAAGGAGGATTTCTACAGACAACTTCCACTAGGAACCCAAGGGACTAATAATAATAATAATAACATACTTCAACTTCCCGATATCAAGTAACAATGTTCCACCAAGATGACTAGTTGGCTAGGGTTCCGAAATCATCTCATCTAAGTACCTTTCTACCTACCAACTTGTATACTGAATCACCTACAACAATAACAACCACGTTTAGTTTTAAGTAGGAGGCTAGACAGCTTTCAGTGGATAAATAACTAGCTATTACAATGAGATAACAGCGACTTTCATTATTATGCTGTTCAGTTGAACAGCGCATAAGTAACTGGGATCCAGTGGTGCAGTAAACAATCTGCCTTAGCGCTCAATATCATACTAACGCCGGTAAGACCACGAGGACTGACTATCGAAATTTTCAGGGTGGATGTCACCAAATTGGCCAGGAAAGGTTAATTGAATAGCCACACTTGGGTTCTGTATGCATATCTCACAAACATAGCACACATTCATGATCTGAGTTGCTAGAATTTTGACTAATGAACCTTGTTGCTTGATTTGATGGATAGTGTCCACATTGAAAGCATTCAATGTTTAGTTTATAGCGCAGCTTCACGACCTGGAGCAAATTAAAGTGATGCAGGATTATTGACCAAAAGGCAGAGGTGAAAGAATATCAGAAGTTAAAAATGTGAAAGATGGACTGTGATCTTAGGCAACCTGAGTGCTTATAGAAGTTGTGATAGTGGTTGACACTTTCCGATGCCATACCGTGGGAGCCTAGGTAACTGAAAAAGAAGAGGGAAATATGTGACCAGGAACTCAAGGGATATCAACCTGCGACTGGTCACATACGGCCTTTTGGCAGGTTTGGAAGTTTTGACTTCAAGTATGAATCTATATCGCCAGTATCGGTATGTTGCTGCGTAGAAGAGAGTGTGTTATCCTGGAAGCCAACGCTTCCCAACCTCCTCTTCCAGTAGGGAAAGCAGCATCATTGTGACACTGTTGGTCATTCAAAGGAAACATCTTACTACTATCACACCCCATTTAACTAGTAGCAATACGAATTCACTCTCAGACCTTTGTAGTATGTTATAATCTCAAGGGGAAAAAACGTTCCACCAGTACAGCTCGTTGGGTCATTGTGATATACAAGCCCAACCTCCACATCAAGATAGCAGCTATTGCTCGGGATATATAACACATTTCACAGCTGTCAGAGTCAAAAAAAGGTTCATAATCATAAACCAGACTTCTATGTTACTATCATGGTGACACTATGATACAAGGGTGATGATGGATCAAACACCTAAAGCCTTTACCTTTAATCGGTATGTTTCACAGTCATATAGTAGAACAAAGTGAATGTACCACACAGCAGTACACTCGACCCTTAATCCACCAATCGGATATCTGAATATAATAACAGACAATGTAAGCTGGTAAAAGCCAAATGAAGTTGTTTTTGTTTTTATTGAACTCGAAAGGTTTATCGGTGGTCACTTACCATCTCTATGAAGTAAACGGTCATATTTCACTGTTGAGCATATGATTTTCTACATGGATTGTTCAACTTTTCAATCAGAAGCATGGAAGACAAGTAACACATACACACACACACACACAGAGATAGACTTACTGGTATATCAATGGATTTTAAGTAAACCAATAAACTCTCCAATGATCCAAGTGTACTGGCGACAACATACACACCCAATGGAGTGACAGATATAGCCTTTAGAGCGCTTTTCAAACCATGACATACTTCTTCCTATAAGAAATAAAGAAGAATAAATCCATTTTCCAAACATTGAAAAATATGAAAGCCAGGTTTAGGCAAATGTTAAATTAACCAATCAAATTTCAGTATTTCAACTCGGAGGGTAGTTTTTCCCTAGAATAGAAGAATGTGATTGGTTAGTCTTTGAAGTCAACTTCTAACTAAATCCTAGTATGGGACTCCTCAGCAGTGCGCACCCACGACCCCACCAGCAGGGATCGAACCCGCGACCTTCAGGTTCCGCGACCAGCGCGTTACCATTGAAGTGGAGTCAAAGCCTGATGGCCGTGAGGACAAATACTCAACGATGACATTGGGTGGCGGTTTGCGCTATATCGTGAGCTAACAGAAGTTGGAAATATTGAGCATTGGATTCTGACCCAGTGGCTCAATGGTAACGCGCTGGTCGCGGAACCTGAAGGTCGCGGGTTCGATCCCTGCTGGTGGGGTCGTGGGTGCGCACTGCTGAGGAGTCCCATACTAGGACGAAACAGCTGTCCAGTGCTCCCAGGTTTCCTTTGTTCCTCCAACTGATGTCAGTCTACAATGAATAACAACTTAAAATATTTACAAATCTCCACAACCCCCTCAAAATTTAATTCTAACTAAATAATGAGCCTAACTCATAATAGTGTTTGCTTATTACCGACCTACTTATTCAATGCTAAGTTTCTAAATATCTTGATGATTACTTTTGTTGTCACAATTACTGACAGCTTGTAAACATCTATGCTATGACTATTTCTGTTCGGCCTTAACCATTGGCCACTGATGTTCTATTTTCTTCTTGTAAGGAATGAAAGTAGGCTATATTTTGATAAAAAACAGCAGTCAATACATGATATCATCGGTTATATGTTGGCTAGAGCATTGTTTTTTCTGGCTTTTGAATTAATCGCATGAGCAGTCGCGTCTTGTAGCTCGTAGTTGATAGACTACTGGGTCGGTAACCAAGTGGTTTCTGGTTCGAATCCCGCCGTAGTCCAAAATTTTCATTCCACTTTTAATTATTACTCAGTATCAGGTGAAATTCGATCAGTAGTCAGAGTAGAGACTAATGTTGCATTCATTATATGGATCAGGTGGATACAGGTGTTGTTTACAAATAATTTGAGGATTTCAGTGAAGTGTCTCTTTTTGTCGATTCCGCTGGATCGAATCGATCAGTCACTGACGTTTCAACTGGTTTGGAGTAACATCAACACACTAAGATACAGGTAAATTTAGTTGACAAATTCTAAATGGAATAAAATGTGTACAGCAACCGTATAACCTTCATTATTGTTATTCACATGACACAAACGCCACCTGTACAGTCAGCAATGAATGATAATAATCACTAGAAGGGGGGGGGAGGAAGGAAAGAAAACATGGGGTCAACTCATCCATTAGAAAATCAATGTTATATTCACTAATCTATACAAACTAACCTTGTAATACAATTCTTCTGATAATCCATTCGCCACATAAAGTGGTAGACCAGCTAATGCTTTCTCTAAATCCTTGGCAATTAATTTCACACCTTGAGCTCCTTGAACCTCCTTTAAATGAGTGTAGGTTCCTTTGACACGAAGCTCAGACATAGGTGCAGGCTGAAGTATACCACGAATTTGTGTACAGATAGGACCTTCTTGACCAGCTAAAACAATAGTATCACCTTCATGTAATCGGCCATTAACAATAATTGCATCGATTGTAGTGCCTAAACCATGAATTTCTTTAACCTATAATAATAATAATGGCGGATGACAAAAAGTGAAATTGATGAGTAGACTAAATAACAGAAAAAGAACCAGTTCCTGAGACTTTAAAAAGAGATAAGACAAGACAGCACTACATGGACAAAGATATAGAGATATCAAAGTAGACAGAAGACGATAGAAGACAGTGAAATCTAATTTACCCAAGTCAGAGAGGGAAGCTCTCACGAACCATCAAAATGATAACAATATAGTAATTGCCAAATCGCAACTCAATAGTTGTGATGAACAAATCTGACTACATCTGTAAGGTGAACAAGCATATAGGACTATATGAAGAAATTAAGAAGACAATGGATACTATTATGAATAAGGTCAAGAAATCGATAGCGGATCTGATATACCGGATGAAGCCATTTTCTAGGTGAGTTAAAGTGGTTTAATTTAATGCCGATAACTAATAATCCCAGTAGAATGTATAGTACTATTAAGATTCATAAGCCAGGTTATCCCATCAGGCCTAGAGTAGATTTTAGAAACACTCTAACTTACGAGTTGTCTAAATATTTAGCAATGGTGTTAGGTCCAATAAGAAATCACTTAAAGTCTCAAATTACCAACTCTTATGACTTAAAGCATAGGATTAGACGACAGTGAAAAAGTGGTTACACAAACATACCAATTGACATGCCTCTGAAGGCAGTTCGAAATGGGCTTAAAGATGACAAAGAACTTACACAGCGAACTAAGCTGCCGATCGAGAAAATCATACTAGCAGTACGATTGTGCCTAACATCTGCAGTTTTTAAGTTTCAAAATAAAATATATAAACAAACTGAAGGTGTTGCCATGGCATCAACAATATCCCCTATCGTCGCAGACATATTTATGGATAGTTGGGAACAGGTGGCTCTTCAAACATTTAGTCCTACTCCACAAATATGGTTTCGATATGCAGATGATACGTTTACAGTACTGAAATCGGAACATATCAATAGGTTCTTGGTACAATATAAATTCAGTATTGAATGCAGTCCAATTCACCTGTGACTTTGAAAGTGAAGAAGGTGACCTAGCAATGTTGGATTGTAAGATTAAACGAACACAAGAAGGAAATCTAGAGACTAGTGTCTATAGGAAACCTTCCCATTCGAATGGCTACTTAGACTTCGAATCATCCCATCCCATTTCAGTTAAAGGAGGCCTAGTTAAATGCTTAAGTGATAGAGCGAGAAAGCTTACTAGTGGGTCGGAAAATCTGTGACAAGAAATCAGACACATCGAGAATGCCCCACGTCTCAATAATTATCCAACAAAATTTATATATAAATTCATAAGAAATCGAAAGAAAAATATTAGCAGTGGTAGTAGTAGTAGTAGTAGTAATACAGATGTTATTAATAATAATCCCACTACTAACGGTGGTGATAATACCGATAGGGTTAGGAGAGAATTCAAAGCCTCTGCTGTATTACCATATAAGGAAGGCACCTCAGAAGCACTACGAAGAATTCTCAAAAAGGCTGGCTGGGATGAAAATGGCATTCAAACCAACAAACTCACTTAGAAACAAGCAATCTTTGAAGATCAAAAGACCCTATCGATGCAATTGAGCAAAATAATCTGGTTTACCAGATCCCTTGCAATGATTGCGAGGTCAAGTACATAGGTCAAAACAGTCAGTCGACCAGGCACGGTCGATTAGAATAACAGAGCACAAAAACTTAGCTAAATCATGATCAATAGATCCTAATAAGATAAGAAATCTAGAGAAAAGCTCGCCTGGGCATAGCTCTGCATGCGATGACACACAATCACACAGAAAGGTAGGATAGGGCGACAGTGTTGAAAACCAACTTAGTTGGGTGGAGGGAGGGAGATATTGATAACCGACTGAATTTTTGTTTATCGAATCAACACCGAATACATGCGGCAAACGAAATGATTCTGCACCTGTCCCAGATATATGGAAAATTCTACTACTCTTGTCATGACAGAGAAGGAGAGAAAGAATTAGGAATATATAAAGACTGTGTCGAAGTTGCTGATATGAATATGGACAATAAATTGTGTCCGAAACCTGGCTATCCAGTAAATGCTACTGTTCCTTCACTGTATGATATTTCTAATAAACAGACTAAAATAGAAATACAATCGACCACAGTGCCCAAGTTTTACACTTATAACAAAGTAGACAAAGTTGTGTGAAAGAAACAATGATTTAAAGATGAAGGATAGTGTAAATATTCAAGCCTTAGAAAACTTCAGGGAGTGAATACATCTCCTGTACCCCTCCATGTCAACCACTGATTTCTTTCGTCTCGGGGACCCCAACCTACATCTCTCCCAGCTGTCAGAAACTTCATGGACTGGTGCACCGTTTTCGTCTGGCTACCTTCAACCCTCTTTTAACCTAATCCAACTTCCCCTAGCATAGCACATTGAAGTAGGTGGCGGTGGTCTGGCATGTGTAGTACATGACCAAGCCATCTCACCTGATGAACTTTCATAACCTCATCCAGTCAACTTACTCAGTACTCGACACTGCTCATACGATGTTTCCACCAAACGCGAGCAGTGCTACGAACACACCCATGGTCAAAACCTAGTAATCACTTCATTTCTTCTACTTTGAACAACTTTGTCTCACACCTGTACAACAGGAAGGAACGGACTGCAGTGCAGTATACTCGTACTTTGATAGATAGTCTAATGTTTCCTCAGTCGGCGCCACAGATAACGCTTGTTCGCAAATGACAAATGGGTCTTTCCTACTCGAGCTGACATTTCGTCAGCAACCAACTCGCTTGGGCTGATGCAACTCGCCATAAAAGTGAAGTAGTCGACACATTCCGCCGCTTCACTCCCTATCCTTAAACTGTGAGTAATTCTAGACCAACCTTGGAGCATCATATTACATTTGACAGGTGCCAGTGAAACGCATGCCAAATAACACAACAAAAAATCTTGACTCTGGATGTAAACATTTGATAACGTTCTACTTTATCATCAACATTTCAATCACAATTTTAGGCAAAAGAGATTCAGTGAATTGATGCGATTGTGATCGACTCTGACAGTTGATACAATTGTTATGCATGTCTAGTCCCTCACTGTCTGCTCCATCGCGCAATGTTGGTGGAAGTAGGTACGGGTTGGAAAACGGTTAAAGGCAAGGAGACCTAAGACTGGTAACAGCCAATAACGTAATAACGCTATAAGCTACACTAACTGCGTGAGGCCTCATAGTTACTTGCTACATCCCTAATGGTTTATGGTTAGAGGTCATAACATACCACAAAGGTTTGTTAGGTAGTGGTTAGACAAAAAACAGTTACCATTATGGTGCGAATTGCAGCACTATGATGTGAGTCTCAGAGCGAATTCATACTACTGCTAGTTAAGTGGGGTGTGACAGCAGTAAGGCGTTTTTTTCCCTTGAATGACCAGCAGCGTCACGCTGATGCTATCTTACCTACAGGAATAGGGGTAGGGTTAGAGAAGGTCGGCCCCAAAGATGGCACACTCGCACCCCCTTGCGGCATGCCAATCCCACATTATCCCTTTTCTTCGGGTACCTCAAGAAGAACTAGCCTCCCACTGTGTATGTAGCCGAAAGTGTCAACCACCCGCATGCTTCAAGTAGTACACAAAACGGAATGACACACGTCATTTTCAGTTACATGCTGTGAATGGAGCAGGAATTAAGTCTTAGCTCTTACTATCTCTCTGAAATTCAGGCAGATAGTTTACACATGTATACAAAGTCTATTGAGCAGAAAAGAACATATTGCCTGTGTGACTAAAAGTGACAAGAAAAACGCTTCCCATTCCGGAGATTCATAGTTGCGATGTAAACATTTGAACCTTGGAACACATCTCCCTCGATAAGCATATATACAGCTAAAAGTAACATATACTTGCTAGGGGTTAATAATAACGCTGTTCGATAGTACTAAAGCGCTAGCAGAGGCTGATGAATTCGGGTTCGAAACTCGCTTCATTGAATATCCACTGCCTAAACTAATCGACCAAATGGACATTAGAACACTCTTCGCCAATGTATGCAATTGTGAAATAGTTAGTGATCTTATGAACATGTGAAAAATCGAATAAATGATTTCGATCAAGATTAGGATGTTGACTTTGGATGGAGATTTCATAATGTTTTACTTTGTCGTCAACCTTTCAATTAGAATGTTAGGTAAAAGAAGTAAGTCATTTCATGTGGATGTCGACTTCCATCGACTCTGACGGTTGGTACATCTATTATGCACGCCTGGTCACTGTCTGCTCCGGCGTGTAATGTTAGTTGACTAAAAAGCGGCATCAGCCCACTAAATATCTGACTGTTTATCTCAGGCATGTAAGGACATACAGATAAAACAGTTGGGGTCGATGGAGCAACTGACATAAGTGGTGGGATCAGAATCAATCACTCATACTACGACTGTCCACTGTTTCTGACAATACTTTTCTTTCTTATTTTTGTCTTTCATTCTGGTGCATATATATAATATAACACTATGAAAACTTAAAGCAAAGGGAAGTGGATAAGTAAGAAAGAAAAACACAATAAGAATAGAGTGATTAGAAGAATAGTCCAGTAAGGTACGCTCGAAACGAAACATTCATTACTTCTCAGCAACAGAAGATAGGAGGAAGCCACAGCATGAGCCACATCTGATAACGTCTCGAGCCACTGAGTTGCGTGGTCTCTCAGACCCCATTCAGAGAGTCGAGATGCATCGACGCATGCTCATCCGATACAACTATACTTCCTCTAACGACGCCATGTCATACACTAACCACGCCTCTACTTCTTCCATCTAGTCCCAGGGTTAGCAAACAATGAACGGCGTGGAAGCCGTTTGGACGACATGCGTAACACATATCGAAGTCACCGAAGCCGGTGTCTCTAGATAACCTCCCCTATTGAATGACGATCTCTCCATCATGTGTAAACACATGCTGTCGCACATCAGGATCACTTACATGGTGTTGCCACCGGATACGAGCAATCCTATGGAGATAACGGTGATCAAACACAGAGTCGTAGCACACCCTCAGCTCGGAGAAGCCAGGTTTCACACAGGTAGACCAGAACTGCTTGCACCGAAGCGTTGTAAACCTGACCTTTTACGATCAGACTAAGGTCGCGACAGCTCCAAAGGTGGCCCGGATTGACGTATATCACTCTGACTATAGATATGCGGTTGGGAATTTCACCGCTCATACCTCCACCAGCATTCTCACACAACTACCCAGATACACGAACTTGTCGACTACTTCCAAAGGCTCATACCACCAAGGGTGAGTACAGTCACATGCTCTTGCCAATCTTGCAAGAGTAATTTGCATTTTATTGGTGCAAAGCACATAACATAACCGGAGTTCATCCATGATAGAAAAAAAGACATTATTTCAGTGACTACAGCTCGAGTATGCAAATATATAACAAGTGGTGAATATATTTGATTCCGGTAGCCAGATTAGCATCACTGCTTCTCATGGTTATGAATCCATAATATGTTCTATGACCGGTAGTACGACCTAACAGTCCATGAGCAATCCGAGCCTAGCCGACTACGAACTATATGAACCTAACGTGTAAACGAATCGACTTTAACGCAAATCAGAACGTCAACCACCACCACCACTACAGTAATATCGATGTCCGAAGACAAGAGAAGACAGACGGTTGACAGAGTGCTTTTCACTGTCCCTACAACAGTCAATACAGTTGACAGCGGTGCTAAATATATAAATAAATAAATAAATATATAAATGAGTTTGATAACACTAAATCTACATATAGGTAAAAATAGTTAACAATCAATATGAGTTCAGCCTTGAGATCAGAGGGAAGTAAAGCTAGGTCATGGGCAAAACAACCGGAAGAAGCTTTGCAAAGTTAGGGGGTACATAACAATATGCCACTTATTAATGATTTGTATACACAAATACCAAACAACTCCGAAGGAATTGCTGGTAACCAAAAGCAGTTATCCTAACATTAAAACCATACTGACGCTCATAAAGTCCTAAATATTGGTTACATACATTTATTATTATTATTATTATTATTTGTCCCTTGGGTTCATTCCTAGTGGATATAGGGTTTCAGTAGCACGTCTCCAATGTACTCTGTTCTCTGTAGTCTTTTAGACCTGGCGCCACGACAGCCCACAAGTTCTCATTTCTTCCTCGCACCATCTCCTCTATGTCACCCTCGGACACCCAACTCGCCGTTTCCCATCTAGGTTCCACTCGAGGGCCTGGGCACGTAATGTCCCCGAATGGTCTTCTCAGTGCATGCCCAATTCATCTCCACTTCCTTCTGCATATTTGTTGGGCGATAGGTTCTTGGTTGGTTTGTCACCAGCCAGAGTTCCTTGTTGCTGATTCTTCCTGGCCATCTGAGCCTCAGTAAGTAACGAGCGTAGGCAGTTGTTGGAAATGCTTTTCGTAACGCGCCAAGTCTCTCAACCATCACATAGAAGCACTGACTTGATTGGATTGGTGTTGAAAATCCGGATGTTGTTGTTTATGCTGAGTGCAGATATCTACACTGGTTTCAGGTTGATGAACGCCTGTCTTGCTATCTTCTCGATCCTGGCTTTGACGTCCTCGCCTATGCCACGTGTAGTTGAAACAGTGATGCCTAGATAGGTGAAAGAGGCTACTTCCTTTAAGTTTCTCCCGTCCATGGTGATTGGAGCATGCTGTTGTTATTGATGGTGTTGGTTTGGTATCTTCATCACCTCTGTCTTCTCTACGTTCACTTGAAGTCCCACCTTCGTTGCCTCGCCTCTTCTGTCAACTTGTTAGTTTTCGCCTTTACATCTTCCAGTTTGTGTGACATTAGACACAAGTCACCGGCAAAATCCAAATCTTCTAGGAATTTTTTCATCAGTCAAACAGCGTATGACCATCTTCTGGCTCCTCACAGTCTGTTGTATGATCCAGTCCACCACAATCAGGAACATTATGGGTGATAGCAGACAGCAAACTTGTCTTACTCCTGTCTTTACTTCGAAGGTGTCACTGAGCTTCCCATTGTGGATCACTTGGCATATGGTGTCTTCATACAGCTGTTGAATGAGGTTGATAAAGATTTGTGGTATTCCGTAGTGTTGAAGCAGTTGCCAAGTTACTTTTCGGTCGACGCTGTCGAAGGCTTTTTCAAAGTCGGTGAAGTTGAAGTAGAGAGTTGACTACCATTCTATACTCTGTTACATACATAAATAGTAGTAACAGAAACTTTATCAAACTGTTGAAATGTATTTGATAAATACAGTTTGGGACCACTTCGTTTACAGGACATATTTCAGGAACTTCCGGGACAGACCGTATTACATTTGCCATAAAATTGCACTTTCTAATAGTTATTGAATTAACTATATAACATTCAGCACTAAATATGGTAACTGGATGGAGACAATCAGCAGGAAGCTAGCTGTGTACCTAGGGTTCATGCTTGTTGGAATTCATTAGCACGGCGTATCTGCAACCTAGACGGAAGTGATATTCCGTCTGAGATGTTACAATTGAGCTATTTAGGCATTAAAATATCCATTCATGTTAAGCAACATATTACAATGTAACATTGAATATGAATGAAGTTAAACGTTATATTCCTGACCACTTGTTACCTTTTTATTACTGTTGTAAAAGAGTCACTCTCGGTGCTAATGAATGTACACCATAAACGTTAATATACAAGTGTAAATCTCTAATGATGAGTTATATTTCGAACAAGATTACTGTGCATGGTCACACTAATAGTTGGAATGTTTTTATTCACACATTTATCAACACATATCACACAAATAGTCTTGTAACGTCACATTATTCTTTGAAATCAATAGCCTAGGGTTCGACACAATTCAACATTGATGTTAACCTTCATAGTTCTAACGGACTAGCTAAGTATAAGGCATACGGTCAAGCAATCATGCCATTTGGTACGCTGTCGTGTTACATTGCGCTACTTGTACACGTTCCTTTAGCCAGATAATCGGAACGTATTGGCAGATCAAATATACTATTCTATCTGGCTATTGTATTATATTCTTCTTTAGTCTCCCATTCGTGGGTATACAACAAGTAAGAATATTTAGTGATTAGCCTTTGCACTTGTCATCATCATCATCATCATCATCATTATCAACATAGGACCAGGCATTACTGCGTAACGGTCCGAGTTGCCACACCTCATATCAGCACATCAAGTAAAAAGGTAGTGAGGTGAAGGATGAAGATAAGTGAATGCAGTCAAAAGAAATATAAAGTACGAGAAGAAAGGAAAGAGGAGTGACAAAATAGTGAGATTCGGTATAGCGTTGTTAAGATGAGGATAATGTGTGTATACATCTGCGCCACTGACTTCGGTTCTGAGCCATATCACCTAGGGTCTCCAACCACTGGTTCCTCTTGTCCCGTGGACCCCAACCACCTAGTCTGCATCGTCCTACATGGCTTAAACCAACAGTCAGAGACTTCATACATTGGTGCCATGTTTTAGTCTGGCCACCTCGGGCCTTTTTCCAGCCTGAACCCACCTCAGCCAACATTGTGTGACGAGGCAATCGGTGACTAGGCATACGTAGTACGTGTCCCAACCATCTCAGTCGATGAAGGTTCACAACCTCGTCGACTGACTTACCTCTTCTCCCTAAAACTCTACACCTAACTTCTGCATTACTCACATGGTGACACCACGGAATACGTCCTATACTACGAAGGCAACGGTGGTCAAATACCTGTAACCTTCTTGTGTCTTCCACTTTCAATGGCCATGTTTCACAGCCATACAGTAGAACAGAGCGGACTGCTGTGCAGTACACGCGACCCTTAATAGACAAACGAATATCACGGCGGCGCCATAGGTGGCGCAAATTGGCAAAAGCCAATCGAGCCTTTTGTATCCGTGCAGAAATCTCATCGGCAACTAACCCACCGGAGTTGATCCTACTTCCCAGGTAAGTGAAGTGGTCAACACACTCAACCACTTCACTCTCTATTGTTAACCGCGGTACCGCTGAAGACCAGTCCTGGAGCAAAAATTTGCATTTGGGTGGTGAAAATCGCATCCCAAACATTCTCAAATTCCCACTCAAAGTGTTCAGAAGACTCTGCATCTTGTCAGCGTCTTCACCTAACAGGACTATGTCATCTGCATATTCTAGATCTAAGGAAAATTCACCTGTGTCCGGTCAACGTCTTTGTAATTAGGTGACGAGAGGGAAACCTCCATAAGAATATCTATGATAAAATTAAATAAGAATGGGGATAGTGGGCATCCTTGACGGACACCACTTGATGAGTATAGCTCCCTGGACAACTCACCATAGGCTCTAACATGCCCACAAGTGTTCGAGTAGAGAGCTTTCAATAAGGTGATGTACTTACTAGGCACGCCTTTCAGTGACAGACACTGCCATAAGACTTCTCGATCAACGGAGTCAAATGCCGCCTTCAGGTCGAGAAATACAGCTATTGTCGGGCGTCTGTAAGCATGCCTATGTTCCAGGACCTGGCGCAGTGTGAATATTTGGTCGATACATCCACGGCCAGGTCTAAAGCCTGCCTGGTTTTCTCGGGCTTGCTGTTCCCGAGCTCCACTCAGGCGTCGGAGAATTATAGAACTTAGGATCTTAGACACTATGTTTGTCAGGCTGATTCCTCTGTGGTTATCACAAGAGGACTTCTCGCCTTTCTTGAAGACTGGGATGATCAGTGACTTAGACCAGTCGGAGGGGATCGTATTTGATTCCCATATACTGGCTAACACTTCCGTTAGCCTGACTAAGAGAACTCTACCACCATTCTTGTATACCTCAGCAGGTAGTCCGTCTGGTCCTGCTGCCCTTCCCCGTTTCAGGCTACCTACCGCTTTCTCAACTTCTTCTAGTGTTGGGGGACCTGTCTCTATGTCCCATTCAGGGTCCGACTGGATAGCGGGCAGCGCAATGGTGGCTGGAGGCCAGTTAAACTGTTCCTCAAAGTGTTCTGCCCATCGTCCCAGTCGCCTTCCCTGCGAGTGAATCGCCGATCCGTCCTTCTCCGCTATAACCTCACTAACTGTTGTTGACCATTTCCCCCCAGTCTCCTTAATAAGTCTAAATAACTGTCTACTGTTACCGATCGCCGCTGCCTTTTCCATCTCTTTAGCCTTTGCTGCCCACCACTGTTCACGATCGTTGCGCAGACTTTTCGTCAGTTTATTTTTAAGTTGCGCTCGCTCTTCATTGTACTCAGAGCCTGCAGGGATGCATTCACGTGCATCCATTAGTTTGGAAGAAGCTGCTGATATCCACTGGCTCTTTTTAGCCATTATCTTGGAGTCGGCTACAGTCTTCAGTGCTGCTTTTACAGCAGACTGAGTATGACTTTTTGATATTCATTCAATCTGATCTTTGGGTTAAAATGTCATGGGAATGCTGGAAATCAAAAGTCATTCAACAGCTATGTCCACGTTCGTGCAGTAGGAAATGAGCTATATACCTAGTTGCTTAAATTTCAATACGTGGGGAGGTTTGCGAGTTCGTGATCCACTGATTAGAAGTCAACTGCTGAAATCAATAAGTCACATCTCCACCGGGGAAATAGCAACCTTTTTAAAATATCTCTTCTAATTCCCTCTAGTTTACGGTAATATTATTGTCTTTCAGGAAGTATCCTTCTTGTTGACTTCCGTTGCCGGCTTTTGTTTCTTCATTTTGATTTCATCTTTTACAACCTGTTCTGGATAATAATTCCTTACCAGTGTTGAATAAAACATTCATCTCCTTTCGTTAGCCATCAGGGCATGTTGTTAACCTACGTGTTCTGTTTCAAAGACCCTATATCAGCACTGTTGCTTTTTTTTTTACCGTGATCGGATAGGCTGAGTGGTAATTTAGAAATCTTGTCGAATGCCCATATCATTGTTCTTCAATTACCATCCACGCTTGTTTTCATTTTATAGTCCCCAAATTGATTCTTTGTTTTCATAGTCAATTCTGATTGATTATCATTATGACTATCTGTGATAAGCGTGGTTCAAGAGACTAGTATTGATACTAGATGATGATTAAAGGTGAAATGAAAAGTTGGACAGCAGTGCGATTTGAACCGGCGACCACCAGGGTTCCCGGCTCGGTGCTCTAACAACTGACCAATGAGCTCCGACTGCTAAGCAGATTTTCATTTAACTTTAATCACCAAGAGTTTTGCCCGACTACTCTATGA
The DNA here is from genome assembly GCA_944470555.2 of Heterobilharzia americana. Taxonomy (NCBI): domain Eukaryota; kingdom Metazoa; phylum Platyhelminthes; class Trematoda; order Strigeidida; family Schistosomatidae; genus Heterobilharzia; species Heterobilharzia americana. The sequence continues at coordinate 73,295,778 of OX104128.1, read as the reverse complement.
ATTCGTGGCCAGTCAATTAACTCGATGGTCGCTGGCTCGAATCCCGCCCCGGTCCAACTTTTCATTTCACCTTCAATCATCGCCCAGTACAAATTCTGACTGCGTCCACTTAACTGTTTACATCAAATTTTAATCGACATTTAACGCTTTACAATCTGTACAATCCTTTTTTTACGATTATGAATAAATCAACCCACAGTTTTGCAGGTGGTATGATCTTAATTTTTCAAGTCACACCTTGAGAGAGAGAGAGAAGTGGTTACCAATGAAGACTGTTAGTCATGCTTATGATTTTCTTAAATAGAGACGCTAACTCTTACTGTATCGGAAATAATCTAAATGACAACAATGCAGAATACAAACACTTTTAGACTTACCTCCATAACTGAAGCACTCAACTCTTCTGTGTAGGCTAACCGTTTGCTTTGGTTATTTTGTAAATATAGGCATAAACATGAAAGAAGATCACCCATCCCATCACCTGTATGTGCAGATGTTGGCACCATACTGACGAATTCTTCAGGTCTAGTATTTTTATAAAATAATTCTACATTTAATTCCATCATTGCGAATTCTTGAAACACCTGAAGGTTAAAACAAGTGGAGATGACTGAAAAAGATTATACACTAAAAGTGAACTAATTTGCTAATAATATTTAAAGATGAAAACAAAGAGAAATAGAACAGTGTATCAATTCATACAATTTAATCAATGAGGTTGTTAACCTTCATCCAATGATGTGGTTGGAACATGTACTATGCATCCCGATTCACCGCTACCTATCTCAACGTGCTATGCTAAAGAAAGTTTGGTCAGATTGGAAGAGGTTTTAGGGTGGTCAAATCAAGACGTAGTATCAATCGATGAAGCTGACTATTGGCCTAAGCAATGTTGACAGATGTAGACTTTGTGGCTGGGTTTCCCGAGATGATAGGAGTTAGTCATTGAAGAATCTTGGTGAATTGGCTAAAAATAGGTCACAACAGCGTAGATGAATCCACTTCTTGATATACTCTGAAGTTTAAATGCTTGAACTAACCTTAATTTTCAAATCCCCACTCATCCAATACATCTTTACCTACTTCGATATCAGTCTTCTTTTATCCACCTATTCTTCATATGCTATTGTGAAGTGTCACAACTTGAACCGATGTAATTGTATGCGAGGTTCTACACAGACGTTGTCTGTCCGTTTGATGACCCCAGATCTCAAGACAGTGGAAAAGAATTTAGTGATAAAATGTTGAAATTGACCAACAAGAGATTACTAGACACATAATAAGCAGGTATATTGTAAGATATTCAAGATTATAAAGGGATATGTGGTTCAGTATGCACTAGACAGCATTTACATGGAATCAGATTCCCAATCCGAAAGCGATGTCTTTATTGTTCAAAAGTGTCCTAGATTTCAGTATTTGCCACTTGAATGTATCATTAAGAGATCACATTCCAGCAACTCTGTCTTCCTGCCAACATGAACACCTCAGAATCGCATAGGATAATGCAGAACACTTGGTTTGTAAACGCGGTTGATTACAGGCATTTTGATACTTCTTTACGGATGGCAGACGTCATCAAATGCTAATACTTCACCACCTACCGGTCAACTTGAACTGAAGATAAATTTGAACCCGAGACCCATTTATTGAAAGTAGATGAGACCCATACCATCATCGGTTCTAGGTGGAACGCGAAATACGCCTAACGGACAGAACTCTGACCTCTCAGAACAAGCAGCTGGTAAGTTAGGTAAGATACTTCGATAAAGAGTACAACCGGTCTATAGTCATATTTTCGTCACCTAACATCTAAACCACCCTTGAGTGACAACTTAATGTCGATCCTTAAACTATTACTGAAATTGGGGGGGAGGGGGGGCTATTTCAAATCTAAGACAAGGTTAAGGTGACAATTCACTGCCAAAAGTACTCATGAATAGTCAGTTCGATTAACACTGCGTGAAAAATAACATGGCATCTAACTGGAGCATATGGATAAAGTAGTTTGTCGATGTGCGCATCCTAGTTTTAAACAATGGGTCGTGGATTCACACCTCACATCACTTACTAAGGTCTGGGCAACTAGATAATACCATTAGCCTACATACAACAGATGTGCTTCATTACTTAGTGTATGATACGGCAAATGGCTGCTGAGCACATTTCGATTTTTTCGATATGGGATGGCAACACTTGTTACATGCGGTATTTCATCTGAAGGCATTGTAGGAGTATAGGTGACCTATTATCAATCGATGATCATTACAATTTATAACGAACAGGGAAGAAATCTCCCAATAATAACTCAGCGAAAATTAGCCTGACTACTACAGTGTCCACATGCTTTTTAGGTTCATCGTCATTTTATGCTTAAGTTGGCGAGAAGGGTTCAGGATAGGTGAAAAAACCGCGTTAGTCAGAAAAAGTCCGATTCATCAAGCAGTCATCTTTTCATAAATTGAGGACCAGATAACTAATTATAGATCCTAAACAACTACCTAAGTGAAGTGATCGACATATTCCACCACTTTACTTCTTATCATTGAACTGAGTGGTTCCAGACCAATCCCGGAGCATCATCTGACATTTGACAGGTACCAAACACATGCCAAACTAGTCAGATTTTTGCTCAACGCGATCACAAGACCTTGCATTTCGTTAGGGTCCTGCTCATCTAGCAGGACAATATCGTCCGCATATGCTAAGTCAACTAGATCACCTCCAGAGAGTAGATCAATCCCTGAGGTCAGATATACTCAAGGTTACGTCCACTGGTACGTTTATAACGAAGTTACATAAAAAGTGACAGATGACATCCCTGTTGGGCATCACTAGTTGTCGTCAGTTTCGATGGTAACTCTTCATAGGCTTTTACACGGCTGCATGAGTCCGAGGAGGGAGTTTTGATAACCATCATATATTCACTGGCTATACCAGTCGGACAGGACTACCTCTAACTCCCATACACTACGTTCGTCACTTTAATTGGCGATTTCCTACCTCCATCCTTGAAAACTTCAGGTGGAAAACTGCCAAGTGCTGCAGCTTTGCACCAATTCAGATTTGATACAGCTTTCTCAACTTCAAAGAGAGTTGACACCTATGTTGCATTCAGGTTAAGGCTGAACGTTAGGCTAGTGAAGTATTGCTGAGGGCCAGTTGAACTGGGCTTTAAAGTGTTCTGTCCAACATTCTATTCACGTGTCGTGAGGTGATCAGCGTTTGGTGCAATGTGACAACTGGAGATCATCACGCAACCTCCTTCAATAACGTCGTGAATTGTTCATCTCTAATGAACAGGTCAGTACTACGGTGTTCATTGTTGAAGAATACCTTTCAACCATAACAAAACAGTGAACACAGAACAGTTGACTAACTGGATGTGAAAATTTTAGTCTCCTAAAAAGCAAACACCACCACAACTCGGAAGTACCACCTGCTGATGTTTCTTCATAGTCCGTACTGCCCAACTGCTAGTCCTTGATTCTCTACGTAGATCACTAACCAAGAAATATCTTTCTTAATTTGAACTTACACGCTTACAGCTTTTGGTTAAAGAACTTGATCAAGTGAGAAAAAGTGAATAATGATTATCTGGCGGTCAGCTATTTCCTATTCCTTTTCTTCTTTCCTTATTATCACCAGTTATTTAATATTCCTCTTTTCATTTTCTATATGCTCCATATCGCCTTACTCGCTGAATAGAGCTTAATATTTAAAATTGCCTATAAAGACAGGAATTGTAAAAGACTAACTGATCTTATCAGAAGTTCTATTGGTTCCCCAAAACAAACTAACCTAAAATTGATAACCACTACCTAAAAGGGGATAAACGGATAAACTCCAAAAGACTTCTACGGATATCAAAGGAGTGTATACAAAAGGGAATGAACTGTGCTTCAAAATCTATAAGCATGAGTTCGAAATCCACAAGTTTCCTTTAGTCGCGCATTACTGATAGTAGATAGTGAATCGTGCAAGGTTCTACGTTAATTCGTATGTCAAAACTACTAAACTTGGATATCGCTGTTGTTTTAATTGAGATGAATAAAAATAAAAAGAGCAAGGATATTCTAAAAGCTAATGTACTCTAAATAACAATATGATAATGTAGTGTTTGAATGGAGACAATCTAACTTCCAAAGAATAATCTTAGTAGGTTCGTTATATAGAAATTTAAGTTAATGAAAAATAAACTAACTTTTTTTAAATGATCCGAAAAATCATTTTGAGTCATAATACTTTGTGTTTTCATTACTTCTTCAATACAAACTTCAGGATTAGACTTCCATGCATAAAGTCGATCAACTTTATTAAGAGCCACTATAAATGGTGTTTTTCGTGATCGTAAAATTTTAATTGACTCTTTTGTTTGCTCTTCTAATCCATGCATTAAATCGACAACTAAAATTGCTATATCACATAAAGATGATCCACGTACACGTAGATTACTGTAATAAAGCAAAAAATTATTAACAAGTTAATTACCTGAACGACTCGTGACCAGGAGTATCAATTATGAGTAGCCCAGGTAAACGTAACTCTGAATGGTTTAGGTAAGGGCACATTCGAGTAGCCAATTGTATATTCTCCAGTGGAACATTAGTTGCACCGATTTGTTGGGTAATACCACCAGCTTCTCGATCCTGAACATGAGTATTCCTTAACTTATCCAAGATCTTAGTTTTCCCAGTATCAACATGTCCTAACACACAGATAACTCCAGCTCGTAGATTCTTTTCACTACGCTGAGCTTCATATGCTTCATGAGATTCCTGACCTTATAAATACATAAAAATATAAATGTTACCTTTATGCGAATTTTAGCTAGTTCTATAAGTCTAGCCTTTTCTTCTTCAGGTAATTCTACATCATTAATGGTAGATGCTTCCGTTGATTCCGAATGACTGGGTTTTTGTTCAATGATCAAGTAGTCTTCAGTTTCCTCAGAACTCTCTTCACTTGGAGTTTTTAGGTGGGTATCCGCTAACATTTCCCAGCAACTTAGCTCTTCATTTGACATCTCAGGGTCTTCATTGGTCAAAACTTGTTGCACCTCCTGAGCTTCGTCTTTTTTCACCTGTGTAGGGCGCTTCTTGAGTTTCGCATACTGTGGCTTTTTCTTAACATCTGACTTCTCATCTGGAATCTCAATACCGCGTGCCTGTAGTAACTCCATAACTTTACGCCGGTCCTCCTTTTGTTTGTCAGTAAGAAACTTTCCCTCTTCCTTTAGACGTTGTTTACGTTCTTTTTCCTTCTGCTTCTTCTTCAGTTTTAGTTCTCGTTCCCTGGCGAGAATGGCTTCTTCCTTCAGACGCTCCTCTTCAAGACGTCGTAATTCCTCTTCCTGTTCACGCTTCAATCTTTCCTCCTCTTCTCTTTGCCTGGCTAGGTCTTCTTTTATCTTTGCAACATGCTTCGATAGCTTCTTCTCTTTTAGGTCATCCTTGGTGCTTTTTTGGTCTTTTCCAGGTTTCTTTTTGTCTTTCTTCTTGGTTTGACCTGATGAAGAATCTTTCTTAACATCAACATCCTTTTCTACAGTGACTCCTTGGTCTCCTTCAGACATTTTCCCATGCACGCGTATTTTGCCTACTTAAACTAGAAGCTGATAGACAGGCAAAAAGCCACGGTACCACACATTTGATTATTCCAACATGCTACTAGGTCACCAATTCAACAGCCAATATACGAAGTTTCACATGGTGATCCAACAATAAACATCAATAGTGCGAGTAGAGAAAACCTGTAGTTTTTGAGCTCTGGATTCTATGTCTTGGGGCTTGACTCTTTTTGTTTGGTTGTACTCCTTCGATGGTCACAGAAGTTTGCGTCTTCTTGCTTATACTTTGGAGGTAGTGATTATCTTTTTGAAGGTATTTTATTTGCAAGTTGTAGCTTGGTTTGTTTTGAAGGGCAACAGAGCTGCTGATAAGATCAATCAACCTTTTAGAATTCTTTTTGTTGTAGGCACCTGCAGGTAAGTGTTAAGCGTTTCTTAATGAGTGATAGAAACAGGGTGAGTAGGGTTTGAGAAAAAGAGGAGTGAGAAGTACTTATGAAGAGATAAATATAAATGACAATGATATGGGTGAGAGATGCTTCTTACTGTGAATACTAGGGTTGGGGAGAACAAGCATGGAAGGGTGTATCATCAGTTATTACTGTGGAGACTGCATGCAATTGTGTATAAACCACTTCGACTATAAGCAATATTTCCTTTTCATCGTCTCTTTTACACATTCTGTGCATTATTTCCAATACTTGTAAGAACGATTGTTGTTTATATATACACTTTTTTGGTTGTGGTGGGAATTGCATCTTTTGCTGCTGCTAATCGTGGAAATAGAACCATTCCGACTTCTGCCTCCGTGACTATTGCCTGTCGTGCATAATAACTGATAGTCTTGAGGATTTACATGACTTCTCATCCTACTTCCAAATATTACGACAATCAAGCCGACCGACGACCGCAGCGGAGAAGCGATAAATATCGCCTTCTGATCTATGGAGTATCCTAAAATTGTGGTGGACGATACCGAAGAAATAACCTCCAAGTAATCCGCGATTATCTATAACATTGACAATACTATTTTGTGCTATAACGTATAACTTTTCGCACAAGTGTACCATAAAATCCATTTTCCTTGTAAATTATACATAGTTTGTCACTTTGGTTTACTTGACATTCTTTGGGTCCACTACACTACTGGTAAATGTTCGTCGTAAGCCATTTAGGCTCACATACTCATCCAGTAGTCGTTTGAAGGGGTTGACTGATATAGCTGTGACCGCTTCTTTCGGCAGAGTTTCATAAGACACACTCTATGGGAGGATTTCTTTGCCCTACAGTGGGGTCCCGACGGGATTGTCGGTTTTGAACCGATAATGTTGTCCTATTTAGGTGGTCCACTTGGTGAATGATCTTGTAGGCTGTTATCAGATCACCCTGTTTTCTTCGACAGCTTAGTGTGAACAAGTTGAATTGTCCGAGGTATTGTGCATATGTAATGCATGTTGGTCCTACAACCAACTTTGTACCTTTTCGAGAGTATTTACGTCTCTCTTTAATGCTGGGGGAGCTATCGTGTTGAACACCTCTGGTTGTGGTCTAACAGGGGTTCGAATTCCCATGGAGAATAACCCTTGGGTCAACAATCCAAGTTGCCTTCTCGGAAAGTGCATAATAGCGGTCGCCTTTGCCGCCATTCCCTTACAGATGCCAGCAGTATCCAGTGTGTCAGAAAAGTTTAGTCCTTAGTCCTGCTCTGTGGATATCTTGGTGATGGCATGCTTGCCAAGAGAGAAGCTGATTTTCATCGCCCCTGGTGTGCGAAGATACATCGCCTAGCGTTTTTCCAGGTTAAAGTCCAAATCGTTTGCAGCTGGCCAGGGCCACAGCTGCAATAGGTCGTTTTGAAGCACCCTAGAATCTTCTCCCCCTCCTATCGTTCTCCATATTTTAATGTCGTCGGCGAATAGGAGGATAGTTGATCAGACTCCAGTGGGGAGGTCACTTGTGAGTAGTGGAAGTAGGAGTGGCCCAAGAATCACCCTTTGAGAAACTCCTGTTCTTGCTTTCCTCCAAGTCAATCGAATTCTGTTTACTTTAGTGCAGAATTCTCTGTCCTCTAGACATGTTGTAAACCATGCCAAGAGTGGTTTAAAGATACACACTTTTTCAAGTTTGGCGAGCATGGTGCAGTGTTAAATGTTATCGAAAGCTTCAGCCAGTCCAAGAAGGCAACGAGGATAGGTTGTTTGTTGTCCCATTTGGTGGTCTAGTCATCCCAAGCAGTCATCAAGTTTAAGGCATATGAATACCCGATTCTGAGGCCATGCTGGGTGGGATGAGCGATGTTGTTTCTGTCGGGGCAGTCCCAGGCAACATCTAAAACCAGGCTTTCCAGTGCCCTGGAGAGTATGGGGAGTAAAACTATTGGTCTGTAGTCACATGGGTCCTCTCGGTCTCCTCCCTTGAGGACCGGTGACAGGATGGTACGTTTCCATTCTTTGGGGAGTTGGCCCACTTCCAGCGAGTGCGTGAACACAGCTGCATAGGACCACCTGTCTCATGTCATCACAGCCCGGGGATTCCCCTATTCTGTGTTGAAAGTTTCGCCGACACTTGGTTTAACGAAGTCTTCACGTCCACAGCTTTGTATCGCAGTCCTGTGACTTCGTTAGATTACTAGGTGTTGATAGTGAATACGTTACTGGATTGAGTTGCCCGTCGGATAGACTGCTCAACAGTCCCGCCATCTCACTGCTGTTCGAAGGTTTTCCGCCTGGCCCTGTGATCCGGCTTAAGCCCTCATTCGTCGGTTTGCGGTGCGACATAAACCGATACAGACTTTTCGGGTTGTAGCTTAACTGCCCAGCCAGGTTCCTCCGGTATGTATCTCTGTCATTACGAGTTCTTATGTTGCACAAGTTGCGTAGCGCTTGCAGCTATGATGGTCTGATTCTTTTGCATGATGTACGCCACCGATTCCATGCCTTCTTTTTCCTGTCTATTTGCATTTGGGCTGCGCGAGTCACCCAAGATTGTTTGAGAGGTGGCCGTCTGCTAATTTTCGGAACACTCTTATTGACAGCGCTCTAGATAATATCTTTGATGTGTATCCAGTGTTTGTCTATCGATAGTGAGTGCCATTCTTGTGGCCATGCAGCCCCAGGAATTCGTTGTTCTGGGATGGTAGTCTGGTTTTTGGTAACAGCAGAACGCTTCTGGCTCAACTATTGGTAGTGTCTCCTTGGTGATCATAGAGAATCTTACCAAGACGTGGTCGTTTTTACCTAGGGGGGTTGGATACAGATGTCGTCCACCAAAAGATCATCGTCTGTTAGAGCGTAGTCGAGTGGTGATCCTTTGGCATACGGTGTTTTCCCCAGCCTTCTTAAGAGTCCCGCTCCCACGAACGTATTTCGAAGCTTGTGTTCGAAAGAATTATGCCCACATCTTACTTCACATCCCGGGTTGAGTGTCGGTGTGTCGAAGTTTCCAGGTAGGACCACATGGTCACAGGCTACAGAGGTGGTTGTTGCGATGAAACTGAGCAGATGCGCTTGCGCTCTGTCGTGCAATGGGGAGGCCTATATGCCACCCAGATTAGGTACTTTATCTAGTTTATGGTGGAATGGCACTATAAGGATTCTGGTAGTAAGTTGAATGCACCATTAGTCACTTCCTTGACTTTAAGATAAGGGTCATGTCAGGCCAAGATATTTCCTCATCCACGGCGTCTGATAACAACCATGTCTCCGTGATGAGGATTGTATCTGCTTGCAGATTATGACACATTGTTTTTAACTCTAGTAGTTTACTCCTCAGACCTATTGCACTGCTGTAGAAGCATGTGCTGCGTTCTGGGCTTAGTGCGATATAGGAACGTGTTTGGATGCTGATGTGCCGTTGCATCAGATTCTGACTGTCAGTCCCCACTGCACTGACAGACCTCCGTTTTTGGTCACTCTTGGAATCCTGGTGTTAGTGTTACGGTATGTTTATTGCGTCTACAGGTGGCCTACCGGCTAGTTCTTTTCCGACCAGTGCAGCTCGCAGTGCTCTCGGAGGTTGCCTCTTATCTTCTACTCTAGCAGCTCATGGTTTACTCTCACAGCATCGTACAGCATCTCCCATGTGGTTTTTCATACGGTACCATACCGTGAGAGCTTCTTTTAGTGATCCTTTGCAGTAAAAGAGTACAGCTAGCAATCTTGGTGAGGAAATGCTCTGCAAGTGCGTAGGGCTCGGTAACCTACAAACGCTGGAGGCAGGCGAATTTCCAAGTCCCACTTAAGCCGCTAGCCACCTCGACCGCCTGACTCGGAGGAGGTAATCATCACACTGTATGAATCCAACCACCAGTTCGGGTATTCCGTGCACACCACGGTCGCAACCTTATGCAGATCACTAAGTGTAGACTTTCTTTCCACCACCCTGGCGACCCAAGGCTTCTCTAGTTTCACCCTTATGGGCAGAAGCCCGCAATGTTTGGTTTGCGCGGCACCAGCGATGCGTGCTTCGTCTGCTTTGCTGTCATTGCTGATACCCTGAGAGGTGGGAGTCTGTTTCAAAGTACTCTAATTCCTCGGGATAAGTTGCCTGTGATGTTTTCTATTCCCAACTTTATGAAGTAGTCGTCCTACATCTTGTCGGACAGTTCTCTATTTTCCAAGAGTGAGTCTGTTGGTATGACAGAATCCGTTCTCTTGTCATGCGAGTGCGGAAGGATGAGCTTGGTAGCAGTGCCTTCGGTCTACCCTTTAACCCATTCACTTTCATCCATTCGTTCTCAGCACAACCTATTTACACAGGTTGTTCAGTCTTGTTGGATCATCTGAGTTCCAGCGATACAAGCGGAAACTTTTTGGTGTCTCACCTGGAGTGGGAGCCAATTTCTTCCTGTCTCTAGGGGTGGCACTTCTGAAAACTTGTAGAGCTTGACAAGGTTTTGAGAGATTATTGGAGTTCGTGCTATGTAACGTGTTTGACTGTACCAGGTTCTCCAGATTGCCGGTGATAGTGATATCCTCAGCTTCAGACTGATTTTCATCACTGTCATGCGCACCTTTATCTTCTTCAACCCTAAGCTTACCTCTAAACAGTTGGTTCTGGACACTTCCTCAAGTAAGTTTAACAGTCAATACAAACTCACCCAGATGTATCATGGTTGATCTACCCCTGCGTATTTTTGTGCTCCTGTCACAAATTTCGCCTGCTGCTCGCTTTTGTTACTCACTTTTCAGATTTACTTAACCAGTCCTGCACTCAGATGGAATCCTACAAATCGCATTCGTCAGTGGGAAATATTGCCATCAAAACGTTAAGACGGACGCGCACACCTCAAGGTCATGACTGTGATGCCACCTCACCTTCAAGAATATTGGATGATTCAAACGATGGCCGGATAATCTTCAAATTCGAACTGAGCCTGCTTCAACACACCTCTTATATGCCATAAATAACGGTGTCCAATGTATAGCTCAACATTGTACATAATAGTCATTTCTCATTACCAAAGTGATCAAACCTGTAAACTGGTTTGTATTCATGTAACCTTTGTTGTACGAAATATATATTATTATTATTAGTAGTAGTAGTGGTACTGCCGCAGCAGACCATGATCATAGTTACAGTCCACCCATCTAAGACAGATGTTGCTAAGGCCTTTTGAGCCTCTGACACGATTCTTTGCAAACACCACAGTCGTCAGAGGTTTGCTGTTTGTTGATGACTGAGCGGTTTGCCTTCTGTAAGGTGATCTCGAACGTAGCGCGTTCCTCCATGCTTTAATTTTAACCGACGGTATGATTGAGGACGTGCTGTTGTCCCCCGAATACAGGGGTTTGCCGGTTTTGGTAATCGCCGTGCTGATGTGACAGTGCTATGGGGGTCTTAGACGGCGAGGGTGCTGCTGAGCCCATCTTTCTGCAGAGACTAGATTCCGTCCGCCTGCAGACCTCGCTATACGCTTAAGGGCTTGTGACCTGGCATTCTGTACCATCATAGTTAAGCGAGCCAACAGACAAGTAATGTACGTGAAGAAGAGGGTAAGGCGTGAAGTTGATAGCCCGCCAACAGGAACTTGGTACTCGGTTTCTCTCACTTTATCAGCCACTTTGACTGAATACTCCAAGTGCGCATGTGAAGGCCAAGAAAATTTTTTTGGTGAATGGTCCCGAAGAGAGCCAAAAACTATAGCAGTTGAACGGTCCAGACGACTGCGAATCGTGAGCAGGAAGTATTTTTGTGTTGATGAACTGAATTGCATTCACTGTTACGATATGGTTGACGGCTGTTTTCGGCGATAAATATTGTGGCAATTGACTTTAGATTGGAGATGAACTAAGCACGACGTTATTAAAACCGACGCTAATGACACAGGTTGAATCAAATTTTTGCGTTACAGAAGGGAGAGACCGAAGTAAACCACATTCCAACTCTCTGATATTGGAACTAGGCCTTGAGTAGAGCGTTTTTTATCTGCTTAACTCCTCTTCAGATGAGGTCAACTGATCAATTGGAAGAAACACAAACTGGTGATGCTCTTATCTACGCCTTACGAAATAATGGAATCGGCAGTTTGTGGTGAAATGAGAGATCGCCATAGGAAGACTCATTTCCGTTCGCTTCAGCTGCACGGACTTAGAAGAGGGTACTCTTGTGCACTACTCTGAAGTCAAGTAACAACAATTTGTTGATGTCCTTGAATAGCTGAACTCCCCTGTTGAGCAGAAGAAGCCCATTCTCACTGCTTTACCTAACTTTTCTGAAGCCTTTGACGGAGCAAATCGTGATATCCTGTACGAGGAACTTCAGTTTGTAGACATACGCGGAAAATTGTTAAGTTGGCTCAGAGATTATCACTGGGTCGGAATCAGTAGGAGTCGGTTCCTCTTTATCTAGATGGTTCCCGAAGCCGAGTAGTGTAGTTCAGGGTTCGATCACTGGCCAACTGCTGTTTATTGTTTTTATCAGTGCCCTACCAAGAACCATCAGTTCTCATTCCCTATTGTATGCTGACGATCTGGAGATTATAAGGAGCCAGACCCATATATCCCTAGAATATTCTGCAATAAACTTAGGAAATTATCATCACAATACGACCCATCGAAAGACTTCATGTCACTGCACTTAATTCGTGAGACTTACAAACCTCTTAAGACACTACGTGCGAAACACGCAGTAAACGAAGAAATCATCGCTCTCAAAAGTTGCCCCAGAATACACAGGTTGGCTTCTCTGTTGAGTAAACGTCTGCATCCATCGAGAGATGCAGGCCATTTACCACACGATGGAATGTTACACAAACATCCTCTCAAGATTAGTGAACCGTTCACCGAATCATTAGCTAATTTCAACCCTGATGACTTCAATCCCGCTAGTTTTACTCCAATTACCGCTAGTTCACGTACTAAAGTGGAGTTCACTGTCAGAAGTACCACTGAGGCTATTAAAAGCTTGAGACTATCGAAAGGCACGTGGATAGATGGCCCAAACCCAATAGTCGTCAGAAACAGTAGTGATGATATGCCGCTGTTCTTGCTCAAAATATTCACACTATCAATGGAAAGTGGGAAGTATCCCAGCGAGTGGAAAACTAGCTTTACAATTCCTGGCTACAAGTCCGGTGACAACGCGCCGGTAACTATAAACCGATCAACATAACGCCAGTCGTCTCCCGAATTATGGAAAAAGCGATTAAGAGCAGCATGTCTGACTGCCTACTTAGAGAAAACCTCATCACAGTCTCAGCATGGTTTCATTAAAAACAGATCTTGCGTTACTTGCCATCCTGACTTCTTCAACCTTATCACTAGTAGCCGCGTTGCACGTAAAATCGTTATTGTTCTATACTTTAAAATATCAAGGGCATTTGATAAGGTGCCACGCAGTATTCTCTTTGATAAGCTACAATCGATTGGCATTCATGACCCTTTACTTCATTGGCTGAAATCATTTCTTAGTGATTGTAGCCAAATCATCAAAGCAAATTCTATGCAGTCTACACCTAGGCTCATAACTGGTGGAGTAACACAGGGTAGTGTCCTTGGACCTTTTTTGTTCATAACTTGTATTAATGGTGTATACAAGTGCTTTACTGTGTGGGAAACATTCCCAGGCGCAAATGACCTTGAGGTTGTACACTCATGTCACACCCATGAGCCAGGTGTTACGCCATCTACTGCTCAACAAGAATTAGGTGAAGTTGCTAAACGGTACGACCAGTCCCATCTCAAGTTCAACACCGATAAATGTGGTTGGCTTAGGATAGGTAGCAATAGCCTAGATGCGTCTCTCGAAGTATTTGGACAAAAGCTGCTCAGACGTTCTTCAGTGCTAGATCTTGGTCCTAGATATTCCAGTGACTTAATATTCTCTGAGCAGACGGCTTGTATCACATCTAAGTCACGTAGACTCTTTGGATGCATCGTCCGTAACCTTCACAGCACTGAATCAAGGGTCCTACTCTAAAGAACGGGCACCCGTCCAATTTTAGAATACTGCTTGTTTATCTTAGGTGGCCTTCGTACAAGCGACAGATGAAAAATTGAAGGAGTACGACGCCACTTCACACTAGGAACACTAGGAGCTGACTGCGGCCTAGACTACATTCCCAGATGCGACATGCCAGGACTGGAACCTCCCTCGAAAGGTTTCCCTGAAGTACAAGAAGATCTGAATAGAATATTTGCATGAAGCGCAATATGGCAGCTCCCTCTAAACCCAAATAAAAGTGGCATCCTCCATTTCAATAAACCCCACCCAGAAGTAACACTACACTTGGGTGATATTGCACTGCAGGTATACAACACTGTGAAAGACGTAGGAATCACTTACTCCAGAAGTTTGACTTTTACGGAGTATGCAGACTCAGTAGTTTCCAAGGGCAGAAGACTCAGCGGTCTTTTACACGGAAACATACTCATACCTGAGGCAAAACTTATACTGTACAAGGCTATGGTTCGCCCAATATTAGAGTACTGCACGGTTATCTATGGTAGCATGAATGTATCGGACAGAATTCGAGTAGAGAACATTCAACGAAACTTTACTCGGCGCCTACCAATACATAACGAAGGACTTCCTTACGAAGCAAGATGCAAAAAACAGGACTAGAACCACTCTGGCAGAGACACCTGAAGCTCAGCCTAACATTCCTTTTTCGCCTTTTATTTGGAAACTCTAAAAAGAAATGTGCTATCACTTTCAAATCAACATAGGCATATAATCTGAGTAATAGCGAGTACACCATCCCAATAAATAAGTATCGCTCAAAACTTCGATGTAGGTTTTTCATAACACAATACAGTATGCTGTGGAACAAACTTCCCGCTCCTATACGAGCATGCCGTTCTCTCGGCCAGTTTCAACGATTACTTAGTGAATTCCTCCTATCCGACGAATCTCATCAATTCGTTGACGGCCAAACCACAAACGGTAATGCCATGTACAAAGGTACTACTGGTACCTAGACTCAAGGGAGACTAACAGCAATGACATAAGTATACAATGCCGAAAACTAAACGCAATAGTTAAGTTAAAATCTAATTTCTTTGAAAAAAAATGACCAAGAGTGAACAGGAAGCGGAGTGCGACACGATATGCTACAGTGAACTCATTAGATACTCAAATGTAACCTACTTTTTTTCACAACCTAACCGATCTCACGACTTAACACCTATTTCCTAAAAATCGCCCCTTAAAGTAATCTCTCTACTCCGAAAAGATAAAAGAACTGTCTGTCGGTGCATTTTCATAGCATGCAACACTTTATTATTTGCCCTTTGTCATCAGTACTTGCATCTAAGTACTCTGCACCAACATAGTTTCGGTAGACCCGATATGGTAATACTCAACAGGCAACACCATGATCATCCCCTCGTGACCAGATAAAGGGTGGTGGTCCTAAGAACACAAAAAAAACAACGAATTTCACCTAAATGTTTATAACTTCATCATACGCTTGTACATAGGTATATAACAAGTTAATACCTGGTCAAATATCCTCTAATCTTTCTATTTCGTAGTGATATCTTCAGCTTCAGACTGACTTTCATTACTGTCGTGCGCACCTTCATCTTCTTCCACCTAAGCTTACCTCTAAACAGTTGGTTCTGGACACTTCCTCAAGTAAGTTTAACAGTCAGTACAAACTCACCCAGATGTATCATGGTCGATCTACTCCTGCGTATTTTTGTGCTCCTGTTACAAATTTCGCCTGCTGCTCGCTTTTGTTATTCACTTTTCAGATTTACTTAACCAGTCCTGCATTCAAATGGAATCCTACAAATCGCATTCGTCAGTGGGAAATATTGCCATCAAAACGTTAAGACGAACGCGCACACCTCAAGGTCATGACTGTGATGCGGCCTCACCTTCAAGAATATTGGATGATTCAAACGATGGCCGGATAATCTTCAAATTCGAACTGAGCCTGCTTCAACACACCTCCTATATGCCATAAATCACAGCATCTAATGTATAGCATAACATTGTACATAATAGTCATTTCTCATTACCAAAGTGATCAAACCTGTAAACTGGTTTGTATTCATGTAACCTTTGTTGTATGAAATATACTATTATTTTTATATTTTACTGCAAGTTACTTCGTAAGCAAGTTCACTTATGCTGCCCGGAAATTAAAATAGTTGCAACACCTACCCGCTATTTACGTAATCGCGGTCTATTAGCTGAGTACGAGTGTCGCAAGACCAAGTTGCGAAGAGACTTCCTCCTCAATAAGTTCTCTCACATCTGGAATAGACTTCCTGAGGAAATGCGTACCGCAGGCACATTATCTACTTTTCATTCTGCACTTAATAAGCTCCCAATAGATGATCAGTCTATCACTTGCCTAGGCACTATGTATACGTTCTGGGCTAATGAAAGCATACCAGGACCCATTAACGTATAGAGTAAAGCTATCATAAACCTCAATTACTTTTTACCCCAATGGACTCATAAACGGTGTTTGATTACTAGTCCATCCGGTCGGATTGTGCAGTTCAAATACATAACCAGTGTTCCCTTTAAGTTTGTCAACAAAAACTGCCTATCTGATAACTCGTAAGAACTTCATATAGAAAAAAAGGAAGATTCATTCTCACATGAATAAATCAGAGTTAACATACAGCTCGAATGACCTTAAAAAGACGACAATCTCTCCTCTCCAGGTTTGTTTTACCTGGTATTCCATTGTCCAGTTTCTCCTTGCGCTTTCTTTTCTTTTTTCTTTTCAGTATCGGCCTGGCGAGAAAGTCCTAAGCATTAGTTTGATCAAAACGTATCAACTTACTGGAAATCCTACTTCGCACCTAATACTGGAAACGGATGTTAGAGATATCCAACTGGCTTGCCCTGATTTTCCATTTTCCTGTTTCTTGAATAGCTTAACAACCAACTCACCCCCCTACCAGTACCCTAAATAATACCACATACGAAACCCAAGCACAATAACTGGTCTCCGATTTCTGGTCCGTGACGAATGCAGCGGAAATCTGGATAGACAATCAAACCCGAAAGATCACTTTACCTAACGGCAACACATCCATAACAATGCTATGCAGCGGTTTTCTCTAGTACTTTGTCTTGTATCGATCTATCTCATAGAAGTCCGTTAACAGCCAATGTATCTCCCTGACAATGTTGCATACTTTAATGTAAAGTCTATGAAATTTTACACACGTGTAATGTTCACGACTGTTGAATGACGACTCTTCCATTCTTTAATTACTTGCACCACAACAAATGCTTCAGTACCACCGATCTGGATTGTTGGAGAGGGTAACACCTGAAAAGTGAGAAACGCCTGAACTTAGATATTCACCTGGATTAAAGATTGCGTGGATACTTACTTATCCCTGAAATTGTTGAGGTCATTGTTGGTCAATGGAGCTACGAACATAAGAATTACTGTTAAAATAGGTGTTTGTCCGACGAAGCACTGGGTCTTGCAGATGGGTCAGTCGTGCCGACTACTCACAACGCAAACACCGAATATTGCACCGTCTGGTGGGAAATGAGAATTGTGAGTAGGAATGGCCTGAACTCAAAATGATGTGTCTGCACTGTAAAAAGACATTTTCCTGATGTTTTCATAACATTTAGACGCACGGTATCATGATAGAGTTTAATGTCCCCCCTGTACCATTCAAAACTGCTAAAACCCTTTATGTTTCTCTGAACTTATCAATTTGATGATGCCTGTAAACCGACTCCTCTCATGTTAAATTCATAACCTGAGAATAAGGATACTATTTATTTTGAGGGAAGTGCGGTAGCCAGCGGAAATTTCGGACCTTCGGAAGGACCTCTCAAAAGTCCTAAATTGTACTGCCGGAAACCTGGTTTCTCTCAACTCGGGGTATTGCAGGTTATGGATTGTTGACAAGTATAAAAATGGCCCCGGTTCGTGCTCGCCTGATGAAATAAATATGTCACTCAAACACTGAAATGGTCTGGGAGTTGCTTTATGTGACTCATTTGGAGCCTCACTCCACTGTCGCCTAGCAGCCAATAAGGGCTATGGAGTTCCGGGACTTCTTTCGTGAACTCTGAAGAGTCTAACTCCGGCCTTTTTCACTACAATGCATGGACTTCAAACTTGTCCACGTCTAGAAAACAACCCACCCAAGATTTCCCACACTCGAACCCCACTCCTTTAGTTGTCAAAGCGCTTTCCACTGATCCTTTCGAAGGGGGGTTAGGTCCACGTTTACAGTATTGAGTTCTTTTGGCATGTACTAGAGATTTCCGCCACCTAATAACCAGAGGGCATAACACTATCTATGGAGAGCAGGTTGATTAATGATCGAGTATTGGTGATTCATGAATATAAACCAGTCGTGATCAAACCACTGCTCACTGATTTGTTATCCTCGTAAACATGACATCGCTTGCCCAGAGTTAGAGTAATTGTTTCTGTATCCGAAAAGGCAAAATGTCCCAGTGAAATTTTCAAGAGCTTCGTATGATGGTCTCTTCTGTTTTAGGCATATGCAGACAACTTGATGCAGCAGGTCTTCTTGGAGATCCTCCTTCTTGCAGATAAGGTTGAACTACGGAGAGAAATCAAGAGTCAGCAAGACAGTGTTCCACTACGGGAAGACTTGACTCAACTTCAAAACTGACCAGTCATTGCTGGGCTAGCATCCAATCTTAAAAAATGCAAGGTTTTACGTTTAAAATATGACGCATGTCATGGATACGGCCTGAAGGCCATAGAACTTGGAGCTCTGCAGACGAAGTAGTGTTTGCGTGTTTTAGTCCCCCAAGACTTAAAATCCTCTCCCAGCGGCGGCAGAAGCGAATTTGGTGGAAACTAGGGGTTACTGATTCCTAGAAGAGTTAACATACAGCCAGACTACAGATGTTTTCGCCAAGTTTCCAGCGGCTGTATACGGCCTCACCTGGAGCTTGGTTCTATAGCCTTCTCTCTTTCTCTGTAGAGGGAAAAATGAGACCTAGAACGCATCCAGAAGTGGTCAATCAAGCCAGTTCTAGGACTGAAGTCTAAAACATAGGAAGAATTGCTGGTTGCACTCTATGTGTATCCTGCGAAATATGGAATATTATTAGGGGACTAGTAATTAGCCTATAACAACTTGAACACGCCTGGTTTCCACTCCGTCGCTCTTTGAACCATAGTCGTGGCGCCAGCCATATTGGGCACATGCAGAAACGCCCAGAACATAGCAGGTTAGACGTCAGATAAGTTGTGCCCTCTGAGATCTGATAAACCCTGGGGTGCCCTCCCTTCAGAAGTCGTCCGGATTCCTTCACCTGAATCCTGAGAAAGGACGCTTGCTACTTACTTAAAATCTGAGTGGGAGCTCGCTCAGGACCAGTCGGAGTTCCATATTTTAACCACCACTTTTCCCCTCTCTTCACTTGTACACAGGTTGACAACCACCGGAACTAGTGACCTATCGACTGTAGACGCGAAAGCCAGTCAAGCAAGAACTTCAATTCTGTCAGCAACCGTGTTGGCCATTTGTATGATAATAGTTCCAGAAGAAATTAGAGAGTTCCAGCAGCATTCCGGGATCAAAGGTTAATAAGTTGACTAGCCTGTATTAACCCCGGGTATGTGAACATCCTTGAAGATCCATTAATTCCTTGAGAGTGTTCGCCGAAGAAGCAGCCTCCATGATCTGAAGCGATGTCATCCAATCAGTGACCACCCTTCAAGGAATTTCGCTAGCAGTTTAGTTCATGGCGGCTTCGGAAATTTTTCTGTGAACTCTCAGATCGTCAGCTCTGGAAGGACTAAAAGGATGGAGGGGGTCAGCACACAAGCCACAATGCAAAACACGACACACTATCATTTTAGGGAAAGATTCAGAGTTTTCTACCACACCACTGGGGAGAAGCGAAAGTCACGTCAACAACAACCCACCCATCCTAGGGTTTCGCTAATTGACTAGGGCTGGCAACAACCCCCTTCATGCAGTATTCTAGGTGAGATCCTACGTAGTTGAGACAAAGAATCCAAAATATTTCTCCTTCAGAGCGCTTGATGGCCAAACGGATTGGCCACCGCATGTGGATTGCCCTGGATGCTGCTGCGTTACAGCGTGTCGTTGTTTTTGACCTATGGAGGATTCCACCCCGTAGATCCCTTTCGATCTCAAACACATGTCGACATCGATCCGTGTTTCTGTGTCTGAGAAACTGGGTGTAAAAACGAAGATGGAATGGAGAAAGAAGAGCAGGTTGCTGGTGACAGTTTCCTAGCTGAGAATATGGCCGTACGTAGAGATCGAGTTTATGTCATGAAATGGCCCGAAATTCTCCAAGGATGCAGCATCCAAGCTTCAGCAACTCTTGGGTAGCAGAGATTACACGTAATGTGTGTTCTGCTATGTTCAGGCTTCAACTTCTGCGTGTTCTTCCTTAGGCTAGCGCTGGAGCTCAACTGCAACAAATCATAAAGTGGGTGGTTCGCAGTACCCCTAATGTTACACTTAATTATTAGGTCGCCTCTAAATCATCTAAACTTCCACAGTCCAAGCAAACCACCTTGCAAATTTAGCCAGTCTTGTTTTGCTGCTGACTCCCGTTTGTAGCCTTTAATCATCGACCAACAGAAGAATTTCAGAGGACACCTGGAAGGGCGTATTACTAATGTGAGTTAGAGACAGGAGGTGCCCTAAAAACAGTGTGTTAGAGTCCACTGAAGAATCTGGTTTCTCCGTGCACAGCAGAATTTCCCAAGGCCCTTAAAAGGTAGTTGCGTAAACGTGACGTTACCCATCCACGTGCCCTTCTGAAGGAGTCCCATTCTTACCATCCTGGGACTTGCAGTGAAGTAACACTATCAGAGTTCCAGGTACCATGGCAGTCCTCTTTTCCAGCTTCAGTATCTGCAGGTCTGCTCTTTTTTAGTTTGGCTTCATGTTTACTTGGATACCGAGACCCCGCTTAGGTGTCAAGTCCTGGTTAAGTAATTGATACACATTGTATGCCAATTTTTGTTTTCTAGAGTACATAAGTTTAAGTTTATCATGGTTTTTCATGACAACCATTGATAAGCAGATGTATGAAAGACCGACATTCCATGAGGTACTTCAGGATGGCATACAGTTTGCTGCCCTCGACAGTTGTTTTCATGACGCTTATTCAAGTCTTAGCAACCTCAACATGCTAAGCCTAGTGAGCCTGGTCCCAATCGGTATTTTCGTTTGTGTATACTTCAGTTAGATGCTCTTGGGGATATCAGCAGCACGGTAACCGGAATCAGAAGAAAGGTGGTAAGAAATCGCAAGGACCGGAGTGGAAAACCAGAAAACTAAAGGCGGGGCCAACTAACAGGAAATTAGGGACTCTGAAATAGGCAGCGCAGAGGACTGCTCAACTCACTCGATTAGAGCAAAGGGCCAATTCGACTTAAGGCTTGGTGCACTTATGTCATACGTTGACATTGACAGTCCTGCACTCCTTTTGTAAGATGTTAACGTTAACAGACGTGACAAAAATAAAACAATTGTAGGGCATTAGGACACCAAATACGAAGCGTGGAAATCTCCCGTACACAACGGAAACAGTTTTAAACGGTTTCTAACCCCAGTTAAATCCACTGAGTTAGGGACGGTGGGATGTGCAGTGAACAGACCCCGAATATGCCAACGTATAAACAGTAGGGACCATGGCTGAGGCTATAGTGAGCTGGGACTGACTTCAAATCACAAAGGCTGTTAACGTGCTTGTCAAACGAGCAAAGAAACTACCTGCATCTAAGGTCAAAGCAAGTGAAAATTATGAGGGTGTTCAAACCACGTCCAACTGTTACCAGCTGAAAAAACTGACTGATGTCCGAGATGACTGCCTGATCACTACTGCCTGAAGGGATAGTATCAACTTCCCATACAGTCTTCAGCATAAAAATGGTAGCGTCCTGTAGGAAAGCATGTGCGATAAAACCGAGCTAAACTGTTTGAGGCCATTAGCTGCAAGTAGGCTTTCACGCTGTACCGAATCAATAAACAGGAAAGAGCCTTGACGTCCAAAGTTGATATTCTGAAACTAGGGTGATATTGGTGGTGTGATGTTATCGCCCTCCTTGGTAAAATCTGAACTGAATGCAGCAGTGCTACCACATTTTCCACACTTTGAGAGATGAATGCAAAGATACCTTCAAGTGACAATCGCCAGGTCCAAACTGAGGGAAGGTATCTAAAGATATGAATAATACCAGAAAACATTGATAATGGAGATACCCACCGTGATTCTTAGAAAAATCATGCACTTCGGAAAAATGATGGCGCAGAGGGTTTAAGAGATGCACAAAGACGATGAAAACCCTGGACCAAGGCTGATCTTCGAGTTCTCCGGAGTGGCAGCATCCAAAATGAAAGGCTCCTTGGGGAGCCAGACATCGTCTGCTCCATGGAGTTTGCGCGCTACCCCACAGTCGTTGACCGAAAGACCACACTAGAAGCGGAAACTGCAGGGGCTAGTCATACCTTTTATAGACCGTGCAAAAGCAAAATGTGGGGAACGCTTGACTGGTAAGGCACTCTTAGCCGGGATCTAGCAGCAAGATGGATAACAGGGGCGTTTAGTGAGTACGTTCAAATTGGAGACCATAATCTTAACCCTTACAAATACGCTAAGTTTGTTTCATAAGCCTACAGAACTACTGGAACTAAGGAACCACACTGATTCCCATCTAGCACCCTTCGTAAGAGAGCAGGTTTTTCTTGAAATCTCTGATCGGGAGCTGACTGCCGCCAAAACAGTTCTAATTTTTGACAACAGAGGATTCGGTAGCGGATTGGCACAGCTTCCTACCTTGGCCGTTCTCTCTCGCAGACCATCATATCTTCATTCGTAATTTGAGCTGCCCTCAGAAGTCTATCAGGTGCTCCCAAAAGTTATCCAGAACTATCAAGTGCTCATTAGGGGTCATTTATAAGAGGCCGTCTGCAGACATCTGGTACAACAGCCGCACTCTACAGGTAATCGGCTGCTCCTTTTAACTGGGTCACATTCACTATTACCAGGAAATTTTAACCTACCTCAGGTTAACATTGTAGATCATAAGTGCTGCGAGGGTGAAACTCGACCGAAGCTCAATCCTTAAACCCCAGCTAGGGACTTCGGCTAGCGAAATATTTCGAGATGGATAACGGTATGAAAGGACGTGAGCACCGTGTTTCACTTGAACTTCATCTTTAAAAATCAACAGCACCCAAATAACAACTTTACAATCCTGCCTTTCTTTGAGTGGGGATAGTCGTGTTGTTATCAGCCTCCAGTATGTTTGTAAAACAAACCACCCTAACTCTTCGATGAGTGCTACTGGAACTTCAGGTAACCGAACAAACCATCTGTCCGAGGACATTCGAGTAGACCAACAGGGAAGCTAAACACGCATGGGAAGATGTGAACACTTATTGAAAATTGTTGCTTGAAGGAATCAAGTAAACATCCGGCCATTGTGTTTCACTCCGAGCTTCAAAATTCAGCAAGTCACCTAAGGCAACTATCATCATCACCAGTAAACTGCTCAGGCGGAAAGGGTGCTAATGAACAGAATACAAAATAGCGGTAAAGAACAAGTGTACTACTTTAACACAGAGGAAACACACACAAAGGCATCGATGGATAAAGTCATCAATTTAGGCTTGAGAACATGTCTTTACCAGCCCGAAAGGTCTGTCCCTCTATGCTGAAACTTTGTTTTACTGTTGTCTGTAAATTCAGCACCCCGTTGAATAGTTCCGTTAGTTATGATGACTTACCGCTACCAGTTGCTAATTGCGACTTATATTTTCTCTTGTTTCTGTGATGAGGATGCTTCCAAGGCCTGGTCTAGATTCTTCAGAACCCAAGCAGAACATTACCTTTTTCATTTCGGAAAGCTACTCAGGGGATGGTCTTTCCTGACGCTGGAAGTCTCATGAGAACCTATAGCAGAGGATTTCCAAGAGGCATTTTGGGAACAGTATTATTTCCGGACATATATAAGGCAGCTGAAAGTAGCACACCAGGTACGGCATACATAACCAGTTAATTACTTACTAAAATGTCTAAGTTGCAAACATGTAAAGTGAAGCTGAAGTGTATAAGGGTGCGTGTTACAATTCCGTAACGTTTGATCAACCCTTCTTAACTTGATGTGCTCTAGTACCCGACGAACCAGTACTTTACCTATCGTGTAAGTACTGATAACGAAACACAAATCAAAAGAGCTGATACACAATGTATTTGAAGGAGCTATGTATTTAAAGTAAATGTAATAATAATGAATGAGGGAAAAGTTTAATCAACTTATCTGGCTTGTAAGGCTGAACTTGGGACTCGGAGTACGCGCGTGGTAATCAGCACAATGGAGCGCAAAATGGCGTCCAAGCCTGCTCGGATGCATGCTCGTTAAAACAAAACTTAAAACACCCTAAGCATCCGGAGGCAAGCTGAAGGTTTATTTAGTTAATTGAATTTAATCTATTTATTTTAGCCCTAGTTATATTTTGGTGCTAGGAAGGTGCACTACAAGTGCATGCACTTCAACTACACTTTACGATTTTGGGTAAAATATGGTGGGACTTCAAGTTGTGCACTACCACATACAGAACACCTGAAACTTGTTCAGAGTTTTAAAAGGTTAAAATCGCGTAAAGTTTGAATAATTTCGCAGTGCTAGCTAAGTTAGCGAGAGTTCTCAAAAGCATCAGAGGCTTTTCCTAAGTTATCTTGAAATTTGCCAAGGTTCACTAAAATTTTTGTTGGCTAGATATATGGCATTACTAAATGAAAAACAGGATGTCTGAAGAATCATGTTGGAAGGCCTAAATAGGTATGAACAGAAAACTTATACAACAGTTTTGTACCTACATCCACATTAGGATTCAAAATTAATGTACTTATTGATTTGTAGTCCGAAGCTGCTGCTTGATCTAATGAGCTTAGTCAGCATTTAGTATTCATCTATTAGGGGTCTGAATGAATAATAATTTCATTAAATTCATACTCATCTGAGTTCAATTTAGATGAATACGCATATGTTTGAATCTTTCAACAATTAGTTCTTTTAAATACATGCTATAGTTATCCAAAGCATTTAAGGTGTTAACACAGTGTCTAGGTTCTTTTATCTGACATTATTTGCAGAGCAACAGATTTATGATAGTTTAGTGTGGTATCTACACCAAGCTTTTAATCCACAATCTTAGTGTATCATGTCAACTAGGAAAGTTTGGACTATTCGAAGGGAGAAAGTTAAAAAAAACACTATATTATCTGCAATACTATTATATTCTTGGGCCAAAGATGCAAGATGAATACTAAAAACCTGAGTCATATCAGAGTTTAAGAAATGTCTGGCAATAAAGAAGATTAACGACTATGGTTCGGCTTTTACCATGCGTATATATTGGGAGAAAATGATACATAAAACTATTTTTACAATGTGTGGTAGGCATAAACTACTACTTTTAACTAAACATGCCATTTTATATGGCTATCAAGAGGTAGTATGACAAACGTAGATATGAACTCAGTATTTGCTTCAAATAAGACTAGACAAGACTCAGATTCAGACTTGTTATTTGAGGATAAGAGACTGGAAGTCTATATTAATCCTTTCCTAATAGATTCCTGTGCTTGTCGAATCCCATTTTGAACGAGTCAGTTGACGATCCGGACACCATTTCTCCTGGAAGTCGATTCCAGGCGTTGATTGCTCGACTCAAAAACCAGCACTCTGTGGAGACAATTTTCTTCCTTTGGTTCTATAATCTCCTACTATGTCCCCTGAGGTGTTTCGACCTAATGGGGAGGAAAAGAGAAGATAGATCAGGTCCGAAGTCATTTCCTAGAATCCTGTATAGCATGACTAGGTCTCCCCTATGTCTGCGATAGGACAAAGTGAGGATCCTCAGCTTCTTAGGTCTGTCTTCATAGTTGAGGCCGGCCATGGCAGGGATCATATGAGTGACTGTCCTCTGAACTCTTTCCAGGAGGCCTGTGTCACCTTTCAGACAAGAATTATCCACCTGTGTACAATTTTCTAATTTACACCTAACTAAGGATGTGTATAAAATGGTGAACATGTCACCACTTATTTTTGTAAGCGTTCTACGTAATTCCTAGAGAGCCCTGAAACTTCTAGCTGCTACCAATCGACAGTGAGCCATGGTTTTCAAGTCATAACTCACTGTGACTTCTGGGTCATTGACGGTCAGTGCTTACGGTAAACAAATCTCATCAGCATCATAGATGTTGCTGTATGTGTGTGTGCCCCAAGTGCATGCTGACACATTTACATGCATTGATAGGCATCAGCCACCTCTCTGACCAGGTAAACATGCTATTCAGGTGTGCCTGGGGTGGGCGTATATCCTCATCGTTCCTAGTTTCCCACCAGATTTGTACATCATCAGCGTAGAACACCATGGAGGAATTCGTGATTTTGGCAGCGCATCTGCGTACAGAAGAAACAGCAGGGGGTCGAGGACTGTGGCTTGTGGCACTTCACTCTCTACCGACTTCCAAGTGTAGAGTTGAGAATTGATCCTAACTCTTTGTCTCCTACTGACAAGAATGTCTCTCATCCATGTGAGCAGACTGCCAGTGATTCTAAAACTTTCCAGCTTCCCGAGCACCTGAAATGAGGTACTTTAGTGAGTGAAAATGGCATCTGCAGGTATCCTATCATCTTTAGACTTGACCCAACTTTCTCTGGTTGTAAGGAGATTCGTCAAGCAAGAGAAACTTCTGCGGGAACCATGCGGTGGAAGAGAAAATAGAATGTTGCCCTCTAGGTGGACTATGATGGCTTTCTTGACTACTCTTTCTAGGTTTCCTACTACAGAACTAGTCAGACTTATCGGTCTGTAACTTGATGGGATCTGCCTAGAACGTGCCCTGTGGACTGGTGTACTATGGCATCCTACCAGTCATAGGGGAGTGTGCCTTCACTGAGAGACATTCTGAATGTAGTAGTCAGTGGGCCGGCTACATAGAGTGCAAGCTTTCTGAGCAGCTCTGGGTGCAGCTCATCTGGTCCCTTTGATTATTCCACTTCGAGATTGCTTAGTATCCGAAATGCATCATTGCGATCGATATCCGCAGAGTTTATTCTGTTGGATGTCAGTGCTTCTACTGTTGGATAAATGTTCACAAAAGATTCCTGTGTAAAGACTTCAGTAAAATATCCAGCCATGACTTCTGCTTTTCCATATCGTCCCCAATCAAACGGTCAGTTTTGGTCCCATTGATTACTACGGGTGTACCGAGATACATCATCTTATTTCTATAGTTCATATGGGGAAATAACCTCTTGGGATGTGGCAATGAAGCCTGGGCAAGACAAGTTTCAAAGGATATTCGACACCGACAGATAGCAGAGATATATTTATTGTGAGCCTCTTTGTAATGCTTCACCACTTCGGGTGTACCAAGGTGAGTGATAAGACTCCAACACGTTTTCTCACATCATAGAAAGATTCAGATTTCGTGGTTTATCCGTAGAGGGCAGTGTTTCCGTCCCCTCGGGACAGTTCATGGAATGAAGAGTCGGGTCACTTGTGCATATAACTGTTTGAAGGAGCACCACGCACTTTCAATTGAGGCTTCTGGATTGACTGTCCAGTCCTCGGAAGAGGCTGCCAAGTTTATACCTTCCATATTCGCTTTCTATAGGTTGAGTCTAGCTGCGGCATCGGCCTGGTACAAGACGTCTGGTGTGAATCTGAAGATGACCACAGCGTGATCACTTTTACGGAGGGGTGATAGGTGCTGGATGAAGCACACACCATCTGTATGTGAGAATACTAAGTCTAGAACTGATGGAGTATTCTGATGATCATATCTGGTTGGTGTCCGAATATGCTGTATGAGGGCTATGGAAATTGATGTTTCCACCAACCTGTGGTCAAACGAATTGCTTGGTGCTTTCTTTGTGAGTCTATCCCAGTCAACTGATGGTGCATTGAGGTCTCCTACAACTAGACATCAGGATTTATCTGTCCAGAGGGTCAGCTTATTCGGGAGGAAGTCTGCTGCCTCACATTCAGGACATCGACGTATTACAATTACGTTAACATCTTGCCCTTTGCACTTTAGTCGGCAGAGCAGCATTTCACATGTCCCACTCTCATGTACAACTGTTTCTATGGCTTTTACAATTAAGGTATTCTTAGCGCAAAGGATTATAGCATCACCTTTGAGTGCTAACCTATCACTTCTAAAAGAGACGAGTCCTCCTGTTTCCCAGTGTGTTTCACAGTCGCTTATCCAAGAAGAGAGCCAAGTTTCTGAGATAGTAATGATGTCAGGGCTTTCGTTGCGTATCACATTACTAAGCTCAGTCCATTTGTTTAGAAAACAACGTGGATTTGTGTACAAGACGACAAAACTACTTAAATGAGTTTCCGTCCTATCCATACAGGCCTCGGCATCATTTGTTGTCAAAATCTCACTACATGAAAACCCACTACTTTCAGATCTTGCTCTCCAGCTGCTAATCTGGATTTGAGTCCTGCCTCTGCTTCTCGTTTTTAATCCAATCAGCACTGGCCAGATCCTTTCGCACAAACACTCTACATCCTCGAAGTTTGTGGGCACTCTTTAGAATGTGATTCCTCTCATCTGCTGACTTGAGCACGACCTTAAGTAGCCGAAACTTGCTTTCAGTAACGGCTGTCTCCTGCTTTCGTACTCTATAAATCCTAGGTGGGGTAACTCCCGACATGTTTTCTGGTAAAAGCTGGCTTACCAAATTCTGTACCTTGCCAAGGTCATGTTCGAAACGTTTATGTGGATCTCGGTCCCTACCTTCTTCCACTGTGTGAAGATTACGGACCGTCGAGGAGCTCTACCTTGTCTTTGCTCTGTGGAGTGATGATAGCTGGTTCGGTGACCGTTATTGGCTTTTTGGAACGTGGTTTATGCTTAACTAGTTGCCATTTTCAGGGTCGGGTATGCATGGTTTACCAAAGCCTAGTCTAGTGACCTTAACCCTGTGAGCCTCAGAAAGAACTTGCATCCCATTCCGTGTGGTCTTCGTCAATGATTGGGTAGCCGAGCTAGGTATGACCTGTGGTCTGCATGGTTCCGTCGTCGGAACTGAGAGCGCTTAACTTTTATTTCTTTCACCTGAAGTAGACCTAGTTTTACGGTCAGCAGTTTTCAGACTGCGTCTGAGAATGAGAGAACCAGAAGATACTCGCTCCACCCTGCTTGATGTCACTGTCAGCAAACCAAGTAGGTAGTCTGTGCGCCCGACTTACAGCTTCCCGTAGGAAGTTCTTTAAATTTTGTGCAGCAATCTGTGTCAGTGGATGCTGTGTTGCAACCACTGTCACAGTTATCGACTTTGAATTTCGATGACGGTTTCTTAGTTATCGCATTCAGAAATGTTTTTGCTTCTTCTACAAAAGTGCGAATATCAGAGCGACACAACTTACAAAGCCAGACATTTCCTGCGTTCCTGTACCTCTTATATGTTGAGGGTGTGACTTTTGTGCAGATATCGTGGAACCAACTGTTACATTCAATAAATTGCATACCAAAGGCCACTCTACAATCCACTGAAATCCACCACAAAATTAACTTCAATAGAAACAAGATTATACAAAAAGGTTTCACGTCATACTCAGAAAGATTCAATATCCAATTCACCAATATATAGGCATATCCAGACAGGGTGAACAGGCGACATCCAGTGTAGTCAGCTGCCTCTCTCCATAACGACTAACTCGTAAACACAATCACTCACTCTAACATTCACCGTCAACACCAGTCTCAACTTCATTATCTCTCCACCACCCAACAACACTCAATCTCCACTGATTTCATTCATTATCATCATCATCATCGTCATTATCACCACCTTCAACATCACTATCATCATTCACCAAATCACCACACTAATCACACAAATCAATGAAAACATTCAGTCATGCCATTTAGCCGTACACAGCAATCTCAATGACACACGTATACGCTTCACTTACTCTCTTCTATCTACACAATTATCGAATGGTATAAATGTCACATATAACCATTCTAATGCCTTGTAAAGAACTACACATAAAACACACAATCACTCATAAGATACCTATGAAGTTAACATTCAATAAATATTTTCATATTTATATAAACTATGATCAAGATTTGATTGAATAGTAGTGTGAATATTGGGAACTGAGCAAAAACAGTTGACATTTGATATCTACTTTGTTAAAACTCTTCAAACACTTTTACACTAACTGGTTAACTCATGTAAATATTTGACAGGAGTGATTATATCAAATGACCAACATCCATCCAGCTCCATTCAAACACTTTCACGTGTTGGTGGTCAGACAAGACGAGAGACAAGTAGATAATACTCTATGCACATACTACTACTACTACTACTACTCACACTACTACTACAATACAATACAAATTGTAAAATGTCCACAATCACATCGGTATTTAGCTCGTCTCTTCCACCATGAAGAATCTACTACAAATCAAGTAATACGAATCAACTAATGTTTTTCAAGGCGAACTAATTAATGAATATATACTTACTTACTGTTATTCATGTATCATGTATTTAATTGTTGTTGTGAATGAGATTGTCTACTTAAGTGAATTGTGGATTATCAACAAAGTTGTATGTAGACTGAATATTCTTATCACTTATGTATAATTTCGTGCTTATTTCATTTTGTTGTGTTAACACTGACACTGTTTCTATCCGATTGATGCCATATGATGAAATACTTGAAATTGTGTAGAGCATTCTTGAAATAGCTTTCAGAATAAACCTATTTTAAATGATGCATCTGATATAGTAGTAGCAGTAGTATGTGCATAGAGTGTTATCTACTTGTTCCTCGTCTACTCTGACGACCAACACGTGAAAGTGTTTGAATGGAGCTGGATGGATGCTGGTCATTTGATATAATCACTCCTGTCAAATATTTACATGAGTTAACCAGTTAGTGTAAAAGTGTTTGAAGAGTTTTAACAAAGTAGATATCAAATGTCAACTGTTTTTGCTCAGTTCCCAATATGCACACTACTATTCAGTCAAATCTTGATCATAGTTTATATAAGTATGAAAATATTTATAAAATAGGACCTGCAGAAATTTTGGAGTCACCATTACAGTTAGGATGATGTAAAGCTGGTTAACTGTGCGTAATGTCAACCTTGACTATTCAATTTGTAAATCATTTGCAAGTTAGCTATCCAACTTGTCGTGATCTGAACTGATTCAGCTTTATGAAGTGAATTTTTCTGGTCACACTGTTGATGAACTCAGCTAAAGGAAAGTCTAGTGTTTACATCATTGCCATCTAATTACCGAAATGCTGTTACAGATCAATTTAAGTAGTTTCTAACTACTCCATTTGTTCAGTGCTTGTATACTTCATTAATAATATGTCGAGCAGAAACAGGAAGATATATAGATGTATGTTTTGGAACTGTTTTAGAATTAGGCATTACTTGATAAGAGTAAGTCACTGCTTTAAGCAGTTACAACATCGAGTAATTCACTTATGATTAACATCACGTAATGCATCTTTATCCTCTTTCATTTGAGTAATTCCATCAACTTTCTTGATCAGATCAAGATAATACTTTGTTCATGACAATAATTAGCTGTAGGTGATTGTTGTATTTGTGTTCAAATCATCTTCTGGGTGAAGATTGTTATTAAGCAGAGTGATTTATTCTGCTGGTCAGCTATAAGAAACATCTTTTTTGATGGTAGGAATAAATTGTAACTATGAGTGTTATATCATCATAGATCACTCAGATAACTAATTAATCTCATCTTTTCAATCAGTTAATTGAAAAACATACTCAAAACACTGATAAACATTATTTATTCTCCAGAATCAATAATATTTTTTTTACAGAAATGTCCATTTTTTCTTTTATGTTATACCTTATGAATTGATGTACAGGCTCCTGTATATAAATACCACATTTATCATAGATAATGGTGGCTAGTAGTGGGATGCATATGAGACTTATGTTTCGTCCTATCTGAGACTCATCAGCTGGTGATTCTGTTTTCAAACAGATTCTAACTCCGGACTGATCCTTTCAACATTAGACCATTGTCTACCAGGCTATTGAATCATAATAGCCATTGTATTTCCACCTCATTATTTAAAGTGAAAATCATGGAAGTTTCTCCATGGATATTAGCTTTTTTCACGTATGAATTTTATTGACTATTTATATAATGATTATGAATGATTTTTTTTTTTTGTGAACAGCATATCCATTTTGGTCAAAATATGATCAGTTTGTTTATCATGAAAATCAGAGTTTGAAGAAAACATTTCAAAAGTTTAGAGATCAATTGATTCAAGACTATTGTATAACGAATAAGAATAAAATATGGGAATGTTGTGAAAAGTTTAATCATCCTAGTTGTTCAAAAATACCACCAAATGCAAAAGTCTATCAAACTATGCTAATGGATCCAATAAATGATATTCCTTTAATATTTGCCTATCTTTGGTGTACAAAAGTGAGTCATTTCAAATTTGCCAACTTTCCTCATAGATTAACAATCAATATCGGTGTCATCTATGAATTTTATTTCATCTTGGATAATGTAAAGTGATGAATACTTGCTTACTGTTACTTGTAATTTCTTATTAGTAAACTGGATCAAACAGATGAAACTGTATTGATACATAGGCTGATATGTGGAGACCCTGATGTTGCCTGATTATTCATTATATCTTAATCTTACTTGGTGGTAATTAGCATGAGATGAGTTCCTTGCTACCTTTGATTCATCAGGTAGTTGTTCCTGCATCCTATGGGTTAGTGATGTTTTCACTGAGGTTCACGCATCCTGGATTCAAGTGTTCACTGACACCAAGTAAATCACATCATCAATTATCATCAAAAGAAAACAGAATTAATACGTCCGTTTTTATTCTCATCTCTCTGTCTGTGATTATTTATCAGTCTGAAAGTTTAAAAATCATTTATCCAATCGGTAGATTACTGATCATAAACTTTTAATCAATTCTATGCACTTCAAAAGTTCTCTTGAAGAAAACGATATTACCTATGGAAACTTCTTGAAAATTATGTAGAACAAAAAGATAGATCAATGTAGAACTTAACGAAAAAAATGTATCATTTAAAATGATTTTCATTCTACCATGGGACACCTAGGCAATTCATATCTATAAAATCATCAGGGATCAGACTTAAAAATATCAGGTTCCATGACTAGCCCCTTACCATTGAGCCACTGAGTTCGAATCCAATGTTCCATATTTCAACTGATCCTAGGTTTCCAATGTTTCTCCAGCTGATGTCAGTCAACGATGAATACCAAACTAAAAAAATCGATAAATAAGTCTCCATAAACCTCCAGATAAAAAAAACAACAATGATAAGGTCTTTATTCTGAAAGCTATTTCAAGAATGCTCTACACAATTTCAAGTATTTCATCATATGGCATCAATTGGATAGAAACAGTGTCAGCGTATACATAGCAAAATGAAATAAACACGAAATTATACATAAGTGATAAGAATATTCAGTCTATATACAACTTTGTTGATAATCCACAGTTCACTTAAGTAGACAATCTCATTCACAACAACAGTTAAATACATGATACATGAATAACAGTAAGTAAGTATGTATTCATTAATTAGTTCGCCTTGAAAAACATTAGTTGATTCGTATTACTTGATTTGTAGTAGATTCTTCATGGTGGAAGAGACGAGCTAAATACCGATGTGATTGTGGACATTTTACAATTTGTATTGTATTGTAGTAGTAGTGTGAGTAGTAGTAGTAGTAGTAGTATGTGCATAGAGTGTTATCTACTTGTTCCTCGTCTTGTCTGACCACCAACACGTGAAAGTGTTTGAATGGAGCTGGATGGATGCTGGTCATTTGATATAATCACTCCTGTCAAATATTTACATGAGTTAACCAGTTAGTGTAAAAGTGTTTGAAGAGTTTTAACAAAGTAGATATCAAATGTCAACTGTTTTTGCTCAGTTCCCAATATTCACACTACTATTCAATCAAATCTTGATCATAGTTTATATGAATATGAAAATATTTATTGAATGTTAACTTCATAGGTATCTTATGAGTGATTGTGTGTTTTATGTGTAGTTCTTTACAAGGCATTAGAATGGTTATATGTGACATTTATACCATTCGATAATTGTGTAGATAGAAGAGAGTAAGTGAAGCGTATACGTGTGTCGTTGAGATTGCTGTGTACGGCTAAATGGCATGACTGAATGTTGTCATTGATTTGTGTGATTGGTGTGGTGATTTGGTGAATAATGATAGTGATGTTGAAGGTGGTGATAATGATGATGATGATGATGATGATGATGATGATGATGATGATGATGATGATGATGATAATGAATGAAATCATTGGAGATTGAGTGTTGTTGGGTGGTGGAGAGATAATGAATTTGAGACTGGTGTTGACGGTGAATGTTAGAGTGAGTGATTGTGTTTACCAGTTAGTCGTTATGGAGAGAGGCAGCTGACTCCACTTGATGTCGCCTGTTCACCCTGTCTGGATATGCCTATATATTGGTGAATTGGATATTGAATCTTTCTGAGTATGCCGTGAAACCTTTTTGTATAATCTTGTTTCCATCGAAGTTAATTTTGTGATGGATTTCAGTGGATTGTAGAGTGGCATTTGGTATGCAATTTATTGAATGTAACAGTTGGTTCCACGATATCTGCACAAAAGTCACACCCTCAACATATAAGAGGTACAGGAACGCAGGAAATGTCTGGCTTTGTAGGTTGTGTCGCTCTGATATTCGCACTTTTGTAAAAGAAGCGAAAACATTTCTGAATGCGATAACTAAAAAACCGTCATCGAAATTCAAAGTCGATAACTGTGACAGTGGTTGCAACACAGCATCCACTGACACAGATTGCTGCGCAAAATTTAAAGAACTTCCTACGGGAAGCTGTAAGTCGGCCGCGTAGACTACCTACTTGGTTTGCTGACAGTGACACCAAGCAGGGTGGAGCGACTATCTTCTGGTTCTCGCATTCTCAGACGCAGTCTGAAAACTGCTGACCGTAAAACTAGGTCTACTTCAGGTGAAAGAAACAGAAGTTAAGCGCTCTCAGTGGAGTGTGTAAGGATTGGTGATTTGTTTTGTATCATTGTAATCTGTGCTGAGGTTTTGGGGAATTCGCTTTAGGTATTGCCTATGCTGGGTCACGTTTAGGTTTACTCACCTACGTGTTTATTCTCACAAATGCTGAAGTTTTTTCATACTGTTTTTGATAATCCCTCCGGATGGGCTGTTTCATGGTATCAGTGAGTATGTTAGGTAATTCTAGAAGTTTTGGAATCCTGCTATGACCAGTAGTATGGCCTGACAGTCCACGAGGGATCCCAGCTTAGCAGACTACGAAATAAACGAACGTAACGTGCAGACCAATAGACTCTAACACAAGTCAGAGTGTCAGCCACCACCACCACCACCAC
Organism: Heterobilharzia americana; assembly: GCA_944470555.2. Taxonomy (NCBI): domain Eukaryota; kingdom Metazoa; phylum Platyhelminthes; class Trematoda; order Strigeidida; family Schistosomatidae; genus Heterobilharzia; species Heterobilharzia americana. Next base: position 73,260,285 of record OX104128.1, on the reverse strand, counting down.
AGTAATGCCAGTGTGCGAAGAAAAGAAGAGAAGACAGATGTTTGATGCAGTGCTTCCACTGTATCAACGACAATCAACACAAATGACAGAAATACTGAATATGTACATTTCTAAATGACCTTAACAGTACTAAATCCACATATAGGTAAAAATCGTTAACAATCAAGCTGAGTTCGGTTTTGAGATCAGAGGGAAGCAAAACTAGTAATGGTGTATTAAAACAGCCATGTTGGTTATTTTAAAGTCATGGGCAAAACATTTGGCAAAAGCTATGCAAGGTTAGGGGAATATATCACCTCCCCCTCATGAACATGAATATGTACAACAACAACAACAACAACATTTAGTACCTCTGGTATTTCGGGTCAATTCTGAAGTGTCCTGTTCAAGTTATTTTACAATCGGATCTTCATCTGGGGTTAGAACTCCTTCTTGATCTTCGGCTTATCCTAAGTTGATTCTGCATCGTTTGAAGGTTTTAAGTAGTAATTCCAACGGTATCTCGGTCTCTGAAGACGTGGCGTGGTGACATCGTATCTCATTTTTATGTCTTATCCATCTTTCATGCCCTACCCTAACTTCATACATTAAAGTTGCACATTGACATTCGATCAGACCTTCCAGCCTTTTCTATCTTCCTATTCGATAATTGTGAGCGTAGATCGGGTTTACTTTTTTGATAATATTCGACAATATTTTTGTGTTGAACTGGTGAAGATAACAACATGGAATAATGACAGCTATGTAGCATAAGTTCCATTGAAAACTCATCTGAGCCTTTTTCCTCTGTTATTCTAGTACATTGAAGACGATACTTTTGTTGTTTTACTGAACTCTGTTAACAGCTGTTATACTTCTTCTTTCCTCTGAAATGCATCAATATATATGCTTCATCATCTTTGACTAATATGTCAAGTAGGCACAATTATTGTTAACCATATTTGCTGACTATGTTGGTTTTCGATCAGTACAGTCTCAAATAAGCTAATTGTTGTTTTTTTCCCCAAGTGTATACACTTTTTCAAAGGGAATGTATTTTGTGGGTTCATGTATAAATAAAGCATATTGCTGACTTTCTTCTATGTAGACATATAATTCAATCAGTCGGATAATTCATATGAATAAATGAAAATATTCAATGTAATGCAGTCAGTATTGCTTTTCTTTCAGAATATTTATGTTACTGAGGACTCTAAATTGAAAAATCGGTCTGCTACAATAGAATAACTGAGTGGTAACGTCGATGAATATAACACTCAGTGTCACAGGTTAGAATCTGGGGTGAGATATGAATTTCGGCAAGGTTGTAGATACGCCTTCCGACGAGTGCTAACAGGTACAGAATGTAGATCCGAATAAAGTGAATTGTATGGTGTCCATTGTTTCAGTGGTACCGTGGTTAACAATAGAGAGTGAAGTGATTGAGTGTGTCGATCACTTCACTTACCTGGAAGTAGGATCAACCCTGGTGGCTAGTTCAGTGGCCGATGAAATCTCTGCATGGATACTGAGGGCGCGATTGGCTTTTGCAAATTTACGCCACCTTTGGCGCCGCCATGATATCCGTTTGTCTATTAAGGGTCGCGTGTACTGCACAGCAGTCCACTCTGTTCCACTATATGGCTGTGGAACATGGCCATTGAAAGTGGAAGATATAAGAAGGCTTGAGGTGTTTGACCACCGTTGCCTTCGTAGTGTAGGCCGTATTCCGTGGTGTCACCACACCATGTGAGTAATGCAGAAGTTAGGTGTAGAGTTTTAAGGAGAAGAGGTAAGTCAGTTGACGAGGTTGTGAACCTTCATCGACTGAGATGGTTGGGACAGTACTACGTATGCCTGCCTAGTCACCGATTGCCTCGTCACACAATGTTGGCTGAGGTGGGTCCAGGCTGGAAAAAGGCCCGAGGTGGCCAGAGTAAAACATGACACCAATGTATGAAGTCTCTGACTGTTGGTTTAAGCCATGTGGGGAGATGCAGACCAGGTGGTTGGGGTCCATGGAACAAGGGGAACCAGTGGTCGTAGACTCTAGGTGATCACATGGCTGAGAACCGAAGTCAGTGGCACAGATGTACATCCACACACATTACCCTCATCTCAAGGACTCTATATCGAATCTCACCATTTTGTCACTCCTCTTCTCTTTCTTCTCGCACTTTATATTTCTTTAGACTGTATTCTCTTATCTTCATCCTTCACCTCACTACCTTTCTACTTGATGTAGTGATATGAGGTGTGGCAAGTTGGACTGTTATGTAGTAATGCCTGGTCCTATGTTGATATTGATTGATTGATGAGTGAAAATATCCTGAAAAATTCGAAAGCTTATATATATATATACCGTCGTGATCAGTTTTGAGCACATATCAGGGCTAATCTTTAATGAATGATTCTATAGCCTCAATAACTCTAACGAAGCTGCCTACATCTCCATAACTATATCACATTGACAGTTGGAGACCTTATACACTATTGCCACATCTTTTTCTTTCAGCTATAATCCTTTTTTCCAATGAATAATACTACAAAAACATGTGTGATAAAAATTCTTGCACCTTTGAAAAGGCATATTTCACAGCTGCTTAATAATGACAAAGTAAATTGCAGCATGATATACTAATCCCTTGATATGCGGTTATATAACGTTTCATATTGCCAGGGATATCACAAATTGGCAAGTTCAAAACTAATATTTAGGGTAATCATTTACCATTTCGTCAGCAACCAACTATTTTTACCTGGTGTAAATCTCTAACTAAAAGAACCATTAATTGTCAGAAGAATACTGTTGAAAGGGATTACCGTTGTGTGTTCATTGGCGTGGAATACCATGTACAAATCTTTAAAATGCTTTTCTGATTATCTTGGCTTTTTTGTTTGGCTGTTGAAATGACCCGCTAGTATGCCTATATCTGAAGGTATCCTTTAATGTGAAGAATGTGAATTGTATTTTTATATCAGCTGAACTACAGTTGGTGACCGCTTAGATGGAGACCATGAATCAGCGTTAACCAGTGTCATAGTCGCTTTTTCCATTTCATACGGATCTATTCAATTATAAACTGGTATCCATTTCAGAAATGTCTTTCCTAATCTACGAAATGTACTACGTAAGGTTAAATGGTTTACCTTGAGCCTAGCACTGAAGTATTTGCTAGCAAACTTCTCAGCCTAGTTGAATGTTTTTAGTTGGTCAACCTAATAGAGTATGCATCTGAACAGAATAGTCCATTTTATTAATCCGAATAATTAGATTTTAGTTGCGCTAATGGGTGTTGATAACTATTTTTCTTTATACCAACCCTAATATCTTATAGTTGTTCACTCAGAATGCGTAAGTAGTTTCAGTTTTGCCTTCCAATGGGTACCTTTTTGACATCCATTCGTAGAAGAAGTTGAACACCAAGTCTGATTTAATGATTAGATTCAGATTTGTTGTTTCAGGATAAAAAGTTGTGAGATTATATCAATCCTCTCCTAGTAGATTCTCGTGCTTATCCAATCCTCTCTCAAAGAGTGAATTGATGATACAGACACCACTTCTTCTGGCAGTCGGTTCCAGCAGTTGATTACTCGATGCGAGAACCAGTACTCTGTGGAGACAATCTTCGTCCTCTGTTTTTGGATTCTCTTACTATGTCTTCTGAGGTGTTCTGACCTAGTGGGAAGAAAACGAAAAGGTAGATCAGGTTCAAAGTAGTCACTTCCTAGAATCCAGTATCGCATGAATAGATCTCCTCTCTGTCAACCTTCATAGGTCATGTCAGTCATCAGAGAGATCATACGAGTGGCTGCCTTCTGAACTGTTTCCAAAAGGTGTGAGTCACCTTCCAGACAAGGATTTGCCGCCTGTGTAAAATTTTCTAATTTAGACCTAACTGGGGATATGTATAAAATGGTGAGCATATCACCACTTATTTACGCAAATTGTCTTAAAACTCCAAGTTGAGATCAATCGACAATTTGGCGTGGTTTTCAAATCATAACTCATTGTCACTCCTAGTTCATTGTGGGTCAGTACTGATAGTAAATGAGTTCTATCTATATCGTAGGTGTTGCCATGTGTGTACTCCATGTGGTTCCTCACACATTTATCCGCGTTAATAGACATCAGCCACAACTCTGTGACCAGTTGAACAAGCTGTTTAAGTCTGTCTGAAGTGCACGTATATCTTTGTCATACCTAATTTCCCGCCAGGTTGCTACATCATCAGCGTAGAGAATGGTAGTGGATTTTGTGATATTTCGCAGGTTATTTATGTATAGTAGCAATAGCAGGGGACTGTGGACTGTGCCATGCTGTACTCCACTCTCTACCGACTTCCAACAGGAGATTAAGTTTTTATTTACAATGCCGTATAATCTTAAGATTAGAAAATGTTTCTTTCAACTTACGAAAAAAATGTGGAAGAACCAGAAAAACTCAGAATTAAGACTTTGTAAACTTTTAAAAATTCCTATCATATAAATTAGAAGAAGACAGATAACCGACCAATAGTCCTCTTCAAGCTTTACTCTCATAGCTTAGTATCTACGAAAAATGAATCAATCATGTAGATTTGTCGGTTAATATGACAATAATACAAATAATAAATGTGATAACATTGCAATATAAATGATGCTGATGATAGGAGACAAGAAAGCAGCATGAATATGTAAACACTTTGATAATAATCAAAGTGGATTAAAAGCTGGCTTGACAGCATAAAAGTTATGCAATACTGAAGGATAATGTAAGTGGATAAATGAAGTCTAAACAATAAATAAAGTAAGTATATGAAGTAGTGAGAAACAAATGAAAGCTTGTAGGCAGTCATAAATCCAGGTTAAAAAAGAAGGCTGAAGGAGGCGTGCTACTGAAGTCTTATGTTCCACCAGAAACCTAAAGGGAAAATAATGAAATGATATGAAACAGTGTGAAAAATAAGAAAACGGTAGCAAAAACTTTCAATGGTAAAGTTGTTATAAGTTTGAATTTATCATACAATGCTATCAATTTGAGGAACATTGGAAACCTATGACCTAGCCAGTAGTTGAACAGAGGACTTTCAGGTTCCGTGACCAGCACGTTGCCACTGAGACACTTTTGTCAGTTCACGACATATTGCGACTTACATCCAATGTGGTCGTTGAGTAACTGTCCTCATATTCGACTTGGTTGACTTCACTGGTCATGACTTGTCATTGGAATTTCAGGAATCGCCTCTCGAAGCTAGTCACCAACTGATGTCAATTCAAGATGAATTCCTATCTGAAATCAATCAGTAAATCTCCAAAAACCTCCAGATCTATAAAGTTATGAATTATATATTCCCTGGCCAAGGGAGAGATAAGGGATATACAAAATTCTTCTGGATATAAAGACTAGGATTATTACTTCGGATTCTGCTATGTATTGTAAAAGACGAGTTCGAATACCTTTCAAAAGATGAGATGGTACACGAGGAATAATCTTGAAAGTGACCACTATCAACGAGATTAAATGAAACCGAACTTCTGATGGAGTTTTTCCATCCCTTTCCCAACTACGAAGGTAGATAGATGCTCAGTAACATGTCAAGACTACATACCTCATTTTAGGTTTAAGCAATAACAACTGGTCGACTGAAAAATGATAGACAGAGTTGTACAGTATGTAAAAAATCTTCTTGATGTCTATAGAGAATCATCTGATACAAAAATTCTTCGGCTACATCTCCATTAAATTACAATTTCCTGAACAACCATTTGTTTCAAGATATCAAGAATTCTACGTTTCTTTCACCTCGTTTTATCCGCATGTCTTTTTATGAAATTGTTAAGGTAGCCCATTTCCATCAATGAACTACAAATATATTCTAACTCCTGTACTAGATCGTTTGAATATATTCTCCTTGATCTGTTGGTGAGGCGTTTAACCAGATTTATTTTATACCGAATGGATACTTGACTAAGAAAAATGTATATACTGACTTATAATGTAGTCTTCCTGCAAACATATCTGCTGAGTGAACCATCTTCTATTATGCTTAGCAAGATTTCGAAAAAGTGTAGTTTACTCAGATTCTCATCTTCACAAGTGAAAGTGAGTGAAGGATACACTTCATTAAATGTTCTTAACATCTTGTTTGTATCCACATTCTGATCCAGGATAACAAATATGTTGTGTCAATATAACAGTGATACATATTCATCTCATTAATGACATCTTCCAATGTTTCATTCTCCAGTTTGGCAAGAAATATATCAGCTTATATACGTTGAAATAGTAAACCCATAGCTCTCCCAACAATCTGTCTATCATATGAACTATTGAAGACAAAATGTAATCCTTGACGATGTGTGTTGAAATCCCGATATTGATTTGATTATCTGGTATTTGATGACATAAAAACCCTATCATCTCCAATAATGGCACATTAGTGAATAGTGATGAGATATCAAGCGATATCATATGTTTACCATATAACATTCAAGATATATAGCTTCGAAATAAATTCAAAGGCATCTTTCACACTGTGGTTAACTAATTTTCTTGTGTAAGGAACATCCCTTAAGAAACCTACGTGGATAAACATTGGAAGTCTTTGAAAGAGATGTGGAAAGAAACCTGCACAACAGTATTAGGAAGGAAGAAGAAAGAAGATAAGGAATGGATCTCGATGGATATCTGGAAGCTGATAGAGGAGAGGAGGATAGTGAAGCAGAAGATAAACCAGTGCATGGATGCTCAACAACAAGAGGAACTGAGCACAATGTATAAAACACTGGACAAAGAAGTGAAGAAGAGTGCACGGAAAGACAAAAGACACTTCTACGAAACACTGGCAAGTGAAGCAGAACAGGCTGCTGGTAAGAGAGACCTGACGACATTGTATCAAATAACCAGGTTGCTATCTGGGAGGAGATCAACAGAGCACAGATGAAACCAATAAAAGATGATGACGGGAATTTAATTACAAAAGAAGAGAAACAGAGGAAACAATGGGCTGACCACTTCAAGAAGCTCTTGAATCGACCACCACCTACATTTCGTCCAGAAATACCACCTGAAGCCGCTGAACTACAAGTGAACACAAATCCTCCAACAAAAGTCGAAATACTGAAATGTGGGAAAGCAGCAGGACCAGATGGAATCCCGCCAGAAGCACTGAAAACAGAGGCAGGAACAACAGCGGACATGCTCACACCACAATTGCAGAAGGTGTTGAAGGAAGAGAAGGGGCGATTGGAAGGAGGGTTACCTTGTCAAACTGCCGAAGAAGGGCGACCTAAGTGTTTCCAAAACCTGGCGCGGAATCGTGCTCCACCCTGTCCACCACAAGCAAACTACTAAGTGACATCATCCTGCAGTGACTAAAAGATGCGCTGGATTCAAAACTACTACCCGAACAGGCTGACTAGCTGGATTCATGAAGTACAAATCATGTGCGGACCAAATTGCAACGCAACGCATCATGATACCTCAGAGTATAGAATAGCAGTCAACTCTCTACCTCAACTCCATTGACTATGAGAAGGCCTTTGACAGCGTCGACTGAGAAGTAATTTAGCAGGCAGTTGCTTCAACACTACGGAATACAACAAACCTTTATCAACCTCATTCAACAGCTAGCTATATGAAGACGCCACATGCCAAGTAATTCACAATGGAAAGCTCAGTGATGCATTTGAAGTGAAGTGAAGACAGGAGTAAGACTAGACAAGGCTGACACCTACTGTCACCCACGATATTCCTGATTGTCGTGGACTGAACTGGATCATGCAACAAACAGTGAGGAGCTGTGAGAAGATACGGTGGCGGATACGCTGGCTGTACCGGCGAAAAGAACCTAGAAAATTTGGATTTCGCCGATGACCTGTGTCTAATGTCACACAAACTTGAAGATCTACAGGCGAAAACTAACAAGTTGACAGAAGAGACAGGGCAGGGGGCAGCGAAGGAAGATGAGACTTCAAGTGAATTTAGAGAAGATAGAGATGATGATGATACCCAACCAACACCAACAACGACAACAGCAACAAGCTGCAATCACCATCAACAGGAGAAACTGAAAGGAAGTAGCCTCCTTCACCAACACCTATCTAGGCAGCATAGGCGGTATAGGCACAGACGAGGATGTCAAAGTCAGCCAGGATCAGAACAGCATGCAAAACAGGCGTTCATTAACCTGAAACCAGTGTGGAGATCTACTACACTACCCTCTGCACAAAGCGTGAACAACATTCGGATTTTCAACACCATTTCAGTCAAGTCAGTACTTCTGTATGGCTCAGAGACTTGGCGCGTTACGAAAGGGATTTCCAACAAACTACAGATACTCATCAACAACTGCCTAAACTGGCTCGTTACTGAAGATCAGCTCAGCTCAGATGGTCAGAATAATAAGAATAAGCAAGGGGGAACTGTGGCTGGCTGGTGACGAACCAACTAACCAGGAACCTATCACTGAACAAATATGCAGTGGAAGTAAATGTAGATGGATTAGGCATAATTGAGAAGGCTGACTGTGGACATCACACACCAGGCCAGGCACTCGAGTGGAACCTAGATGGGAAGTGACGAGTTGGGCGTCTGATGTGAGGGTGACATGGAGGATATTGTGTTGGGAAGAAATGAGAGGTTGTGGGCTGTCGTGGAGTCAGGTTGAAAAGATTTCAGAGAAGAGAGTGGAATGGAGACGTGCTACTGAGACTGTATGTTCCATCAGGAACGCAAGGGACAAATAATAATAAGGGATCTAAAATCCTTACTAGGCACTCTGTAGTTGAGTAGTATGGAGGGTTAGATATGTCTAAAACGGGATGAAGAGTGAGTCCAGGTTTGTGTATTTTATGTACACCGTATAACCGTGGTGCCTTACTCCCTATTGGTCTAAGTGAGTCGTATCTGGACTATTTGTATTCGAATAAAGCCTGAAGAGAATCTAATTGAAAGCGATATTGTTCACTTATATAACCTTGTTTTAATTATATATTTCTGGATGCTTAGCATAAACGAATGCTACTATGACGTGTTATTTAACCTTGTTCAATGGTTTTTAGACATACTGATTAGCGAGTATTGCTTTATAAGCTTCTGTGTGAATGTCTAGATATACCAAACAATTTCATGATGATATTAGGGAGGAATTATTCATTACCAGTAGGATCCATGAAACGAGTTTTGTTCTATATAGGACTCATCAGCTAGTTGTTTATCGATCTTGAAGAAACTGATAATCCGTATTGTCATTATTATTATTATTATTTCATTTCTATAGGCATGGGCTAGTCTAAAACAATTGAATATAAAACAACAAGAAAACATTTTAGATGGTATTAAAATGGTTGTCCCAATCCATGCCTTGGAAATCCATGCCGAACAGTTAAAGGTGTGAAAAGTCATATCTGTAGTGTTATTGGTACTTTTGAGGTATGTGAATCATTATTATTTTCATCTATAAAGTAATTTGAAGATTAGTACTCTATATATAATCCATTATAGTTCGAATTCAATTGTCCAATATCTCATTTTTTATTGAATTCAGAAACTTCAGTAGGACATGTCACCTGATTATTCTACATTATTATTGATTACTATTTGTCCCTTGGGTTCCTAGTGGAACATACAGTCTCAGTAGCACGTCTGCAGTGAACTCTGTCCTCGGAAATCTTCCCAACCTGACTCCACAACAGCCCACAACCTCTCATTTCTTCCCAACACAATATCCTCATATCACCCTCACATAAGACGCCCAACTCGTCGCTTCCCATCTGGGTTCCACTCGAGTGCCTGGCTTGGAGCGTGGTGTCCACAGTCAGCCTTCTCAGTGTATGCCCAATCCATCTACATTTACTTCCAGTGTATATTTATTGAGTGATAGGTTCTTCGTTAGTTGGTTTGTCACCAGCCAACCAGAATTCCCCCTTGCTTATTCTTACTGTTCTGGACATCTGAGCTGAGCTGAGTTGATCTTCAGTAACGAGCCAGTTTAGGCAGTTGTTGATGAATATCTGTAGTTTGTTGGAAATCCCTTTCGTAACGCGCCAAGTCTCTCAACCATAAAGTAGCAATGAATTGGTGTTGAAAATCCGGATCTTGTTCACGCTTTACGCGGATTGTAGAAGATCTCCATACTGATTTCAGGTTAATGAATGCTCCGAGCTATTAATAAATAAACAAAAATGTATGACAAGTAATGAAGATTAATCCGAATATGAATGGATTGTATACAGATTAACAAGCTTTATTACCATGAGAAAAGATTTGCAAACTGAAATGTGATAAGAAGTCACCTAGATAGAAGTGAACAGTGTTAAAAACGAAAGGTATAATTCCAAAAACTGGAAATTAAAACCATGAAAACAGAAGGTGTTGAACAATCTTCTTTTACATAAAAAGCTCATGTTTGTCTTTATATAGATGGGAAGAGGTTTAGCAATTCAGAGAATACAAAGGAGTGAAGTCTTTGGAAGGTTTCTTTTCACTTTGAATAAGGGTGACTCATATGTTCAGTTATAGCACTGCTTATCGCTATATCATTACCTCTTTGTAACTACACGGTATAGTACTCTTGAACCCTTTTGGATAACAGTCATATTGAACGACCTATATTACCAGACCGGATCCACAAGAGCAGGTGAATTGATTTATGCACAAACAAAAGTAGCCAGATACAAAAGTTTGTCCATCATTGGATGATAAGAGAATACTAGTGTCATTAGTGGCCTAAAAAATGTTCTCTATGATTGACCTTTGTAACCAAAGGTTTAGGGTTGATATTTTTGTTTATAAAGCGTGTGGTGAGAATTCGTTTTCAGTCAGAATGTTAGTCTAGTAAAAGTGACAAGAGATACGATCACAACATTTCGTTTACAACTCGTAACAACTCAACTATTAAAGTTTGTTAGATGATCATTCTACATTGGTTTCCTATGAATTGTACCACTTAAAGTTTTATCAGCTCTACATCAAGAAATTGAATTTTCGATCAATTTTCAACCTCGAGGGTGAGTTTAATTGTTAAGTACCAGTTAGTAAATATCTGCAGAATATGATTCAAAGCACACTAATTATTAAGGATAATAAAAGTATCGTCAAATTAACATTTTTATAGTGGAAAAATTTTAGTCATTGATTTCAAGGATCTGTTCTCCAAACTGACCATAAAGCAATTTGTTAGTTATGAACCTAGTGAGATTCTCATGATAATTTCATTTTTCTTTGGTTCAGTGAGCCGATATTCCATAATCCTGAAGACTCAAAACAGGCGGTCTAGACTTCAAGTCATCTCATCCAGTGTCAGTTAAAGTGGGTTTAGTCAAATGTCGAAATAACAGAGCTGAGAAACTCACTAGTCATTGTAAGACTTAAATAAGGAATTGAAACCCATCAAAGAAGCGTTAATAATTATCCCCATCATTTTATTAAGAAATTCACACGGACGCATAAGAAGCAAATAATAACACTAATACAAATACAAATAATAGTGACAACATAAGTAGAAAGGAAATCAACACCTCTATTGTGATACCATACAAGGAAGGAACATCAGAAACCATACGTAGGATTGATTCTCAACAAGGTTGGAATTAGGTGGCATTTAAACCAACAAACTCACTTAGAGGTAAGCTTTGTCGGCCGGCATAAGGATCCGATAGAACCAATTAAGCAAAATAATATAATCTACCAAATTCCATGTAATGACTATGAGTGGGGTCAAATACATAGGTGAAACTAGCCGGTCGGGGTCACTTAGCTTAACAGAACATAGGAATTTAGCTAAACATAGAACGGCAGATCCCAATAAGATCAATAATCTAGAAAAACACTCAGCCATTGCATTACATTCATTAACACACAACCACACAATAGGGTGGGACAAAACCACTGTACTTAAGTCTAATATAGTTAGGTGGAGAGAGAGAAAGAGATTAATTACTGAATCTTTCTTCATCGAATCCACACCCAACACATGTAATAGGAATGACGCAACACCTATACCAGAGATATGGAAAACTTTACTACCCATCAAAAAACAAAGAGAGATCAGGTGAGAGGAGTATAAAATCAGATATCGAAACTTGTGTGTGATTACATTGATGTGATGATTATGAGCAATGATCATTTATGCTTGAAACGTAATCAAGTAAATAATACTGTATCACTGTGCTCTATATATATATCAAATAAACAAATCTAATATGGAATTACATTCTACCACAGTGTGCCCAAGTTTTACACTTATATCAAAACAGATGGCCTAGATTAATCCTACGTAGTATACAACTACAGTTGGATTCCTATCATGTTTTGATCTATTCATCCTTAACTTTAAGATGTTCAATCGTACTCTCGTCAAAATTAAAGTCTACAAGAGACAATCAATAAGTTTCAGTAGAATGAAATTAACTTTAGATATCCTATAAAAGTATATGTCATTCCTTTTAAAGTCATTGTCATTGTCTGATGAGTCCCAGGTAGGACGAAACCTGAGTTCTAGATTCCAATGCCAGCTATCATTTATCATTCTTAATTACTTCATTTATCTTTCATTATTGTTGTCAATTAAACTATTCTTCTCTTTCAAAATGTAAATAAATAGTATATAATAATAATAATATTATTATTATTATTTTATATAGAATGATTATGAATGTGAATGTGATAATGACATGCTATGGGATAGAAATATGAAGATATGTCAACCAATCAATCCATGTTATAGAACAACTTATCCAGCTTGTATACATGATAATACACTGAAGTGTATTGCTTATACACATTCTGAATATGAATGTGTTTGTAAATCAGAATATATGGGAATCGACTGTTCTCTACCACGTGATGCATGCCATGAAAGAGTTAATAAGGTAGACGAATTATTTGTTGATTACGTCTCTCTCTCTCTTTATTTATTTCAATATTTCTAAATAAGAAACTGGCTTGGACTTGATTACAGGGGTTTTAACTCACCCTTAAGGTATATGGTTTTGTTTAGGTTAATGTATCCATTGCAACTGTTGAGATTTCTCTTCAAGATTACTCATCGTATTCACGTCTATCATTTCAATGTTTCGTTATTCTAACTAATCCCAACCGGCTAGTCTCATCTACATACTTGACATCATAGTCATTGCATGAAATTTATTACATAACATCATTTTGCTTAATTAGATATATCCTATCAGTCGACAAAGCTTATCTCTGAGTGAGTTTTCACGTTTAAATGACATTCAAATTCCAGCCTTGTTGAAAATCCTACCTAAACTTTCACATCTTCCTTCCTCATATGATCACAACACAATGGAGGCAGGGAGGATAATTATTAATTATTATTCACGTTCACTTACCGCACCACCACCACCAACAACAACGACAAAATCCATTCGTCATCAATGGGAGAAACTTAAAGGAAGTTACCTCCTTCACCTATCTACGAAGCACTGTTTCAACTACAGGCGACACAAGCACAGACGACGATGTCAAAGTCAGAATTGGAAAAGCAAGACAGGCGTTCATTAACCTGAAACCAGTGTGGAGATCTTCTGCACTCAGCATGTGGAACAAGATGCGGATTTTCAACACCAACTAAGTCAAGTCAGTGCTTCTGTGTGATGGTTGAGAGACTTGGCGCGTTACGAAAGGGATTTCCAGTAAACTACAGATATTCATCAACAAATGCTTACTCTGGCTCGCTACTGAAGATCAGATGAGATGGCCAGAATAATAAGAATAAGCAACAAGGAGCTGTGGGAACGAACAAACCAAGAACCTATCGCTGAACAAATATGCAGTGTAAGGAAGTGGAGATGGATTGGGCATACACTGAGAAGGCCGACTGTGGACATCACGCACCAGGCCAGTTGCCCGAGTGGAATCCACATGGGGAGCGACGAGTTGGACGACATGGAGGAGATGGTGAGAGGGGGAAATGAGAGGTTGTGGGCTGTCGTGGAGCCAGGTTCAAACGATTTCAGAGAACAGAGTTCACTGGAGACGTGCTACTGAAGCCCTATGTTTCATTAGGAACCCAAGGGACTAATAAACATAAAAATAATTCACGTTCACTTGATGAAGTGATTAGTCAGTTTTCTAGCTCAATAACTCAGACATTTGACAAAACCTGTCTTAACTGACTGACTGACATTAGATGAGATGAGGTGAAGTCTAGATATCTACGTGTTAGAATGTGTCAGTTTTCTGTTGACCATACTATTCAAAACATTAACATCTATCCTTCATTTTACTCTGAGATTCAACATAGGTAATTAATTCTCCTTCTTCATTTTCTACTTCGTAATTTAATTGAATTACGCTTACTTCTGAGTTTATATATATCAGCAAATTGTCAATATGTTCCACACAGTTTCCACACAGTAAATTTGTCATCCATATATGCCTATCATTATCTTAGGTGTAGGTCGAAAGTGGTGTCATTACACATTGATATGATCATCATCAATCAAAGTTATCCTCAAAATGTCATCAAATAAATAATACTGTATCACTGTGTGTTATAAATCAAATCAACATTTCAAATGTATTAATGGGAGTGAATACTTGATAAGAGCTAAGGTGGAAATATCTAATCGACTTTCTCAATGCATTCATTGTATACTATGTTTGAAGTGAGCAACTATTTTACCAATAACAGAAGATTCGATTAAAACAATTACTGAATCGAAAGAAGTTCCACTGCATTAATCTACTTTTGGGAAAAGATTCTAGAGGATTTGGATTACACCGATGACTTGTGTCTGATGTCATATAGACTGGGAGATCTCCAGGCGAAAACTAACAAGTTGAGAGAAGATGTGAGGCAGCGAAGATGAGACTTCAAGTGAATGTAGAGAAGATAGAGGTGATGATGATACCCAACCAACACCTACAACAACAACAACAAGCTGTAATTACCATTAACAGGAGAAAGTGAAAGGAAGTAGCCTCCTTCACCAACACCTATCTAGGCAGCATAGGCGGCATAGACACAGACGAGGATGTCAAAGTCAGCCAGGATCAGAACAGCATGCAAGACAGGCGTTCATTAACCTGAAACTAGTGTAGAGATCTACTGCACTCCACTCAGCATAAAGGGTGAACAAGATGCGGATTTTCAATACCAGTTCAGTGCTCCTATATGGTTGAGAGACTTGGCGCGTTACGAGAGGGATTTCTAACAAACTACAGATACTCATCAACAACTGCCTAAACTGGCTCGTTACTGAAGATCAGCTCAGCTCAGCTCAGATGGCTAGAATAATAAGAATAAGCAAGGGGGAACTGTGGCTGGCTGGTGACGAACCAACTAAGCAAGAACCTATCACTGAACAAATATGCAGTGGAGGGAAGTGGATATGCATTGGGCATTTGACAAAATCTGCCTTAACTGACTGACTGACATTGGATGACATGAAATGAAGTCTAGATATCTACGTGTTAGAATGTGTCAGTTTTCTGTTGACCATGCTATTCAAAACATCAACATCTATCCTCCATTTTACTCTGAGATTCAACATAGGTAATTAATTCTCTTTCTACATTTTCTACTTGGTAATTGAACTATAAATGTGTCGTCCACATATCACCATCATATCTTAGGTGCAGGATTAAACGTTCATAAAGTTATATTTTCCTAACTATCCACTAGGAATATTGGTAATCCCATTGCTACTCCTTTAGTTTCTCGTTATATTTTCTCCTAAAAGTTGAAGACTGAAGAAGTCAGATACATCTGTACACTAAATACAATTCCATCAACCAATATCTTAGTTCTCTGAGTAAATTATAAGTCAATATTTAATTGATTTCTGATTGCCTCCAATACTATATTCATTGGTATTTTAGTATAAAGTCTTGTCACATCGAAACTAATCATTTTTTTTCACCCTCTTCTTTATATAGATCAATAAGTCTTTGTTTAACTCGTAAGAATTCACTAGTTTAAAATTTGAACGGTTTCTAATAGGATATAATATCAATGCTAAGTACTTTGACAGTTCATACATTGGAGTATTTCACAAGTAAAATATCAGTCTAATGTGATAACCTAGTTTATGAACCTTAATAGTATTCTAAATTCTGTCAGGCTTTCTCGATCAACGAAGTTGAATACCACCTCCATGTCGAGAAATACAGCCAGTGTCGGGAGTCGCTAAGCGTGTCTGTGTTCCAAAATCTAGCACAGTGTGAATACCTGGTTGATACATCCGCGGTGAGGTCTTAAGCCTGCTCGGTTTTCTCGGGCTTGGCCTTCCCGAGCTCCACTCAGGCGTCGAAGAATTACAAAAGCTAGAATCTTAGACAGTATGTTCGTCAGGCTGATTCCTGTGTGGTTATCACAAGAGGACTTCTCGCCTTTCTTGAAAACTGGGATGATGAGTGACTTAGACCAGTCAGAAGGGATCGTATTCGATTCCCATATACTAGTTAACACTTCCGTTAACCTGAATAAGAGCACTCTACCACCATCCTTGTATACCTCAGCAGGTAGTCCGTCTGGTCCTGCTGCCCTTCCCCGTTTCAGGTTACCTACCGCTTTTTCAACTTCTTCTAGTGTTCGTGGACCTATCCCTATGTCCCATTCAGGATCCGACTGGATAGCGGGCAACGCAATCGTGGCTGGAGGCCAGTTAAACTGTTTCTCGAAGTGTTCTGCCCATCGTCCCAGTCATCTCCCCTGCGAGTGAATCCCAGATCCGTTCTTCTCCGCTATGGTTCCACTAACCGCAGTCGTCCTTTCCCCCTAGTTTCCTTAATAAGCCTAAATAACTGTTTACTATTACCAATCGCGGCCGCCTTTTCCTTCTCTTTAGCCTTCGCTACCCACCACTGTTCGTGGTCGCTGCGTAAACTTCTTCTCAGTCTACTTTCAAGTTGTGCCCGCTCTTCATTGTACTCAGACCCTGCAGGAATGCGTTCACACGCTTCCATTAGTTCAGAAGAAGCTGCTGATATCCACTGGCTCTTTTCAGACACTATTTCGGAGTCAGCTACGGTCTTCAGCGCCACTTCCACAGCAGACTGGAGATGACACCAAGCTTCTTCTGGATGAGTGGTGGTCTTCTATCCCGATAACAGTCTAGACAACTTCTCATTGAACACAGCTTTGGTGTTTTCGTTGTTCAGCAATACTCGTGGTGATTTTGTTGCCAAATTTTTCACACGTCCATTGACACGCAGACATATACGCGCTCAGACCAAAGCGTGGTCGTTATCCAGGCATGTACTCCAGAGGGATCGGCAGTCTTCCACCGATCCTCTTCTTTCAGCGTTAAATTAAACCATTTAGACTCACCTAGAGATGACTTCAGTCGGTGTATCAGATCGCCTGTAGGTATGGAAAATTTTAATACCACCAAAATGCAAGAACTATGAAGTGATAGGTCTATAAAAATCAGATGTCGAAAGTAGTATAATTTCATGAATATGATTATGAACTATACTAATTTATACTCAAGATATGATCAAGTAAATAATACCAGTTATATTATTGAGTATTTGTTTTTAATGCTTACACACTAGTTACTTACAGTATGTAGATTCTGTGACATGTTAAAATGATTTTCTCCTTCTTCTGATTACAAATCATACAACCACTATTATAGTCTGAGCGTAATGGAGATTCATATTGTCAAATTCAACTAGGAAATATATGTCAACCAATATTGGGAACAGATTATTATACATGTCAGTGTTTAGCTAGTTACCAGCCATTATTACACATTTCTGAACCGAATTGCTTAGGAAGAATTGATCCATGCCTAACAATACATGCTGATGATATTTTGACAAGATCAAGTTTAAGTAATGGCATCGATGTGAATCAAATTTATCCTAATGAAAATAAGCCTATCCAACCGAATACAGTTATACACTGGGGTCTTACTTGTTTAAATGGTGGACAATGTATAACTTCAGCTGATTTTACACGTGCTGCTTGTGTTTGTCCAACAGCTATAGATGGTACACTCCTGTATACTGGTTAGTCAATGTTATGTTTAATTTAAGTTGAATTGTATTGTTTTTCATTAAGGTATGAGATATCAAGATGTGAATTGCTCACTTTGAGCACTTTAACATTATTTGCTGACCTAAAGGACCCGAGTTCGACCTCTGGCGGAAAAACTAATTAACTCTGCTGAGTCATATAATACTACAACGAAACATTTGTTCAGCGGTTCCAAGTTTTCTATGTTTCTCCAAATGATATCAGTTCATAATGAATAGTATTATATGTTTTTTAGGAAATGGCATTATTTAACAGTATATGCATCACAATTACGATATCAAATGGTAAATCATAGCAACTGGGGTAAGAAACCGAAATACGAAAATGCAAAGCGAATAAACGATTCGCTTCAAAAGGTTTCTTAAAGAATTTAAATTCCATAGTAGGAAAAACCGCTTGAAATATAATCCAATGGACAAGAAGAGTACAGCTGATGAGCGAACAAGTGACGAAAGCTGGAAGGATGACCAAAGGTTTAGTAATTGGTGTATTATTATTTATCCTTTAAATTCCTAATGAAACATACAGCCCCAGTAGCACGTCTCCATTCCACTCTCTTCTCTGCAATCCTTTGAACCTGGCTCCACGACAGCCCACAACCTCTCATTTCTTCCCCACACAATATCCTCCATGTCACCCTCACATCAGACGTCCAACTCGTCGCTTCCTATCTGGGTTCCACCCGAGTTCCTGGCCTGGAGCGTGATGTCTACAGTCAGCCTTCTCAGTGTATGCCCAATCCATCTACATTTACTTCCACTGCATATTTGTTCAGTGATAAGTTCTTGGTTAGTTGGTTCGTCACCAGCCAACCAGAGTTCCCCCTTGCTTATTCTTATTATTCTGGACATCTGAGCTGAGCTGATCTTCAGTAACGAGCCAGTTTAGGCAGTTGTTGATGAGTATCTGTAGTTTGTTGGAAATCCCTTTCGTAGCATGCCAATTCTCTGAGCCATACAGAAACACTGACTTGACTGAAATGGTGTTGAAAATCCGAATGTTGTTTACGCTTTGTGCTGAGTGGAGTGCAGTAGATGTCCACACTGTTTTCAGGTTAATGAACGCCTGTCTTGCTTTTCCGGTTCTTACTCTGACATCCTCATCTGTGTGTGCCTCTACCTGTAGTTGAAACAGTGCCTCCTATATATGTGAAAGAGGCTACTTCCTTTAGGTTTCTCCCATTGATGGTGATTGGAGCTTGTTGTTGAATATAGAAAAACTATTCTGCTCAGTTTCAAGGCATCTCCTTTACAATCTTTAATAGAGTTTAGTTATGCTTTGATACTGATAATTTCCCATTGGTGTATATGGCCAAATTGCTTGACCTCTGTTGGCAGACATGCTCTTATACAGATAGCTTGGAACTACCGGATATTCATGATGTTATATTGATCTTAGTGACTAGCAGAAGAATTCGCGACGCACATTTCGTCCTATTTAAGACTCGTCAGCTGGTTGTACCTGCAACCCAGTGACTGATATTGTCCCCACTGAGACTGGAAGCCAGAACGCATTACTTAAAAAGCTAAAATGTTATCCACTAACCCCCATTGACTTTGAGGCAGACGTTTCACCACTAAGATTGAAGATATCATCATCTTACCCCTTATACATCAAGGCAGACGTGAGGAAATAAATGTCTAAGTAACTGGGCTAGAAGTTTCACTAGTAAATCAAAAAGTCTAGATAAGTAAGTAGAACACATCAGAGACCATTATAAGAAGGAGCAGTAATGTTGGTGATGATTAAAACATATGCCTAAGAAGGAATTGAAATCCTCTGTGTAGCGCTGCCGTATGAAGAAGGCACATCAGAAGTTTTAAGAAGAATCGCTAATAATGCTGACTGAAATAAGGGTGACATTTAAACTCATGAACTCGCTTAAAGACAAACTTTTTAGACTAAAATATCCACTAGAATTAAACTGTATATAATGATTGAGAAGTGGAGTGAATAGATCAAACCAACCAATCGGGAGCAGTCAGAATATTGGAGCAATAAAAAATTTGACGAAACATACAATGGTAAACTTGGTTATTGCTCTACATCCAGTGACCTCTAATCACATTATATTATGGTATAAGTGAGAGAAATTGATCACAGAATCTTTGTTCATTGAATCAATCAGCACGTAATGCGTATGCAGCAGGAATGATCCATCACGTATTGCAGATATCTGGAAATCTCTACTAACCATTTAGATAAAAGAATGAGGAACCACTGAACTATATAATGAGTAAAGTTTGAACGTTGTTATGAATTGAACTAAAGCCAAAATGTCAGGTGGTGAAGTCATAAGTAGTTCTCGTTAAAATTACTAGGTTAGTTAGCGATTGATGATAGATCTTACGTTATATTGATCTTGGTGACTATCAGAGGGATCCAAAATGCTGTTTTCGTTCTATTTAGGACTCGTCGACTGGATGTATGTTCACCCCAGTGAGTGATATTGTTCCCACCAAGATACAGGTACATCCAGCTGACGAGTCTCAAATTGGACGAAATGCGCGTACCACATTCCAATTCTAGTCACTAAAATCAACATAACATCATGAATATCTACGCAGTATAGAGGCATCCGAAACAAGCACGTCTACCATCAGAGATAGGGCAATTATATATATATATATATATATATATATATATATATATATATATATATATATATTCTCAGTAGTCAATCCTTGTAGATTTGTAAGTGAATTGTGTGTGCGCATAGCAATTAGGTAATAAAATAGAACCTGAAGGTCCCGAGTTCGACCCCTGACGGGGTTATGGGTGCGTACTGTTAAGAAGTTGCATACTAGGACAGAGCAGTGGCTGTCCAGCACTCCAAGGTTTTCAATGGATGTCAGTCAGTTCATGATGAGTACTACTTCTAAATTAAAATCCTTATTCATCTCAAAATGATTACTCATCAATTATGAAACAAAGGATGAAATATAAAATGATAATGACAATGAATACAAACAAAGATAATATTTCATTACAAGAATATATTTTCAGTCTGAAAGTTTCGCTGTGCAATCTACATCTTTGTTGTGACCGAGCGGTGAGGTTGCGTGAGTGGGTATAATGATACTGAGACTCAATAGACACCTCAGCTGAATACCTTTACGACTGACCTCCCTCAATACTCTCTGCTTCACTGAGCCGCCGAGAAATCAGAAGACAAAGACGACCTGTGAACGCAACAACAGCGACAAGCAAATACATAACATATTTGTGGTTACAAAACTCTCAGAAAGTGAAGCCATAAGTGAACCAATCAGATTTCTTGTACGAGGTCGAATTCCTCCAATCAGGTTCTCATGTCAACGCATGCATAAATTATGACCTGAACATGATTTGATCACGACTTGAAAACTCCCCTATTGGCTGCCTTCTTGTCGCTACGTAACAACCTTCTTCAGCAGCATATACGAATTTTTATCAACATCAAAATATATAGTCATATAATCCATTAAATAATTAGTGAATGTAGGTCATCGGTTAGGTGGTGTTTGTGTCCAACCTGAGTAATTAAGATTTAGTTATTACAACTTGATGCTTGTTGTTATCACTTACTTGTCAAGGAAAATTTAGGATATTCGAACTTGGAGGTTTGATGGGGGTTTAGTGATTTTTGAAGTTAGTGTTCATCATGTACAGACATCAGTTGAAGGGACATTGGAAACCTGGGAGCACTGGACACTGACTCTTTCGTCCCGGTATAGGACTCCTCAGCAGTGCATACCCATCACTCCTACCCGCCCCCCCCCCCAGAAATCGAACTCAGGACCTACAGGTTCCGTCGTCTAGACGTTACTACTTGGTCATTGAGTCGGGATCCAGCCATTCATATTGCCTACTTCTGTCAGTTCACGACATAGCGCGACCATTACCCATTGTCATCCTTGAGTATTTGTCTTCACGTCCACCAGGTTTGTTCCACCGGTCGTGACTTGTTGTTGAAACTTCAGGAGTCACCTGTTGAAGCTATTCATCAACAATGTTGATGATGTAATCGTCAAATGTGATAAGCATGAAGATGCAACATGTTTGTTAGAAGGACTTAACAACACCGTACAAAACAACATAAGCATAACGTGTGAAGAAGAGAAAGAAAACCGCCTGACATTATTCTTGAATATACTCCTAAGTTGTTCAATAAAACGGTGGATCTACAGGAAACCTACTAAGACACGTCAGTATTTAAGTTTCCATAGCTTTTGTCCAACCCAATACAAGCGAGGTTTGGTAACTTGTCTATTTAAAAGGATCCAGCGTATTTGTACGGAGGACTCAATGGATGATGATATCAAAATACTAACGGGAACATTAGTGGGAAATGGATATCCATTGAAGTTTATAAACCGCTGCAAAAATCAGCAAGGATTCAAATCCAATCTGTACCCTGTTTCGAAGAAATACGTTTACATCACGTTACCATACAGAGGAGAATCTAACAGCATAATATTAAGACGAAGGTTAAGGTCTGCTGTCAGCAAAACGTACTATGCAGCTAAGCTTATCATAGTTGAGAAGACCAAACACCTGTTGCAACCTAGACCTCAACGCTGTATAAAAGATTGGATCACATCCCATTGCGTTTATAAATTTACATGTGTGTGTGTGGGGGGGGGCAAACATACGTAGGGAGGACTTATCATGATATGCACTTGAGGGTAGGGAAACATGTTCCAAAATGGCTACGAAAGCAGCTGTATTCACAAACATTGATAAGCGCAGATGGCAGACAACCATCATCCGCATCCATTGTAAAACATATCATTGATAAGAGTCACAGGATTGATATTAAAACAGTTTGTTGAGGCGCTAGCCATGAATAAATTTAACCCCCCCCCCCAATGTGTGTACAAAAACAGTTTTTACTTACGTTAACCCTACCTTGGTAATACTTATTTTATCGCATTACCAAGATTGTCTTCCTTCCTTTTTATGGATAGTTGGGGAACGGTGGCTCTTCAAACATTTAGTCCTACTCCACAGATATGATTCCGATATGTAGATGATACGTTTACAGTACTGAAATCGGAACATATCAATAGGTTCTTGGAACAATATAAATTCAGTAGTGACTGCAATCCAATTCACCTGTGACTTTGAAAGCGAAGAAGGTGAGCTAGCAATGTTGGATTACAAGACTAAAGGAACACAAGAAGGAAATCTAGAGACTAGTGTCTATAGGAAATCTACCCATTCGAATAGGCCTAGTTAAATGCTTAATTGATGGAGCGAAAAAGCCTACTAGTAGATCGGAAAATCTGAGACAAGAAATTAGATACATCAAGAATACTCTACCTCTCAATAATTACCCACCGAAATTTATAAATAAATTCATAAGAAATCGAGAGAAAAATATTAGCAGTGATAGTAGTAGTAGTAGTAATACAGATGTTATTAGTAATATCCCACTACTAACGGTGGTAATAATGGCGACAGGGTTAAGAGAGAATTCAAAGCCTCTGCCGTATTACTATATAAGGAAAGCACCTCAGAAGCACTACGAAGAATTCTCAATAAGGCTGGCTGGGATTAAAGTGGCTGGCATTCAAACCAACAAACTTGCTCAGAAACAAGCAAGCTTTGAAGGTTAAAAGATCCTATCAATGCAATTGAGCAAAATAATCTGGTTTACCAGATCCCTTGCAATGATTGCGAGGTCAAGTATATAGGTCAAAACAGTCAGTCGACCAGGCACGGTCGATTAGAATAACAGAGCACAAAAACTTAGCTAAATCAAGATCAGTAGATCCTAATAAGATAAGAAATCTAGAGAAAAACTCGCCTGGGCATAGCTCTGCATGCGATGACACACAATCACACAGTAGGGTGGGATAGGGCGACAGTGTTGAAAACCAACTTAGTTGGGTGGATGGAGAGATTGATAACCGACTGAATTTTTGTTTATCGAATCAACACCGAATACATGCGGCAATCGAAATGATTCTGCACCTGTCCCAGATATATGGAAAATTCTACTACTCTTGTCATCACAGAGGAGAGAAAGAGTTAGGAATACATAAAGACTGTGTCGAAGTTGCTGATATGAATATGGACAATAAATTGTGTCCGAAACCTGGCTATCCAGTAAATGCTACTGTTCCTTCACTGTATGATATTTCTAATAAACAGACTAAAATAGAAATACAATCGACCACAGTGCCCAAGTTTTACACTTGTACTTTTTTCCTTTCATTATATTTCTTATTATTGAATTCCTTCATGTCATGTTTGTCTTTCCCCCACTTCCAGTTTTCATATATAATGCCTTGTGCCGTCAGATTGTTCGAAATGTATAGGGTGAATACACTATATATTTCAAATAATCCTTGTCTCTTAATTACATTATCCAAATTCATAAAAGGGACTGATTGCTTTGAATATAGAATGATAGACCTGAATGAGATCAATAATTTAGAAAAATCACTTTAGAGGAAAGCAGTGTATTTAAGTCCAATATATAAAGAGGTCAAGTGAAAGATTGATTATTGAGTGTTTGTTCATCGAATCGATACCCACCCAACATATATGTAGCAGGAATGACACAACACAACTCATGCATACCAGAGATATAGAAAATTTTATTACCAATCAGTCAATCAATCAATATCAACATAGGACTAGGCATTACTGCGTAACCCTCCAACTTGCCACACCTCATCATATCACTACATCAAGTAGAAAGGTAGTGAGGCGAAGGATGAAGATAAGTGAATGCAGTCAAAAGAAATATAAAGTACGAGAAGAAACAGAAGAGGGTGACAAAATGGTGAGATTCGGTATAGCGTCGTTAAGATGAGGATAATGTGTGTTGGTGTACATCTGCGACACTGACTTCGGTTCTAAACCATGTGTTCACCTAGAGTCTCCGACTACTTACTGGTTACTCTTGTCCCGCCGACCTCAACCACCTAGTCTGCATCGCCCTACATGGCTTAAACCAACAGTCAGAGACTTCATACATTGGTGCCATGTTTTAGTCTGGCCACTTCGGGCCTTTTTCCAGCCTGGACCTACTTCGGCCAACATTGTGTGACGAGGCAATAGACAAAGGGATATCACGGTGGCGTCATAGGTGGCGTAAATTGGCAAAAGCCAATCCAGCCTTTTGTATCCGTGCAGAAATCTCATCGGCAACTAACCCACCAGGGTTGATCCTACTTCCCAGGTAAGTGAAGTAGTCAACACACTCAACCACTTCACTCTCTATTGTTAACCACGGTGAGGTACCGCTGAAGACCAGTCCTGGAGCGAAAATTTGCATTGGGGTGGTGAGAAACCCATCCCAAACATTCTCAAATTGCCACTGAAAGTGTTCAGAAGACTCTGCATCTCATCAGTCAACGTCTTCACCTAACAGGACTGACTATGTCATCTGCATATTTTAGATCTAATGAGAATTCTCCACCAGTTAGGTCAACGTCTGTGTAACCTGGTGATGAAAGGGGGACCACTATAAGAATATCTATGATAAAATTCAATAAGAATGGAGACAGTGGGCACCCTTGACGGACACCAGTCGATGAGTATAGCTCCCTGGACAACCCGCCATATGTTCTAACATGCCCACAAGTGTTCGAGTAGAGAGTCTTCACTAAGGCGATGTACTTACTAGGCACGCCTTTCAGTGACAGACATTGCCATAAGACAAAGAATATGAGATGGGTGACAGAAATATATGAATCAGATATCGAAAGTGATATGATTATTAGGGATGATAGTTTATACTAGAAAAGTGGTCATCAAGTAAATAATCGTATACCATTCACTATGTGTTATAAATCAAATAAACAAATGTAACATTAGTGAATGTTTTATTATCGATATCAGGATGATACTCTCAGTATGTGTTTAAAGGAGATGATTGACAGATCAAAGATATTTGGCAAATTCATCACAGTACACTCACTGACGTTTAAGGAAAAGGCACTATTTTTCTTATTTACCCGCAATGCGCTAACCCTCGTACACTTTGCCTTTTTATATCAATTTTTATTACCATGTAAGGAAACTTCTAAAAAAAAAACGGTGAAAATAACCGTAAATTTTTATTTTTCGATATGTTTATATATAAAAAAATTCCCATTTTTACGAAACATTTTCGTAGTATTAAAGACTTTTATTGATATTCCAAGTGCAACGAGCACTGGATGGAACGTCAAAAGGAACTGAGGATCGCGATCGACGTCCAATACGATTTATTGTATTTTATTTATTTAATTGCCACGACACCCTAGAATAAGTTCAGACAACCAGGGGTCACTTCACGCAGTGAGCCCATCGAAAGAGTTTTACCAGTGGAGAAACCACTGGGTTTTTACTTCCGGCTGATATCGTCTTAGGGTCCTCACGAACCCACTAGGGGGGGGAGTGATCTGTAGCGTCACACACTTCCCCAAAATCAATAGCCTAGGGTTTGACGACTTTCGACATTCATGCTGACCTTGATAGTTTAACTGAACTCATTAAACTGAAGGCACCCGGTCAAGCATCCTCGCCATTTGGCACACTGTCGTGTTACGTTGAACTGCTCGTATTCGACTCTGTAGCTAGTTGGTTGGAAAGCATCGGTATTTTGGCACAATCATCCAAATATACTATTCCATCCGACTACGCTATCATGTTCTTCCTTCGTCTCGTATTCGTGGGTAGATAACAAGTCCGAATAATTAGTGATTTATACAGATACAGATGAATTCAAACAATTTGTAATGCTGGTGAAGTACAAATCACTTTTCTTCACATACTCAATGGTGTTACTAAATTGCTTAGACTGACATTTTTCTCTCATATTTTTCAGATTTAGCCAGTTATGTTAGCCACTGTTAAGGGAACATAACTGACATTTTTCTCTCATATTTTTCAGATTTAGCCAGTTATGTTAGCCACTGTTAAGGGAACATAACTTTTTATGATGGCGAACGTCAACTAGTCTAGTATAGAAAAAGGTGTAACATTGACTGTGAGCTAACCAACTTCTATCGGGCTCCATTAAAGCTTCTGATTGAAGTATATAAGGTGAAGTAAGTTGAAATGTCACACAGAAACATCAGTTCCATTAACACTGTAGATAAGTCTTATTGATGATTCGCGATAAGCAATACATCATCTCGTATCTTACTTCAATTCACCCTTTTCATGAAAAGACAAATCTATCATACGAAATATATATATCAGTCCACTCATTATAACCAACTTATGATTTACAAGTTACAATGATTAATTTTCAATACATAGGATTAAATTGTGAATATCCAGTTGGAATATGGTCAACTTGGACACTTTCATCTTCATGTTTTCCAGAAGACTGTGGTATAACACGTTATCGTTGGCGAAGAAGATATTGCTTGAATACTACTAGTTCAGAATATATGTTGTCAAATATAGATCAATCATTGTCTCAATCAAATGAATGGATTATCATAAATAAGAGAATACCACTTCCTTGCTCAGGAACCTCAGAAGAAGTGAGTTTATAATTAGAGTCTATTTAATAAAACATTTTGTTTATTTCAAGGAAATATCATTTTCTCCACTTTATTCAAAAGTTACAAATGAATTCAAACTAATCAAGTTAATCTTGAATAATTATTGCAGTAAATTCAGATTGTATTGATATAAATCCGAAATCAGTTGGGAACTATAAAGAAACTGAACGTACTGAACAGCTGTTTCAACCTAATATGGCAATCTTCTTCACGACAGCCATATACTAGGATCAAAATGGCTGTCCATTACTGTCAGGTCGTTAATAGTTCTTTAATACTCTGAAATAGACTTGTACTACTGAAGCATTTATCAATAGTTAAAATTTTTAGCTAATAAAAGTGTTTCTTCCTGATTATGCTTCATTATTTACATGTCACCTCAACATTGTGATTTTAGAAGCGTTAACTGACAACTGAACATCATATTCAACTTCATAATATGTAGATTTCATTGATTACTTTGAAAGAAAAGCATTACCTTTAGCCTACCTGACTTCCATTACTACAAATTATGCTAACTTCGTATTGAAGTTTTGATCTTTGTAGATTGAAAAGGGACCTATTCTTCTATAAGTGTATAACTTGGGCAAAGTTTTACTTTATTACTTATTTATTAGTCCCTTGGGTTTCTAATGGAACATACCGCTTCACTAGCTCGTCTCCAGTGAACTCTGTTCTCCGAAATCGTTTGAACCTGGCTCCACGACAGCCCACAACCTCTCATTTCCTCCTCACACGATCTT
Organism: Heterobilharzia americana; assembly: GCA_944470555.2. NCBI lineage: Eukaryota > Metazoa > Platyhelminthes > Trematoda > Strigeidida > Schistosomatidae > Heterobilharzia > Heterobilharzia americana. The sequence continues at coordinate 73,232,076 of OX104128.1, read as the reverse complement.
CTCCATGTCACCCTCACTCCAGACGTCCAACTCGTCGCTCCCAATGTGGATTCCACTCGAGCAACTGGCCTGACGCGTGATGTCCACAGTCGGCTTTCTCAGTGTATGCCCAATCCATCTCCAATTCCTTACACTGCATATTTGTCGAGCGATAGGTTCTTGGTTGGTTCGTTCCCACAGCTCCTTGTTGCTTATTCTTATTATTCTGGCCATCTCATCTGATCTTCAGTAGCGAGCCAGAGTAAGCAGTTGTTGATGAATTTCTGTAGTTTATTGGAAATACCTTTCGTAACACGCCAAGTCTCTCAACCATCACACAGAAGCACTGACTTGACTCAGTTGGTGTTGAAAATCCGCACCTTGTTCCACATGCTGAGTTGAGTGCAGAAGATCTCCACACTGGTTTCAGGTTAATGAACGCCTGTCTTGCTTTTCCAATTCTGACTTTGACATCCTCGTCTGTGCTTGTGCCGCCTGTAGTTGAAACAGTGCTTCGTAGATATGTGAAGGAGGTTACTTCCTTTAAGTTTCTCCCGTTGACGGTGATGGTGACTGGAGTTTGTAGTTGTTGTTGATGGTGCGGTATCTTCATCAATTCTGTCTTTTCTATATTCACCTGAAGTCCCATCTTCGCTGCCTCTTCTATCAACTTGTTAGTTTTTGCCTGCAGATCTTCAAGTTTATGTGACATCAGGCACAAGTCATCGTCGGCGAAATCCACATCTTCTAGGTTCTTTTCCGCAGTCCAGTGTATCCCCATCTTCTCGCTCCCCACTGTTTGCTGCATGATCCAGTCCAGTCGACCACAATCAAGAATATCATGGGGGATAGTAGGCAACCTTGTTTCACTCCTGTCTTCACTTCAAAAGGCATCACTGAGCTTCCTATTATGAACTGCTTGGCATGTGGTGTCTTCCTATAGTTGTTGAATGAGGCGGATAAAGTTTGCGGTACTCCGTAGTATTGAAGCAGTTTCCAAATTACTTCTCGGTCGACGCTGTCACAGGCCTTCTCAAAGTCGATAAAGTTGAGGTAGAGAGCTGATTGCCATTCTATACTTTGTTCTATGATGATGCGTAGCCTGGTGGTGCAATTTGGTCTGCACATGATTTGTACTTCCTGAAGCCAGCCTGCCTGTTTCGGTCGTAGTTTTGAATCCAGTGCATCCTTTAGTCTCTCCAGGATGATGCGGCTTAATATTTTGCTTGCGTTGGGTGGACAGGAGAGTGATTCCGCGCCAGTTCTTGCAAACACTGAGGTCTCCCTTCTTCGGCATTTTGACAAGGTAACCCTTCTTCCAATCAATTGCCAGGTACCTTCTCTTCCTTCCACACCTTCTGCAATAGTGGTGTGGTGTGAGCATGTCTGCTGTTGTCTCTGCGTCTGTTCTCAGTGCTTCTGACTGGATCCCCTCAACTTGGGCACTGTGGCAGAATTAAATTTCAGATTAGAGATTTGTTTATTAGATTTATAACACATTGAGTGATAATCTATTATCTACTTGATGACCATGTTTCAAGCATAAATTATCACACCTCATAATGAGAAATTCATTTGGTCCACGGTAATAATTTTTTTAAACTGTTATTTTCTACCCCTTCCCCTTCACCCTCTGTGTCACTTGTTGTCCAATAAAAATAGACGATGAACTATCCTATGTTATTGGTTGTATGAAATCGAAAAGTACTATAAAAGGAAGCAAACTGACTATGGATTGCCTCGTTTTCATGATGAGTGACAATACCGTCCGAAGTGTTGTAACCGAAAACGAATCGATTATTATAGAGAGTTTTTGTCTCACCGCTTTTCCGTCCTTAGAGTCTTTGAAGGTCACCGTGAAGGAGTATGAGAAACACACGTACACACACTACATTGTGCGAGATTCACATTTGCAAGGTAACTGAAGAACTTACGTTAAGTTTGTTTGCTTTAAGGCTAGTGAACACCGGTCAGAAGGTTTCTGAACAGTTACTCGATGGCTGTTAACTCACAATCATCCCTGCAATTCACTGCTTTATGATAATATTTCTTGGGCGTGAAAGTAGACAGGAGCTGAATTGGAGAGCATAAGGCCATTGCTGGTATCCGGAACGGCTGTATTTAATGTTGTTAGTTTCTTTTATGCACACTATAGTAAACGACTGAATAGTAGAAGATGTGTTCAATATGCGTTATCGCCTCTTCCCTAAGTGCAATTTGACCGGTAGTTGAAATTTCCCTTGTAACGACGTTGTTGTAGGCGCATATAATCAGTCAAGGTGGGTCAGCATCCTTCTCTGTCACAGATGATGGAGATCTGAAATCATTTTTTTTCTCCACAGCCGATCAGCTGAAAACTGTTTTGATCTACTGGGTCTCGATCGCACTTACGAGACTAATAATGAGAATTCTTTTCTCCACGAGTTAGTAGCCATCGACATCAACTTCACGGTTATTCCCATAGCTTTTGTTCACATAAGCAGTGATTGGTGCATTTCTGAGGTATTTTAAGATTATTATTGGAAGCCGCAGAGTGGGTGCTTTCGTAACAGACGACTGTCCTGCAATTTCTTCTGCATTATGCCAAGTTTTTCCGCACTCACATCACGTCCTGTGTCGAGTGCACATCTCTCCGTTGGCTGATTCAGGAGGACGAGCAGCACAATGTATCTGTATCAAACTACATTCCACAATCAACTGCATCCCTCTTCCCATCAACAGCCCAACTTTCGATAACAGTTTTACCATTCTTCAACGATGAACAGCTATTCCACACTGTCCTCCGGTTTGTACGAGAAATCAGGAACATGTTCTGGTAAACGTGTGGAAACTACAGAATTCACAACTTTGTCAAGCTGTTAATAACTTTTAGTATAAGGGTTTTCATATGATACCGTCGTTGATTGGACCGAATTGATCGGTCTCTATTAGTGTATGGGCTCCTGTGCGGATGCCTCGTTATTGCCTGTGCACTAATGATAGAAATGATGGATCGTGGCTAACAGTGGAATCCAGGATGCACATTTCGTCCTATTTGGGAGTCGTCAGCTGGATGTACCTGATCCCCAGTGCGAAGTGATGTTCTTCCCACCGGGATTCGGACTCGGGAGCGATCGCTTCAAACACCAGGGCGTTATCCACTACACCATCGATGGATCGTGGCTAGCAGTGGAATCCCGTCACATAAGAAGTGGCCATCGTGGCTCGGTGGTGTAGTGGATAACGTCCTGGTGTTTGAAGCGATCGCCCCCGAGTCTGAATCCCGTTGGTGGGAACAACATCAAACCGCACTGGGAAGCAGGTACATCCAGCTGACGAGTCCCAAGTAGGACGAAATGCGCATCCTTGATTCCACTGTTAGCCACAATCCATCCTTAATATTAATAACTTTGACTCTTATAGAAGATATATGGACGACACGTTTGTCATCTGTGACAAAAATGTTGATCTAGACGGTATTTTTCGCTCATCCAATGAATGTCATCAAGCCCTCAACTTTACCATAGAGAAGGAATCAGAATCAACTATTCCTTTTCTTGATATGCTTCTCATCCAACGTAAGAATGGATACCTCAAAAGATTCATCTACAGAAAACCAAAGTGGAACGGACAACTAACTAATTTTTATAGTTGGGTGCCAATCAACAGAAAAAGAAATCTTATTCACTCTGACCTGGCATCGGATATACTAAAGAATCGTCTATGCAGATCAATCAATGGAACTTTCTTCGCAGTAAGACTTTAGTTGACTTTTATCAGGAGTAACCTATTCTGCGTTTATGTTAAAGATAAGCTTCTTCGTTTGACCGCCTTTATGTGCATCTACCAGTTCACCTGCAGTAAGGTACATTGGCCGTAGTCAGAGAATGCTTTCAACACGTATACGAGAACATGTTCCTGCTTGGTTTTATAAAGGTGAAAGAAAGTCTGATAGGAGTTCGATTCTAGAACATTTGATTGACTTCCATCACACAACAAATCCAGACAATGACTTCAAAATTATGTATCAAATTCGCCCAAACCTCCCACGTTCTCTTTGTTTTCAACAGCGGAGGCTTTAGCTGTTCATGAACTATAACCTGATCTGTGTGTACAAAAAAAGTATGTGCAGTTACTGTTTTATCATGCCCATAATATTTTCCCATCCCATTAGCTTCCCCTCTTTGTTAATTTAACCTTTGTATCCTTCCTTTATCACTCTTATTGCCTTCACTTTGATTAGTTTCCGGTGTTATTTCACTTAATTGTTTTAATCATTTTATACTGGATGATAACTGAAGTTGAGACGAAGATCTGGACCGCAGCCGGATTCGAACCAGAGACCACCGGGTTACCGGCCCAGTGCTCTGCCAACTGAACTATGAGGTCCGACTGCTGCTGACCAGAATTTTATTTCACTTCAATCACTAAAGATTTTGCCCGACTATCATGTGAATCCGTGACGCATTACTACCGCTTGATCGTATTCACACTGGTTGCCTAGTCAGAACTTCTCATCCCAATCCCATTCTAACTGAAACACAGAGGGGAGTATAGTATTGATTATGATTTGACTATCTAAGATAGCCGTAGTTTGGCAGACTAGTATTTGTACTGGGTGATGATTGAAGGTGTGACGAAAATCTGGCTGGCTGGTTCGAATCCGGCCACGGTCCAGATTTTCATCTCACCTTCAATCATCATCCAGTATAAATACTAGTCTACCAAACTACGGCTATCTTAGATAGACAAATCGTAATAAAAATATTTATCAGGTTTTCTCCGGCCAAGGCAGAGATAAAGGCTGCATAAACTTTTTCTTCACACAAAGACTAAGGTTCGTTGTCCGTATTTCTCATAGCCTCAGTTATATGTAAAATGCAAGCGCGAATTCTATTCAACAGGCTTTGTGAAATGCGATAGATGATGTTGAACGCTTTGATCTGGTCGATTACATGATCACTGTCGACTAAATGTGACAGAATTGAACTTCGTATTGACTTCACTTGTCTCTTTTTTAGCCGTGACGGTAGGCGCTCAGCAACACGTTTGTTAAGCTGCCTAGTTGTCCACCCAATATAGCTTTACTCACAAAAGAAAGCGAATTGATAAATGTACATTGGTGAAGTGATAGAACTAGGTAGCTTGTCTTTTGTCTGAGCAATAATTATCGGCCGACTAGAAAATGATAAGCAGAAGTTAGCAGTATAAAAGGTTCTTCTGATGGCTGTAGACAGCCTGTGTAATAGGACTTCACTAGGTATTATCCCCTTTGAATTGGAGCTTCATGAGTATTGATTTCTTTTCGACAACCATTTGATCAGATTTCCTACTTATTTTGTTCATGTGTCTCATGATAAAGCTATGGGGGTAACCCATTTCTAGCAGCATATAATGGATATGTTCTAACTCCTTTTGTATCGTCACCAGAGCACATCCTACTGGCTTTGTTTACAAGACATTGGATTAGACTTCTTTTACATCGAATGAGCACAAAGCTAAGGAAATGTATGTACTGACCCGTAGATATGATCATTCTGTACACCCTTCTACCAAACGAGCCATCTTCTCTTCTAATCAATAGGACATCTAAAAAATGTAGCGTCTTTTCTTGTTCTTCTTCACAAGTGAAAATGAGAGAAGGGTGCAAGCCAGTGAATTTCTTAACAATTCGTTTTCGTCGACGTTTTGGTCAAGGACGATGAGTGTCGTCAATATAACGTTTATACATATGCAGATTATTGATAACATCTTTCAGTGGTCCATTCTCAAGTTTAGGAAGAAAAAAAATCAGTTAATGGTGAACTCTAGATAATTCCATCAACTTGCCTGTGAACTTAAAACGACTGAAATGGCTTGGATATTTTTACTACCCATGCTGAGCTACCAACCATCTCGATGTGCCATGCAAAGGGAAGTCGAATTAGGTTAGAATAGGGTTCAGAGTGACCAAATTAAGACGTAATATTAGTCAATGAAGACTACATCGTTTCATCTGAGCCATATGGGTAGGTGTAGACTACACGGTTGAGATCCATTTCATTGCTTACTGAAGCTGGTGTGTGTGTGCCTCAAAGTGCTGTGTTTACTCTTTTTCTATTTTCGTTGCTTTTGTACGATTGACCTTATTCTGTTGAAACTAATTTTATCAAGTATTCTGATGACCTGATGGTGTCTATTCCAGTTAACTCTCATTTAACTATCTTGAATTGAATTTCACTTCTGAACTTTGTTGGTCGTCTCATATCATCTTGTCTTGTAAAAACATTTTTTTTCCTTTAACATACTATATAAGGAGACTGAGATTGTTGGATATACTTCTTTATTGTTCAGCTAACCATCTTTTCTGGTCTACTAAAAAAGGACTATGTTATATTGCATAGGGTTTTGAAAGGTGTCAATTAAGGTGACTGGCGTAACTCTGGTTCAATTTACCAACAATGTAGTTGACAGATATATAAATACTAGTAAACAACTACCTACAGTAATTTTAACTGGTAATGAGCATCCACTTCACTCACTGCTCTCTCCTTGTATCTGCTCTCAGGAAAGAGGCAAGAAGAAATTATATCAGACTGTACGATCGTACAGTGAAGTACAAGAATTCGACTATGCCTTAACTAGCACGTATATTATATGAGATGAATAGTGCTAGTACAGAACTCACACATCAACTTTGTAACAGTTAACAATCAGTTCCCTATAATTTAATTAACAATGAAAAAAATATTCTAGTTATTAGTATTCTTTACATTACTCACATTTTTATGATAATACTACTCGAAATTATAATAAATTGGTTGGTTGTGGCTAGCGGAAGAATCTAGGACATGCGTTTCGTCCTATTTGGGACTCGTCAGTTGAATGTACCTACACCCCAGTGATGTTGTTGTTCCCACTGGGACTTGAACCTCATAGCCATCGCTTTAAACGCTAAGGCGTTATCCACTATGCCACGGAGGAACGATAGTCACCTCTTGTACAACGGGTAGTAGTTATTACTATTTATTGACATACTTGTTATTCTCCATTGTTTTGAATAAAGCGAGTTATTATTACTACAGTTATTATGATTATTATTATTAATCACCACTGGCTACCAATGAGAAAAGTTCACCGAACCACAGTTATCTCACATACTTAATCTGGTAATATATATGCATAGTTAGTATGGTGAAGAGGATTACTTCGTGTTGTTTATCTGCCAACAGGTTTTACCATGTCCTCCGCTTGAACCATGCTTAAAACTACGTTTACCAGGTTATATGAAGGAAGAGATTTTCAACTCCTCTACACTATACTACTTTGTTTACTTGACAATAGCTATAGTAAGTCAGCTTACTTGATATATTTTTTTTTACCAGAATTCATGACTAAAAGTGAAGCTCTTACTTTATTCATCATCTAAGTGGTTTATGATGAAACGTTAATGACTTAACAACTGTGATCTATATACTAAATATAATTTGTAATCAGGACCTATGGTCGATAGGGTTATCACCTGAAAGCTATAACTGTATCATATTTTATAGTAAAGCATTGTCATTATTTCATTAATATAAGTGAAAAACTTGGGCACTGTGGTAGAATGTAATTCCATATTAGATTTGTTTATTTGATATATATAGCGCACAGTGATACAGTATTATTTACTTGATTACGTTTCGAGCATAAATTATTACTGCTCATAATCATATCATATGTAATCACACTTCTTTCGACATCTGATTTTATAGTCCTGTCACCTGATCTCTCTTTGTTTTTTGATTGGTAGTAAAGTTTCCCATATCTCTGGTATAGGTGTTGCGTCATTCTTATTCCATATGTGTTGGGTGTGGATTCGATGAAGAAAGATTCAGTAATTAATCTCTCTCTCCGTCTAGCTATATTAGACTTAAGTACAGTGGTTTTGTCCAATCCACCCTATTGTGTGGTTGTGTGTCAATGAATGTAATGCAATGGCTGAGTGTTTTTCTAGATTATTGATCTTATTGGGGTCTGGCGTTCTATGTTTAGCTAAATTCCTATGTTCTGTTAATCTAACTGACCCCGACCAGCTAGTTTCACCTATGTATTTGACCCCACTCATAGTCATTACATGGAATCTGGTAGATTATATTATTTTGCTTAATTGGTTCTATCGGATCCTTATGCCGGCCGACAAAGCTTACCTCTAAGTGAGTTTGTTGGTTTAAATGCCACCCTAATTCCAACCTTGTTGAGAATCAATCCTACGTATGGTTTCTGATGTTCCTTCCTTGTATGGTATCACAATAGAGGTGTTGATTTCCTTTCTACTTATGTTGTCACTATTATTTGTATTTGTATTAGTGTTATTATTTTGCTTCTTATGCGTCCGTGTGAATTTCTTAATAAAATGATGGGGATAATTATTAACGCTTCTTTGATGGGTTTCAATTCCTTTTTTAGGTCCTCATAGTTATGTCACTGTATATGAGTTGTTTATATACCAATCAATATGGCACTGGAGGCAGTCAGAAATCAACTAGATACTGACTCACAACTTACTCAAAGAACCAAGGCATCGGTTGATGAAATCATGTTAGGAGTGCAGTTATGCTTAACCTCGACAGTCTTCAAGTTTCAGGGAAAGATATATAGACAAACAGAAGGAGTAGCAATGGGATCACCAATATCCCCTACAGTAGCAGATATATTTATGGATAGTTGGGAAGATATGGCTTTACGAACATATAATCCGACACCTAAGATATGGTGGCGATATGTAGATGACACATTTACAGTGTTGAAATCGGAACATATCGACAGTTTCTTGACACACATAAACTCAGTAGTTAACGCAATCCAATTCACTTACGAAGTAGAAAATGAACAAGGAGAATTACCTATGTTGGATTGCAGAATAAAACGAAGGATAGATGGTGGTTTAGATACTACTGTCTACAGAAAACCAACACATTCTAACAGATATCTAGACTTCAAGTCATCTCATCCAGTGTCAGTTAAAGTGGGTTTAGTCAAATGTCGAAATAACAGAGCTGAGAAACTCACTAGTCATTGTAAGGACTTAAAAAAGGAATTGAAACCCATCAAAGAAGCGTTAATAATTATCCCCATCATTTTATTAAGAAATTCACACGGACGCATAAGAAGCAAAATAATAACACTAATACAAATACAAATAATAGTGACAACATAAGTAGAAAGGAAATCAACACCTCTATTGTGATACCATACAAGGAAGGAACATCAGAAACCATACGTAGGATTGATTCTCAACAAGGTTGGAATTAGGGTGGCATTTAAACCAACAAACTCACTTAGAGGTAAGCTTTGTCGGCCGGCATAAGGATCCGATAGAACCAATTAAGCAAAATAATATAATCTACCAAATTCCATGTAATGACTATGAGTGGGGTCAAATACATAGGTGAAACTAGCCGGTCGGGGTCAGTTAGATTAACAGAACATAGGAATTTAGCTAAACATAGAACGGCAGACCCCAATAAGATCAATAACCTAGAAAAACACTCAGCCATTGCATTACATTCATTAACACACAACCACACAATAGGATGGGACAAAACCACTGTACTTAAGTCTAATATAGCTAGACGGAGAGAGAGATTAATTACTGAATCTTTCTTCATCGAATCCACACCCAACACATGTAATAGGAATGACGCAACACCTATACCAGAGATATGGAAAACTTTACTATCAATCAAAAAACAAAGAGAGATCAGGTGACAGGACTATAAAATCAGATGTCGAAAGAAGTGTGATTACATATGATATGATTATGAGCAGTAATAATTTATGCTTGAAACGTAATCAAGTAAATAATACTGTATCACTGTGCGCTTTATATCAAATAAACAAATCTAATATGGAACTACATTGTCATTATTGTTTGAAGGGAGGACCTAAACAGATTATAGAATTTATCTGATTGCAGTTAGCAAAGGAATTCAAGACGCGCGTTTCGTCCTACTTGGGACTCGTCAACCGGGTGTATCCCAATGGGTGATGTTGTTCCTACTGAGACTCAATTCACGTACTCATCGCTTCAAACACCAACACACACTACCCACTATGCCACAAATGCATGATAGTCACTTTTTGTATAACGAATAACGCATATCCTGGATTCCTCTCCTAGGTAGAACCATCTAAATTACCATAATTAACACTCAGATAATATTAAGGCATCCGTATAACAGACTATATGTCAATAGAAGTCCAAGAATTCGATTCAATAAATCATTGAATATTGATTAATGAATATTGTATAAGTGAACACTGAAATCTTTAGATAACATTTGGCTTTCAACTGTCTGTATTCCTTCTGACTGTCGAATTTAACTGATTTCAGAAGATCTCTGAAGTTCTCATGAATGACCAATGTGACCTGTGAAGCTAATAAAAGTGTGAAGTGATGACTGATAAGGCATATATGACAGAGGTTGTACAAATTTATCTATTTGGATTTCAAATGAACCGATCTATGTTAGCTTACAGTGTTGACATGAATTTGTCAACATACATCATGAGTACATACTGTTCACAAGTTCTAAACTACAAATGAGATTATAATAATACTAATACGCACTTATAAACAACAAGCTTCAATCATCATCAACAGGAGAAACTTAAAGGAAGTAGCCTCTTTCACCTATCTAGACAGCATCGTTTCAACTACAGGTGGTAGTGACACCCCAACTATTTGCATGCATATGACCAGATGTCATGATATTGCCTATAGTAGATAACAGAGTGAGATCCAGATTGCGCGTTTCATTACTCGTCAAAAGATGACAAGTGATTCTTAAATAAACCGAAACATACATTGTGGATTCTATTCTGTCATTAATAACTATCAATTAAAATCACTTTGATCTGTGTATACCCTGTGCTAATGTCATCTTAATGAACATAACTGAAAAATAAGTCGATCTCAGATATAACAACTTTCCACTTCCTCTAGTTGCTTGATTTGAACTAAATTGATAGACTACTATTGTTATATGAACTTCATATGATGATGTCAAGCATGATTCCACTGTTAACCACTATTCATTATCAATATAAAATTGGCAGACAGACAATACCGAGACATCTGCGCAGATGTTCATATGCTACTGGACATCGATTAATTCGATCCACTCACCGACAGGATAAGAAGAATAACAACAACAATGTACTCCTATTTATCTATACAGAAATAATGAAGATAAAATGTAGCCTTCCATATGTTTTGTTCAACTTTTGACTGGCTGATGCACTGTACATTTCATTCTGCACCATCAATCTTACACATACACTATGATCTCTAGAAATTTTCTCTTCACAGTAATGATTAAGTAGTCTGAAATCATCTTGGTTATATTGTATTCTCCTAACTGGATAGTTTTTAATCGCCAAGCTTTCATCACCTTTCTAGACAATATCATTGGTATAAACGTTAGTATGAAGGAAGATATCAGGATTTCTTTGAGTGATTCAATAACTTGCTCTGACGAAGTGGTTTGTGATTGGTTGTTTCCTTGGAGTATTATTTTCACTGACTGACTGAATAAATTTTCCTATTGGCCATTTTTCTAAATGATCTCTGGTCTTTTACTTGTTTATCGTTTTCTTTACTGGTTGATTGATAGGGTATTTGTCTATGGATGTACTACTGATTAGTGATTGACTTCAATGCCATGCTTTTGGGAATTCTCTGATATTCTCCTGACCATAGTTATCCAAGTGTTGTGATGTTTAGTAGCCAACTGATGTTCGGGTTTAATGATGGTGAATAGCTCGACTACTTTGTCCAATGTAGCACAGATCACAATTGTTGCAGTTGATTTTATCTTCTTTGGCTATGGTTTCGTTTGGTCTGCGTAATATGGTTTGAAGGGAAATAGTTGGTTTATGATGCACCTCCCATCAATTCCAAATGGTCTCAGTAATCTCTGATATATTCTTTATGTACAACAGGATGGTCTGTTTGTAGATAACTTTGAAATTTTGTAGATAGCCGTTCTTCTATAGGATAGATATAAGTGAAATTTCTTTGTTTCCCCTTGAAGTTGTTGTGCTGCAATATCCTTTAGCTTTGTTGTACGAAGTTTGTACGCAACTAATTTTGTGCATTGTTGAGTCAGTGTGTATGTTGACTTCGTGTACACTTGAATTTCTAATTTTCCGGCACCGGTTCTGGCGACTGAGGACACCAGGAATGACAGTTGTGACAGCTGTGAATCTGATGTCACTGAAAATGTTGTTGATCATATTGTAAGCGTTTTCCAACTTATCCTACCGAATGATAATAAAAATGTGATCCACAAAGTTGATCCACTTTTTTTCTATTCAATCACAAGTGAAATGATGACTCCCATTCCAGATATAGATGGTTCCATTCAACTTCCTTTCATCTTTTTGTGTATCTTTCCCTTAAACAGGAAGTGTATTGTCAGAAAAAGTATCAATGAGTTACATCATACTTGAACATTCCCAAAACCTTGTATCATCAGTGAGGAAGAGATATAAACAATCAACTTTGGTTAGGGTGGACAATAAATATTCACATTGATATTTATCATGGACTGAGATCAGTTGGAGAAACATTGGAAAACCGGGGGTGGGGGGAGGGTTGGGTGCCAGTTGTTTCGTCCTAGTATAGAACTCCTCAGCAGTGCGCATAGATGGCTCCACCACAGATCAAACCCATACCTAACATGTTACCATTGAGCTACTGGCTTCCATTTCTAGCAGCATCATAGGTGTACACAGCTAAGAAGCACCATACTAGAACGAAACAGCTATCCAATACTCCAAGGTTTTACAATTTTTCTCCAATTAATGTCAGTCTATGATAAATATCAATGTGAAGTCAATAAAATAAGTCCTCAATAACCTTTAAAGTAGAGTATTTTCACCAAGTTTTACTTGGAAAACATTAACCAATCAGGAGTCTATCTGTTCATCCTATCAAAATCATACTAGTCAGTACTGACTAAAATTTGGTCACTTCTGTCAACATTTAATAGTTTTCCTCTTTGTTTTTTTTTCTCTCTCTCTCTCAATATTTATGAATAGATTCTATTCAGTTGTTTAATATGGTATGTATTCAGTGATTCACTGATTACAAGGTATATTATATATAATAAATCACAATAATATTTTATGCTAATTAATATACAGTAGGTTATGTTTGTTGATTTATACAGTTTTATTATGAATTATTATTAATTCGATGAATAAAAAATTCAGTTTTAAAAAGATTTACAATGTTAAAGTAAATATCTGGCAATAGTATTAGTGTTTCTGTTGACGTTTAAGTCAAATATCCATTGTTTATAAGGTCTCCCATTTTCGGGACACACACACAACAGGTACTGACAGACAGACAGACAGACAGACATGCAGATATACAGACATACACAAGCACGCATATAGACACACAGACAGATGGACATACAGACTGATGGAGAGACACTCAGACACAGGAATAGACAGAGTAGCATTCAATAGAATCATTTACTAATTGGTGTGAATTGTTTGGCTTTTACCATGTTTGAATAATTATTGACTATTGAATGTATGGTTTAATATTATGACATTTCACCTAGACACTTTCTGAATAAGTAACTTTTATCTATCGGTAATCATGTTTATTATTTGTTCCTTGGGTTCCTAATGGGAAATACGGCTTCAGTAACACGTCTTCAATGCGCTCTCTCCTCTGAAATCTTTTGAATCTGGCTCCACGACACCACACAACCTCTCATTACCTCCTCGCACGATCTCCTCCATGTCACCTTCACTACGGACGACCAACTCGTCGCTTCCCATCTCGATTTCACTCGAGACACTGGCCTTCTCAGTGTATGCCTAATCCATTTCCACTTCCTTCTACTGCATATTTTTCAGCGATAGTACCTTGCTTCGTTGGTTAGTCACCAACTAGCCACAGTTCCTTGTTGCTTATTCTTTCTGGCCATCTCATCTGAGCTTCAGTAATGAGCTAGCGTAGGCAGTTGTTGATGAATATCTATAGTTTGTTGGAAATACCTTTAGTAACGCGCCAAGTCTCTGAGCCATACAGAAGCACTGAATTGACTGGGTTGGTGTTGAAAATCCGCTTTCTCCCGTTGATAGTGATTGGAGCTTGTTGTTGTTGGTTGGGTATCATCATCACTTCTGTCTTCTCTATATTCACTTGAAGTCCCGTTTTCGCTACCCTGCCTTGCCTCTTCTGTCAACTTGTTACTTTTCGCCTGTAGATCTTGTGTGAAATTAGACACAAGTCATAACTGGCGAAATCCAAATCTTCTAGGATCTATTCGCCGGTCCAACCCTAACATGTGACTGTTTGTAATTGTGTGCATAGCCATAGCTGAGCTTTTATCTAGATTTCTTATCATATTAGGATCTATTAATCTTGATTTAACTAAATTTTTGTATTCTGCTATTCTAATCAACTAATTTTACCTCGCAATCATTCCAAGGGATTCAGTAAACCAGATTATTTTGTTTGTTTTTAAACGAGTTTGTAGGTTTAAGTGCCTCTGTAATCCCAGACAACCTTATTAAGAATATATCGTAGCGCTATTGAGCTGCCTTCTTCGTATAGTAATAATCTTGAGGGTTTGAATTCACTCTCAACCCTGTCACCATCATTACTATTTGTGATAGGATTATTATTAATATCACCTGTGTTAACACTGCTAATAGTCTCCCTTCGATTACTTATAAATTTAGGTGGGTAATTATTGATGTGTCTGATTTCTTCTCACAGATTACCTAGCCTACTTAGTTAGCTTTCTTGGCCTATCACTTAGGCATTTAACTAAGCCTACCTAGACTGAGGTGGAGTGAAATGATTTGAAGTCTGAGTAATGATTCGAATGGGTAGGTTTTCGATAGACAACATTAATCTCTAAACTTCTATCTTGTTTTATCTTGCAATTCAACAGTTGCTAGCTCAACTTCATCACTTTCTAAATCATTAGGTAATTTGGATTACAATCACTTCTGAATTGAGTTATATGTACCAAGAACTTATTGATATGTTCCCATTTCATTATTGTAATCGTATCATCTACATATAGGAACTATATCTTTGGAGTAGGGCGGAATATTTCAAGAGCCATCTATAAATATTTATACTCGGGGGATGATTGAAGGGGTTAAATGAAAATCTGTCAGTCACTCCTACTCGGTTATCTCAGTAACCAACCAGTAGGACTGTAGGTATTATTTATAGTGGCACAGAATATCATAAACTAACCTGAAAAAAACATCATCTACATGCTGATATCACCAAAATTACTCTGTTATTTCGAATGACTTTAAAGGCTATCCTAGCGGTGACTGAAGTAGTCAATTATATTTCTCTACATCATCTGAAAAGATGGCTTTTCATGGAACAGAGGAACACGATTGGTTACTTAAGCAGTTGTTGGGGTACCATAAAGAGTCATTAACTTTGACTGAACTGACCTAGTCACAGGATATTTTATAGAATTATGGTGCGCCATCTGTTTTCTAACAAAAAACTGCTTGTACCATTGACTACTACCAGTTATGCTAGAGTTATTTCAAAAAGAAACTAAATTCAGTACTGGTAGTTATACAACCTAGAACCCGATCACAGGTGAATTTTCTTTAGATCTAGAATATGCAGATGACATAGTCAGTCCTGTTAGGTGAAGACGCTGACTGATGAGATGCAGAGTCTTCTCAACACTTTCAGTGGCAATTTGAGAATCTTTGGGATGCGATTTTCACCACACAAATGCAAATTTTTGCTCCAGGACTCGTCTTCAGCGGTACCCCACCGCGGCTAACAATACAGAGTGAGTGTCGTGGTTGAGTGTGTTGACCACTTCACTTACCTGGGAAGTAGGATCAACCCTGCCGTGGTCGGTTAGTTGCCCATGAGATCTCTGCACGGATACAAAAGGCTCGATTGGCTTTTGCCAATTTGCGCCACCTATGGCACCGCCGTGATATCCAACTGTCTATTAAGGGTCGCGTGTACTGCACAGCAGTCCGCTCTGTTCTACTATATGGCTGTGAAACATGGCCATTGAAAGTGGAGGATACAAAGAGGCTTGAGGTGTTTGACCACCGTTGCCTTCGTAGTGTAGGCCGTATTCCGTGGTGTCACCACACCACGTGAGTAATGCAGAAGTTAGGTGTAGAGTTTTGGGGAGAAGAGGTAAATCAGTCGACGAGGTTGTGAACCTTCATCGACTGAGATGGTTGGGACACGTACTACGTATGCCTGCCTAGTCACCGATTGCCTCATCACACAATGTTGGCTGAGGTGGGTCCAGGCTGGAAAAAGGCTCGAGGTGGCCAGACTAAAACATGGCACCAATGTATGAAGTCTCTGACTGTTGGTTTAAGCCATGTAGGACGATGCAGACTAGGTGGTTGGGGTCGGTGGGACAAGAGGAATCAGTGGTTGGAGACCCTAGGTGATATGGGTGAGAACCGAAGTCAGTGGCGCAGATGTACACCCACACACATTATCCTCATATTGACAACGCTATATCGAATCTCACTATTTTGTCACTCCTCTTTTCTTTCTTCTCGTACTTTATATTTCTTTAGACTGCATTCACTTATCTTCATCCTTCGTCTCACTACCTTTTTACTTGATGTGCTGATATGAGGTGTGGCAACTCGGACCGTTAAGCAGTAATGCCTGGTCCTATGTTGATAATGATGATGACAACCTAGAAGGCGGATAAAAAGGAGGACATCAGTTTACTTCAACTCGGCCATATGTAGACGTCGATATAGAATTTTTTCACATATGATGAGCCCCAAACACCACAAATTAAAACTGCATAGATCAAACTAGTGTCAAAGACGCCAAGTACACTATCCTTATTCCGTTTACCTGATCCTTCAACAATATTTTGCCAGTCATCCAACAAGAACATGGCGAGACAATAGCCTCAACGAGTTTTATATCAATAAAACCCAACAGATGTTCAGTGTTTTATAATTCATTTTGGTATTACTCAGTGAAATGTATATCAAATGAGTTTATATTGTATACATTTATCGCTTCCTTCAAATATTTGAATACTATGGTAGGAAACAGGTTTAAACTGAATACGATGCTGTATTTCTTTGCATTGTCTTTAAACTGATTTGCATCGAGAGATTAGATCTCCCGAAGTGGTAATCGATGGGACCTAACAAGTTACTCAACGACAGGGTTGGATGGAAGTCCCACCATATCGCGAACTGTCAGAGACCATTAGATTTCCCACTTAATGGCTCAATAGTGACCTGCTGACAGTAGAACTTGAAGGTCATGGCTAAGATCCTTGCAAGAGCCCCAACTAGGACGAAGTAGCCACTGTCCAGTACTTCCAGGTCTACAGTCGCTTCAAACGCCACCGACTCATCCTAGCCACTTCTCCTTATACAATGTTATTGCTTGTATTATCCCATCAGTGGCGTTTGAAGTGACTGGAGGTGAGTTCGAGTCCTAGTGGAAAGAAGATCACTGACCAAGATGTGACAAGCCTTAAATAGGACGAAACATGTATCAAGCTGGATTCCACTGTTAGCCACTATTCATCGTTAATATATGTATATATAATTCCTAGACAGGCAACACCAAAAAATCCATACAGGAGCCTATATGCCAAATAGATAACAATGGACTAACATACACCTTCTAACCACATGGTCGATGGTTCGAATCCGGTCACAGTTCAAATTTTTAATCATCACCTAATATAAAATACTAGTCCATCCAATTACAGCTATCTCAAATAGTCAAATGATAAGGATAATAGTGAATAGAAAATCCCATTTAATATTATTATACAAGAAAGACTAATTTAAGGGAATCAATTCTATAATAATAATGAATAATTGTCATGTGTATTCCAGTCGTTGAATTTGTGGTGCAATATCCTCTGGCCACCAAGATGGTATATACGGAATAATCTGCAGATTTATTAACGTTTTATTATTGTTATCATCATCATCATCATCATCTATAGGTAGAGTAATAATCAGTTGTTCACTTGCTTCAGTTAAACGTATCAAAGCTATACCAGTAATTGGATATTGATGAATATTACTATTCATTTTATTAGTACTGATAATATTCAATGGATTAATGCCTCGAATCCAACCAACAGGTTTCAATTTCAATGAGACTATATTCGAGTTGTGATCGATTCGATAAATTGGTGCGTTATACAAATACCTTAATCATCATTAATAAAAATAATAATAATAATCATACTAATAATAAATAAAGTATTAATTGGATATAGTAGTCTCTTAAAGAATCTAAAATCTATCCAGATTCAACTCTATAACACTTATGTGTTATCTTATTATCTAAGAGAGAATCTTATTTGGATTATATCGCTTGGATTTATATACACAGAAGTTATAATATCATCAAATTATCATTAAAACTATCTAAGATGGTGTAGCCATAGGTTATGGAAAACTAGTATTACTGATACTGAGTGATGACTACGGTCGGATTCGAACCAGCGACCAATATTTCACCTCCCCCCTCCCCGCAGTATCAATAATACTAGTCTGCTACATGACAGCCCACAAGCTCTCATTTCCTCCTCGCACGATCTCCTCCATGTCATCCTCACCTCGGATGACCAACTCGTTGTTTCCCATAGGGGTTCCACTCGAGCAACTGGTCTGACGCGTGATGTCCACAGTCAGCCTTCTCAGTGTATGCCCAATCCATCTCCACTTCCTTACACTGCATATTTGTTCAGTGATAGGTTCTTGGTTGGTTCGTTCCCACAGCTCCTTGTTGCTTATTCTTATTATTCTGGCCATCTCATCTGATCTTCAGTAGCGAGCCAGTGTAAGCAGTTGTTGATGAATGTCTGTAGTTTATTGGAAATCCCTTTCGTAACACGCCAAGTCTCTCAACCATCACACAGAAGCACTGACTTGACTTAGTTGGTGTTGAAAATCCGCATCTTGTTCCAAATGCTGAGTACAGTCGATCTCCAAACTGGTTTCAGCCTAATGAACGCCTGTTTTGCAGTCTGCTATCATCTTCGATAGTCAAAATGATGCTCCCCATTTTAGTGAGATTTAGATAAGAAGTTCTGACTGGGGGAAGTCAGTGTGAATATGTTCAAACGATGATAGTAACACGTCACGAATTCACTTGGTAGTCAGGTAAAACCCTATTTGTGATTGAAATGAAACAAAAATCTCGTCAGCAGTCGAACTTTGTAGCTCAGTTACTAGAATATTAAGCCGGGAAACCCGGTGGTCGCTGGTTCCAATCTGGTCGTGGTGCAAATTTTCAATTCACCTTTAATCATCACCTGATATAAATAACCAAACTGTCTCGTTAGCAAGGATAGAGAGTAGTTATAGCTCAAGAGGATACTTTCATTGGTGTTGGATGGCTTAGTCGTTAACCTTTCGCTATCATCCTTTTGTTTTTAGACAAAACCATCATTAACACAACCTTCAAAAAGAAGTGACCTATAGAGCCTTAGTAGCTTATCTTGATAGCCTTTGTGTGATTCGGTGCTTCTGTTATAGCCTTTTCATAAGTGTACCAATATACACTATTCAATGATTCAACTGAATTATTAACATTCATCAACAACTAGGAAGTCAGTCGCGAAAATCAATAAACATCTCCAAGATAATGATTAGATTATTGAAGACCTCTTGGAATTTGTATAATTCACAAATCCATAAAATCTCTTCAATCTCTATTATACAGGCCAAAAGCTACAACCAATAAAGGAAGATCAGTGAACTGTTATCGATAAAATAAAATGAGCAAACTGTAAAAAAACACTACACCGAACACAATGCAGATGACATAGTCAGTCCTGTTTGGTGAAGACGTTGACTGATGAGATGCAGAGTCTTCTGAACACTTTCAGTGGCAATTTCAGAATGTTTGAAATGCGATTTTCACCACCCAAATGCAAATTTTTGCTCCACGACTCGTCTTCAGCGGTACCCCACCGCGGTTAACAATAGAGAGTGAGTGTTGTGGTTGAGTGTGTTGACCACTTCACTGACCTGCGAAGTAGGATCAACCCTGCCGTGGTCGGTTAGTTGCCCATGAGATCTCTGCACGGATACAAAAGGCCAAATTGGCTTTTGCCAATTTGCGCCACCTATGGTGCCGCCGTGATATCCAACTGTCTATTAAGGGTCGCGTGTACTGCACATCAGTCCGCTCTGTTCTACTGTATGGCTGTGAAACATGGCCATTGAAAGTGGAGGATACAAAAAGGCTTGAGGTGTTTGACCACCGTTGCCTTCGTAGTATATGCCGTATTCCGTGGTGTCACCACACCATGTGAGTAATGCAGAAGTTAGGTGTAGAGTTTTGGGGAGAAGAGGTAAATCAGTTGACGAGGTTGTGAACCTTCATCGACTGAGATGGTTGGGACACGTACTACGTATGCCTGCCTAGTCACCGATTCCCTCGTCACACAATGTTGGCTGACGTGGGTCCAGGCTGGAAAAAGGGTGGAGGTGGCTAGACTAAAACAGGGCACCAATGTATGAAGTCTCTGACTGTTGGTTTAAGCCATGTAGGACGATGCAGACTAGGTGGTTGGGGTCCACGGGATAAGAGGAGCCAGTGGTTGTAGACCCTAGGTGATATGGGTGAGAACCGAAGTCAGTGGTGCAGATGTACACCCACACACATTATCCTCATCTAAACAACACTATACCCAATCTCACCATTTTGTCACTCCTCTTTCCTTTCTTCTCGTACTTTATATTTCTTTTGACTGCATTCACTTATCTTCATCCTTCGCCTCACTACCTTTTTACTTGATGTGCTGATATGAGGTGTGGCAACTCGGACCGTTACGCAGTAATGCCTGGTCCTGTGTTGATAATGATGATGGTCGCCTGGTCTCTTTGTATCCGTCTACATGAATATAAAGTGGCAGTGAAGCGTCATGACCTATCTTTAGTCATGAATTTCACTAGGAAAATGTGAAAATTGAGACTAGACAGAGGAGATATGAAGAATACCAGGGAATTCTTAGAACCTTGGCAGAAGCAACCAATCATACACCAGATCATTAAGACAAGCCTACTAAGCCCTTTTGTAGAGAAAACCCTACAGCTGACTTCTTGGCTGAAGTTTGTACAGATGATGATACTGTGTCTAGAATGACAATGACGAAAGTTTACCAACTAGACTATCCAGCTGTTTGTCTGTCTGTCTCTCGATCGACGGTAAAACGTACTAGGAATTTTCGAACACCAACAAACCATTAATTCAATGTAATGATACCTACATCCTATGGTTGTTGATTTCATTTGTTGAAAACAACCACAATATAAAGTTAGTAACAAAGGTGAAAAAACTTTCTTGAGTCTTTATACATATTCATAATCACAAAAGTCATATACCAAGACAAACAAACATATAGTGTATAAAGGCTATCCATCAGTTTTCTTCTACATCGTGTACTCAGCATGTAGTTTCGGCGATTCCCCTTGTATTTACCCCCCAAAACTATCCATCGATTGGGTCGGTGAGATAAGCAAGTGATTTGAGAAAGCTTTACATACTGAAAATCAGTGTAATGTATCTTACTCTACAAACTGAGTGAAAAGATTACTGACCCCATGATAGAACTGGACTATCATCAAATGAGAAGAAGTGAAGTTGAATAGACAGTTGTCTATATGGCAGCTGAAACTAGACTGAAAGAAGATCAAATGAAGACAAGTAGGCAATTACTAACCTCAGAACAGAATTCTAATACATAAACTCAAATGAATCACTAAACTGAATTGATACTCACTTAGCTGCATTCATTGTTTTCATCAATACATCAGCATTATTCCCCATTGACACTATTCTAATTGGTATATATCGTCTTCGAATAACACCAGTGAAGTGTGTACGTGCTGTCAACTCTTGACCAATATAACATCCTTTTGAAAAGCTAACACCACCAGATAAGTCAGTATTTGCTTCAAATGGTAATGTATCATTTGTAATGAATTCATGAACACCTTCGGGTAGACCTAGTCGCCAACGTGCATTATGATATACTTCTATATCAAGTGGTTGTGTATTACACGATGTAAAGATATCACGTACTACAACAACAACAACAAAAAGAAATGCTAAGCATATTGTATCATATGTATATTATACAAGGGATGAGATAATGGCAGTTCAGGTGGAAAGACAGCTTAACCGACCCAGTGTTGTTAGACACCAATCTAACCTATTGCTCAAGGTGAAAAAAGGATAGAAGCGATCAAACAGGGCATAAATCTATCAAAAACCTTAGACTATTAATGATTGTAGACTTCCCGATTGAAGTTTATGCGACAAGGGAAACCAGCGATTGGAGACTATTGGTGATATGGCTCGGAATACATCACAATTCCAATTGTTATGCAGTGTATGCTGTCTACCTACCTGTCTGTCGTTAACATAACAAAAACCTTTCGAACAACTGATGAATTAAATGCATACTTGATTAATTATAAGTTGTAATCCAACTCCATCAACAAGCGTTTTGAATAGTCGGTTGGATAGGCCATAGGCCACAGGATCATATCTCAGGGCTTTTCAGGATTTTTGGATTACATATACAGCCAACGTGACCGGCTTAACGACTTTCAGTATATAGATCAAACGGTGATGCTGAAGCAATGGAGGTCCCCCTTTCATCACCAGGTTACACAGACGTTGATCTAACTGGTGGAGAATTTTTATTAGATCTAGAATATGCAGATGACATAGTCAGTCCTGTTAGGTGAAAACGCTGACTGATGAGATGCGGAGTCTTCTGAACACTTTGAGTGGCAATTTGAGAATGTTTGAAATGCGATTTTCACCACCCCAATGCAAATTTTCGCTCCAGGACTGGTCTTCAGCGGTACCTCACCGTGGTTAACAATAGAGAGTGAAGTGGTTGAGTGTGTTGACCACTTCACTGACCTGCGAAGTAGGATCAACCCTGCCGTGGTCGGTTAGTTGCCCATGAGATCTCTGCACGGATACAGAAGGCCAAATTGGCTTTTGCCAATTTGCGCCACCTATGGCACCGCCGTGATATCCAACTGTCTATTAAGGGTCGCGTGTACTGCACAGCAGTCCGCTCTGTTCTACTATATGGCTGTGAAACATGGCCATTGAAAGTGGAGGATACAAAGAGGCTTGAGGTGTTTGACCACCGTTGCCTTCGTAGTATAGGCCACCGTATTCCGTGGTGTCACCACACCTCGTGAGTAATGTAGAAGTTAGGTGTAGAGTTTTGGGGAGAAGAGGTAAATCAGTTGACGAGGTGATAAACCTTCACAGATTGAGATGGTTGGAACACGTACTACGTATGCCTGCCTAGTCACCGATTGCCTCGTCACACAATGCTGGCTGAGGTGGGTCCAGGCTGGAAAAAGGCTCGAGGTGGCCAGACTTAAACATGGCACCAATGTATGAAGTCTCTGACTGTTGGTTTAAGCCATGTGGGGAGATGCAGACTAGGTGGTTGGGGTCGGTGGGACAAGAAGAACCAGTGGTTGGAGACTGATTCTAGGTGATATGGGTGAGAACCGAAGTCAGTGGCGCAGATGTACACCCACACACATTATCCTCATCTTAACAACGCTATACCGAATCTCACCATTTTGTCACTACTCTTTCCTTTCTTCTCATACTTTATATTTCTTTAGACTGCATTCACTTATCTTCATCCTTCACCTCACTACCTTTTTACTTGATGTGCTGATATGAGGTGTGGCAACTCGGACTGTTACGCAGTAATGCCTGGTCCTATGTTGATAATGATGATGATGATGGCACCTGTCAAATTTAACATGATGCTCGACGAATGGTCTGCTACAAGTACCCCCCAGGTTTAATGATAGAGTGAAGCGGTGGAATGTCTTTACCAGTGAGACACCCGACTACTGCACTGCAGTTCATTCTATCCTGTTATATACGGCTGTACGACATGGTCCTTAAGAGTTGAGGACAGTAAGTCATTACTGAGATTTAATCATAGATGTTTTCATGGCATTTCGCGCGTTTAGTGCAATCACCGTATGAACATTGTACAGATCAGGTGAAGGGTGATAGGCAAATTCGTTGTGTTGTTAACTTTAATCGACTAAGACGGTTTGCACATGTACTGTGAACGTCGTCAAAGTCACCCCCACCCACCTCGATGTGCCATGTTAGAGGAGGTTGGCTTAGGTTGGAAGAGGGTTCAGGGCGGCCAGACCAAGACGTGGCACTACTAAATCAAGTCCTTACCACCTGGTCTGAGTCGTATGAGGAAATGTAGACTACCAGGCTAGGGTTCCCAAGATCAAAGGAGTCAGTGATTAAGGATTGATTATTGGTGACATGGCAGAAAATCGGTCAAAATGGCGCAGATGTATTCACTCCCTGACACCTTCGAAGGCTTGAATATTCACACTAATCTTCATCTTCAAACTGCTTGTTCTCTCACATCGCTTTATCTTCTTTAGTGTCACTCTTATTCGAACCACCTGTTCATTGTGAACTACTTTGAAATGTGGCAACTTGAGCCGATACACCTATGTGAAGTTTTACGTTGATTTTATCATGTCAGTCAGGTCCAAGGGTTAAATACTATCCCTTCTGAACACATTCTTGCAGACATTCAGCACAATGAATAGTGGCAACAATTCAACTATAGACTGGAAAAGATTCCATCCAATGAGCGAGACAAATGGTGGGCAACAAAAGCGCAATAGATGAAAAAGGCTGTGACAATAGGTAACAGTAAACCATATATTGAGACTGACTGAAGAAACTACCATAAAAAATCAACTGTTAGTAAGATCATAGTGGAGAAGAGTGAATCTGTGATTCATTCAGTCAGATGCTGAGAAAGACCCTCCAAATCTTGCAGAAGTCGAGGAGGTTGTAATCAAACTGAAGTAAGAAAGAGCAGGAAGAGTAGAGGATTATTGGTTACACCCACCGATGTTAACTAGTGTATAACAATCAGATATGATCACTTTTATATAACTAGTCTCAAGCATTGGTTATCATAATTTTCAAAATAAGACAGAAATCTTCTTGAAATCAATCTGACGAGTATAATGTCTAAGATTCCAGTTTCCATAAACATTAAACGCCTAAATGAAGCTCGAGGAATAGTAAATCTAAGAAAATCACAGAGGTTTCAAAATTAGTTGTGGATCAATCGACTAACTTCTTCATTCTTCCTTCAAATCTTAGAATAATATAGACAATTGTCTATTCAACGTGAAGGAATCAATCGACTTCATCGCTTTCACCACCTTGTTGACAGCTTTATGTTTAAGTTGACTAAATAAGTAGAATAGGGATTATGTTATATACACGCTTAGTTATCAGTAGCCCAATCATTGAACAATCTTACATGAAGTAGAGTATTGAAGGTAAGAAAAAGGATTAAAGGTGATCAAGAGAATATTAGTTACCATTTGTATTACTTCTAGATAATATACGTCCAGACCAACCAGATATCCCTCTAGGATCTGATGCATAAAATATTACTTGTTGTTGATCGTTGAAATTCAATAAATTATTATTAACTGGTAACCATGCTTGTGAATTATTCAATTGATTCGATTGAATTGATGATGTAGGCATAGCAATCCATGGGCATAATTGTAAACTGGTATCAATTTTCACCTACAGTATAAACCAGCAGAGTGTTGATATAATAATAACAATAATAAATAAGACAATAATGATGATAATAATAATAACTGAAACGTTTTTTACAAAAGGTTTGTGGGTTTCAGGTTGATATTCATTATGGAGGAACATTGGAGAGTAGCTGTTTCGTTCTAGTATGCGACTCTGGCATGAATCGAAACCACGACCTTTAAGTTCTACGGCCAACACATTACCATTAAGCCAGTGGGTCAGAATCCAATGCTCCATAGTTTCCTACTCCGGTCAGTACACGATATACTGCGATCTCTATTCAATACCGTCGTTGAGTAATTGTCCTCATGTTCGACTCGGTTAGCCCCACCAGTCACGACTTCACCTTGGAACTTCGGGAATCGCCTCTCGAAGCTCATCACCAATAAGAACTATAGTGATTTAGTGTAGAGGTTTGTAATGAGTTATTGATTGACTTCAGGTTGGTATTCATCGTGGACTAACTAACATCAGTTGTAGAATTGATGGAATACTGGGAGCACTGGACAGCCGTTTCGTATCCGTTGGTGACCAACTTTAAGAGGTGATGGTTAAAGTTCCAATCAAAAATTGTGACCAGTAGGGTCAATCAAGTTGGATGTGAAGACAACGACAGCATTGGATGCAGGTCACTCCATATCGTAAACTGACAGAAGTAGGGAACTGTGGATCACTGGATTCTGAGCCAGTGGCTCAATAGTAACGTGATGGCGACGGGACCCGAAGGTCGCAGGTTCGATCCCCGCAGAGTTATGTGTGAGCACTGCTGAGGAGTCTAACACTAAGACGAGACGGCTGCCGCTCAGTGCTCCCAGTATTCCATTGATTGTGCAACTGATGTTAGTCAGTCCATGATGAATACCAACCTGAAACAATCTTCACTATAGTGAACAGATATGCTCAGGATGAACACTTAAGTTGATTGAAGCCGCTTGGGATAGAGTTCTATGTAATAGGTTATGATAAAGACTTATAGCGTGAAGGTTATTTTGATTGCCTATGTCAATGTAGGCAGAACAACGTTTGATGTTAAGATCTATCTAATGAAGCCGATGAGCTACATCTCCTTGACATATTCACGAAATATTTCATACCTGAATTATGTCTATCCTGATGATAAGTACTTTCATCCTTTCGACTAAGTCAAAGAATGTTTCAATCAATACAGAGGGATTAGTTTATAGTCTATTCAATGGAATTATAACTCAGTGGTCTAGACACTCAGCATTCAACTGACGAGTCATGGGTTGGATCCTAGTCTCACACCTACTAACATCTTTTTACACCCCTTTACACATGAACGTTGCATTATATGCTAGAAAAAAAACATCACTTACTTACAACACTATGGTAGATTAAGCTTTAGAGAAGTATCAGATTTCTCATCACAAATTACAATACAATAACAAAAGGGGGAATAGTTTACAAGCAATGATTATGATCACACAATATATATATATATATATATATATATATATATATATATATATATATATATATATATAGTGGATATTGAAGGGGAAAAAATGCATAACCTACTCTTCCACGTAAATTATATCGTGATAAATGTTTGACAAGATCATCAGTATAGACATGATCAACTTCAATGAGATAATTCGATTGATAAGTTGATGATAAACGATTTGTATGATAGATGAATGCATCAGTTAAAACTCTTCCCTAGAATAAAAGAAAGCAGAGTAAAGTCATATTATTTTAACAGAAGAATATGAAGAAGAAGAAGAAGAAGAAGAAGGAGAAGAAGAAGGAGAAACAACAATTAACAGAATATACCTTGGAATTTAAGAAAAGGGAATACATGAAAGAATTCGGTTGACTGATACACTTGACATCATTACTGATAAGACCTTGTAGAAATGTAACCATTGATTCACCACCATGTAGACATATCAAACTTTTCTCTTTCAATTGACCAATACTTAATAGGCATTTACCTATTCTCATAAGATGATGTTTACAAAAGATGTTAGAGAATAAGATGGTGAACATAATGCACAATTGGAGATAGTGAAACAATAGCCAACCTAAATAGAATGAAGTAAACAAGGAGATGATTTTCAATTTTATTAAATTTTTCACAATAAATAAAGTCAATCATAAAAACAATGATTTATATAAAACAAATATGAAAAAAACACGATCTCAGTAATACTCATCAGCTGGATGATACTCTACATACTTGATTGTATATACCGTTAAGCAATGGAAAAGAGCATATATACATATATAATGTAGACTGAGAGAGATTTAGGTGTAACAACATAGAAGTGAATAGTTTTTACAGGTCAAACTTGAATGGGTTAGAGGAGGCTAGACAGTTTACGGTAGAACTCGTCCTTCACTTCATTCGAACTACAATCAGTGGGTGTGTAAGCAGAGATTACAAAGAGACAACAGCGAGTCTCCCTATTCCTTTTAATTCTCACTGTCCCATTCAGTCAGATGGCACAGAGGCGACTATCAACTGGGATCCAGTCTAGTAGTGAGTTTTCTGCCCTAGTGCTTAGGCTATGCCTACACCTGCAAGACTACGAGAGCTAACTATCGAATCTCCAGAAACTCGAAGGGTGAATTTTGTGGATTCACCAGATTGCCCAGGAGAAGTCACGTGAATAACCGCACTTCGGTCCTGTATGCGTGTTTCACAAATACAGCACACATCCATGGCCCGAGTTGCTAGAGTCGTTACCAACGAAGCCTGTTGACCAACTTGATGGAGGGTGAGAATATTTAAGGCCCCAACATGTAATTTAGAGAGTGGTTTAAGGAGACCAAGGATGCTGTTCTGTGTATTCACATTGTTGTCGAAGGCTACAGAGATACAAGAAATTGAAGATGATGTAGTATCGTTAGTTGAGAGACGTGAAGGAAGAAGGTAATGATGGGGCAAGTGGATAGCAGTCAGAAGAAACTTGAATGCTGATCGAGTTGTGAGAGCAGTTGACACTTCCCGGCTGCCCACACCGTGAAAGGTTATTTCTTCTTAAGGTACCTGAAAGAGATTTGTGTGACCGCAGAGCCCATCGGACATCTGCTTGAGGCCTGTCACACCCAGCCTTTTGAGTATGATTATTTTGAACTTTTGTATTTTTGGAGCCGGATGATCGAAAGGAAATGACAAGTGAACCAACACCGCCGGGTACCCTTTCTTCACCAGCACGCTTTTCAAAGTCCCTATTTCGTAGTCTAGTGTGCTGTGGGAACAAATTTTCCTGGCTCTGTTACACAGCATTCTAACTACATTCAATTTATATTGGATCGAAACAAAGCTCCTAAAATGAAGGTATTGTCCTGTCCAAGAAGGTTTCCTATAGATGGACCTTTATATAGATCCATCGATTCTTTTCACTAATGAGACATCTAAGAAACTAATCATATTATTTTTCTCATGCTCAATCGTAAAGGTCAGGTTTGGGTGACATGAATTGAAGCTCTTCAGTAGTGCTTCTGCCTCCGCTTTACTATTGCATACAATGAATATATCGTCCATATAGCGCTGCTACAGTTGCGTCTGACCAATGAGGCGCTTCAAGCTACTATTTTCCAGACTGGATAGAGATAAATCAGCGAAAAGAGGACCAGAGGGCTTCCATTGCGACTCCATCGGTTTGGCGGAATAACTGTCCATTGAACTGGAACTGGATGTTCTTGGTGCATAGATTTAGAAGCTTTCTCAACTCACTTGTTGGGATAGGGATATTACCAGCTTCTCGACAGATAAACTCAATGGTTTCATCAACTGGTACATTTGTGAAGAGAGATACAACATCAAATGAAACAAGATGTTTACCAGTGCTATTGAAATCTGTGAGGTTTCGAACAAATTGGAAGGTATCAGAGACAGTATGTTCTCCCAGACGTTTGTGTAATGGTTCGAGAAATTCGCATAACTACTGGGCTACTTTGTGAAATGGTGAATTTATCATTGATAATATCGGCCTTAAAGGCACACCTGGCTTATGTATTTTCCCTCGCCCACATAACTTTGGGATCTGTGATCCAATTGGTTTAATGCTTTTAAATGTGGTTTCGTCTATGTATTTAGCTTTGAGGAGATGCTTCAGTTGCTGTACCATCAGCTTTTCAATACATGATGTTTGGTCTTTAACGTTACTATCCAATATGAATTTCGAGTTGTCAGAGAGAATTTCGTGCATCTTTGTAACATAGTCTGTTTTGTTTATAAGAGTTACATATTCTCTCTTATTAGAACTGAGAATAACGAGATTTTTGTTTTCTCGAAGCTCACGTAAGGATCTCCAGTATTCTTTAGAAATAATTCCTTTTTTGGCTAGAAGACATTGTTCGGAATCGGTATACAGTATCTACCATCTTGGATTTGAACCAACTTTCATCGTTTTTCGAAACAGCACGAAAACTCCTGAGTTGATCATATAAGTTGTTAAACTGGGCTTCAACTTCAATTTGTCGTATATTCTTTGCCAGCAAACAGAATTTAAACTTCATAGATAATATTTCAGATTGGATTTTAGTTAGAAAGACATCAGAGAAATTGTGAAAATAATCTTTCGGATTGTATGGAAATATATCATTTGAAGGATTAGGAAATAATGATTTTTGTAAAGTTCTCTTTTGAGATAACATATGAATGGTAGATCATTTTGGACATTTAGTAGTTTGCTGATACTTAAACACAAATTATTGATTACGTTTATGGCGGACCCTATATGTGACTCAGTCAGGCGACATAGATTAGGGTCTCAAATTGTCTTTCCTTAGAATGTACCTGCGGAAGCAAATACATTGGTCGTACGGAGAGGCGTCTGTCCACCCGAATGGTTGAGCACATACCGAAAAGAAGACCCCGAGGAGCTCGATAACGAAGCACCTAATGGACTATGGACATGATATAAGTCCTTTAAGGTTATCACCAGTAGACAACAAAATAAGAAGTTGATTGGATATGTAGAAGCCTGCACGATTCAGGTTGTCAAACCAAACCTTTGCATTCAGAAGGAAATGGTAGTCAGCTTGAATCTGCCATGGTAATAATTACAACATTGTCTCCGATCATATTTAATCTTTCTTGTTTTACTCTTCACTATTAAATATCACGTGTCTTATATTTTTGTTTTCCTTCCCTGATTTACTCCGTCTAATTAACCTTATTCCTATTGCCAATGTTATCAGTATTATTCATTTCAATACACATCTGTGGTCAAACATTTGTAAACGTTTAATGCCAGGTCATAAACGAAATAAACCGCTGAATGAATCAACGCGTAATACTATACTCCTAGTTCACTTAATTAGCCGATTCAGTGAAAGTACCAGGCATGGGGCTGTAACAACTACTGAAGGAAGGAAGTTCCACAGTTTACAAGCACAGATTTTGTACGTGCTCTTCAGGCTCCATTCTTAACGGGCGACCCCTAAGGTAGCGTTTCCGATTGAAGTTTAGAAGAGATCCGTTAGGATGAAGGGATTATGGGTGATGCAGTACATCATGATCATATCCCCTGTGATTCTCCGGTATTCTACTGGATGCAGCTTAAGAGCAACTAAGTGGCCTGGGTAAGGTTTGTACCGTGACCCAACCACTTTCTTGATAGCTCTTCTCTGTACCCGTTCTAGAATGGCAATGTCTTTCAAGCATGGGAACATCACAAGCGACTTTTCCTCTAGATGAGGGCGAATGTACAGAGAATACACTGTGGTGAAAAAAGGAGTTAGACTTCCTAAAGTTAGCGAAAGAAACCCCAAGACTCTGTAAGCCTTGTTGGCTGCAAGGTGACAGTTGACTTAAGCTCCTAGTGTGTTACTTAATGTAACTCCCAGATCTTGTTCCATGTTAGAGAGACAGATATTTATTTCACCCAGAGAGCAAGAACTGGGACTGCTTTTATATTTGTCAACTATCATTATCCTACACTTCTTCGAGTTGAGAGGAAGCAGGTTTTCTGTATTCCAATTAAGGATTTTTGTAAGGTCCTCCTGGAAGACTGAAATATCCGTTGGCACCTGGATTTTCCTTCAGATCATCGGCATATAATAGTGAATGAGAATTAAGGACCTCTTGTAGGTCATTGATAGGAGCAAGAAACAGTAGTGGGCCCAGTATAGAACTTTGAGGCACACCACTCGGCATCTGGAACCGATTAGATAGAGAGGAGCCAACTCTAACTGACTGCACCCTGGTGTGCAGATAATCTCTATTCCTGGAGACTTATTCGGGTTCAAATTCTTTAGTATTTCCATAATTATAGAAGGTTCAAACTCTATATGGCTTAACCCTTATGTAATACGGGTCTCCACACATCCATGGTTATCCCTCCCAACTGACAGAAGTTATTTTGGAATTCATGAGCTAGTAAATTTACCAGCTTGGAGATAGTGTAGAGAATCTCTAAACCACTGGGGTCCCGTATACTAAGTGAACTGTTACTTATGTTTCGTCAGCGAATACAATGGTCCCACGATTCCCCTCCAGGGTTCTACATAGTTGTCTGGTAGTCTAGTCTGTCATTTTTGATTCTTATTGTACATCTTTTGCGGATATTTTTGTAATTCAACTAGTCAATAGAGCTATTACTGATCCTCCATTAATTCCAATTATCAATGGAGTGGCTCAAGGACGGCGAAATTAAAAACTTCTGAAGTTCTTAATGGAACATAGGGCTTCACTAGCACGTCTCCAATGCGCTCTCTCCTCTGAAATCTTTTCAACCTGGCTCCACGACAGTCCACAAGCTCTCATTTCTTTCTCGCATGATCTCCTCCATGTCACCCTCACCTCGGACGACCAACTCGTCGCTTCCCATCTGGGTTCCACTCGAGCAACTGGCCTGACGCATGATGTCCCCAGTCGGCCTTCTCAGTGTATGCCCAATCCATCTGCACTTCCTTCCAGCGCATATTTGTTGGGCGATAGATTCTTGGTTGGTTCGTTACCAGACAGCCAGTTCCTTGTTGCTCATTCTTTCTGGCTATCTCAGCTTCAGCAACCAGCGTAGGCAGTTGTTGATGGATGATACTTAGTCATAATTAGGATAAGCAACTTAGTAGTGATAGGGAGAACATCAGAAAACAAATTAGCATGTAAGCAGGCTGCTAAAAGAAAGTATATGGGCATATACTTTCTTTTAGCAGTAAAAGGCAATCGATAATGGTTATGAATTTACAACTAGTAAACAAGGCAACGTAGAATTCAAAAGTGAGTTTGCAGTATGTTGAGTGCTGCTACGGCCAGCCTGGGGGTTCGTTGGATCAGTGGGGTGCAGAGGAGTGTCCGTTACTTACAGCGAACCTCTGACGAGTGTGGTGTTTGCAAAGAATCGGTATCAGAGGCTCAAAAAGCCTTTGCATGCAACGCCTGTCTTAGATGAGTACACTGTAACTGTGATCATGGTTTACCGGGGCAGTACTACTGCTTTATGAGGAAGTATCCGTGTAAATGGATCTGGTGTATATGCTCAGAGTGTCGGAAATCACCCGGTATCACCACCGGCAAACTGGAAAACCTGGTACAGTCAAACATGTTACATAGCACGAACTCCAATAATCTTCCCTCAGAAACTGGTCAAGCTCTACAAGTTTTCAGAAGTACCAACCCTAGGCATAGGAAGAAATTAACTCCCACTCTAAGTGAGGTGCCAAAAAGTTTCTCGCTTGTATTGCTGCATCCCAGACGATCTAACAGAATTGAACAACCTGTGTAAATAGGTTGTGCTGAGAAAGAATGGATGGAAATGAATGGGTTAAAGGGTAGACCAAAAGCACTAGCTACCAATCCCACTACTCCGCACTCGCATGACAAGAGAACGGATTCCATCACTCTGTTTAACGTCCCTATACCAACAGACTCACTCTTGGAAAAAAGAGAACGGTCCGACAAGGAGATGCGGGACGACTACTGCAGAAAGTTGGGAATAAAAACCATCGCAGCCAACTTATGCCAGCTCTCCCGAGGAAGTAGAGCACCTCGAGACAAGCCCCCACCTTTCAGGGTATCAGCAATGACAGCGAAACAGTCGGAGAACATACTGCTGCTGTCGCGCCGACCAGACATTGCAGGCTCTTGCCCCATAAGGGTGAAACTAGACAAACCTTGGGTAACTAAACAGCCAGAGACAAAGTCCTCGCTTAGTGATCTACACAAATCTGCAGCCATGGTGGTGCATGAAATACCTGAACTGGAGGGTGGATCCATATAGTATGATAATTACCTCCATGATGTCGAGCAGTGGAAGTGGTTACCGGCAAAAATGGGACTTGGAAATTTGTTTCCCAGCAGCGCAAGTAGGTTACCAAGACCTACGCACTTGCAGAGCATTTCCTCACCAAAATTGCTAGCTGTACGCTTTTACTGCAAAGGATCACTAACAGAAGCTCTCACAGCATGGTACCGTGTAAAAGACCAAATAGGAGGTGCTATACGATGCTATGAGAGTAAACCACGAGCTCCCAGACTAGAAGATAAGAGGCAACTTCCAAGAATACTACAAACAGTACTAGTCAGAAAAGAACTGGCTAGTGAACTACCTGTAGACCCAATCAACAATACCGTCACACCAGCAGCAGGATGCCAAGAGGGACCGAAAAACGGAAGCCTCCCAGTCCAGTGGGGACTGGCAGTCAGAATCTGATGCAACGGCACACCAGCCTACAAACAAGTCCCCATATCTCACTAAGCCCAGAACGTAGCTCCTTCACACGCTCCTACAGCAATTTAAGAGGTCTTGGGATTAAACTACTGGAGTTAAAAACAATGTGCCATAATCTGCAAGCAGATACAATTCTCATTACGGAAACATGGCTATCATCAGACTTCGTGGATGAGGAAATATCTTAGCCTAACATGACCTTGTTCCGAAATGAAAGGCAGTTCAAAGAAGGCGGAGTTGCCATGTATTTCAGCACTCATCTAAAGGTCACGGAAGCGACTGATGGTGTGTTCAGCCTACTACCAGACACCTTTCACCATAAACCAAACCAAGTATCTATTAGGAGTGGTATGTAAGCCTCCTCCTTGCACGTCATCATCATCATTATCAACATAGGACCAGGCATTACTGCGTAACGGTCCGAGTTGCCACACCTCATATCAGCACATCAAGTAAAAAGGTAGTGAGGTGAAGGATGAAGATAAGTGAATGCAGTCAAAAGAAATATAAAGTATGAGAAGAAAGGAAAGAGGAGTGACAAAATAGTGAGATTCGGTATAGCGTTGTTAAGATGAGGATAATGTGTGTATACATCTGCGCCACTGACTTCGGTTCTGAGCCATATCACCTAGGGTCTCCAACCACTGGTTCCTCTTGTCCCGTGGACCCCAACCACCTAGTCTGCATCGTCCTACATGGCTTAAACCAACAGTCAGAGACTTCATACATTGGTGCCATGTTTTAGTCTGGCCACCTCGGGCCTTTTTCCAGCCTGAACCCACCTCAGCCAACATTGTGTGACGAGGCAATCGGTGACTAGGCATACGTAGTACGTGTCCCAACCATCTCAGTCGATGAAGGTTCACAACCTCGTCGACTGACTTACCTCTTCTCCCTAAAACTCTACACCTAACTTCTGCATTACTCACATGGTGACACCACGGAATACGTCCTATACTACGAAGGCAACGGTGGTCAAATACCTGTAACCTTCTCATGTCTTCCACTTTCAATGGCCATGTTTCACAGCCATACAGTAGAACAGAGCGGACTGCTGTGCAGTACACGCGACCCTTAATAGACAAACGAATATCACGGCGGCGCCATAGGTGGCGCAAATTGGCAAAAGCCAATCGAGCCTTTTGTATCCGTGCAGAAATCTCATCGGCAACTAACCCACCGGAGTTGATCCTACTTCCCAGGTAAGTGAAGTGGTCAACACACTCAACCACTTCACTCTCTATTGTTAACCGCGGTACCGCTGAAGACCAGTCCTGGAGCAAAAATTTGCATTTGGGTGGTGAAAATCGCATCCCAAACATTCTCAAATTCCCACTCAAAGTGTTCAGAAGACTCTGCATCTTGTCAGCGTCTTCACCTAACAGGACTATGTCATCT
Organism: Heterobilharzia americana; assembly: GCA_944470555.2. Taxonomy (NCBI): domain Eukaryota; kingdom Metazoa; phylum Platyhelminthes; class Trematoda; order Strigeidida; family Schistosomatidae; genus Heterobilharzia; species Heterobilharzia americana. The sequence continues at coordinate 73,196,391 of OX104128.1, read as the reverse complement.
GCATATTCTAGATCTAAGGAAAATTCACCTGTGATCCGGTCAACGTCTTTGTAATTAGGTGACGAGAGGGAAACCTCCATAAGAATATCTATGATAAAATTAAATAAGAATGGGGATAGTGGGCATCCTTGACGGACACCACTTGATGAGTATAGCTCCCTGGACAACTCACCATAGGCTCTAACATGCCCACAAGTGTTCGAGTAGAGAGCTTTCAATAAGGTGATGTACTTACTAGGCACGCCTTTCAGTGACAGACACTGCCATAAGACTTCTCGATCAACGGAGTCAAATGCCGCCTTCAGGTCGAGAAATACAGCTATTGTCGGGCGTCTGTAAGCATGCCTATGTTCCAGGACCTGGCGCAGTGTGAATATTTGGTCGATACATCCACGGCCAGGTCTAAAGCCTGCCTGGTTTTCTCGGGCTTGCTGTTCCCGAGCTCCACTCAGGCGTCGGAGAATTATAGAACTTAGGATCTTAGACACTATGTTTGTCAGGCTGATTCCTCTGTGGTTATCACAAGAGGACTTCTCGCCTTTCTTGAAGACTGGGATGATCAGTGACTTAGACCAGTCGGAGGGGATCGTATTTGATTCCCATATACTGGCTAACACTTCCGTTAGCCTGACTAAGAGAACTCTACCACCATTCTTGTATACCTCAGCAGGTAGTCCGTCTGGTCCTGCTGCCCTTCCCGTTTCAGGCTACCTACCGCTTTCTCAACTTCTTCTAGTGTTGGGGGACCTGTCTCTATGTCCCATTCAGGGTCCGACTGGATAGCGGGCAGCGCAATGGTGGCTGGAGGCCAGTTAAACTGTTCCTCAAAGTGTTCTGCCCATCGTCCCAGTCGCCTTCCCTGCGAGTGAATCGCCGATCCGTCCTTCTCCGCTATAACCTCACTAACTGTTGTTGACCATTTCCCCCCAGTCTCCTTAATAAGTCTAAATAACTGTCTACTGTTACCGATCGCCGCTGCCTTTTCCATCTCTTTAGCCTTTGCTGCCCACCACTGTTCACGATCGTTGCGCAGACTTTTCGTCAGTTTATTTTTAAGTTGCGCTCGCTCTTCATTGTACTCAGAGCCTGCAGGGATGCATTCACGTGCATCCATTAGTTTGGAAGAAGCTGCTGATATCCACTGGCTCTTTTTAGCCATTATCTTGGAGTCGGCTACAGTCTCCAGTGCTGCTTTTACAGTAGACTGAAGATGGCACCAAGCTTCTTCTGGATGAGTGACAGTCTTTTGTTCCGATAACTGCCTAGCCAACTTCTCACTGAACACGGCTTTGGTGTTTTCGTTGTCCAGCAGAACTCGTAGTGGTTTTGTTGCCAAATTTTTTCTACGTCCATTGAGACGCAGGCATATACGTGCTCGGACCAACGCATGATCGCTGTCCAAACACGTACTCCAGAAGGAGCGGCAGTCTTCCACCGATCCTCTCCAGCGATGACTAATAGCAATGTGGTCTATCTGTGTCCATCGCTGAGTCGAGCTCGGTGGACGCCAGGTCAGACAGTGCCTTTCTTTATGTCTGAAATTTGTGCTGGCTAAAAATAGGCGGTTATCTGAGCATAGTTGTAATAGGCGATCACCGTTATCTGTACGTTCAGCTGGGATTCCGAAAGTGCCACCTAAGTGCCTTTCTGCCTCACTCAGTCTACCCACCTGTGCGTTGAGGTCACCTGCAACAACCACTACGTCCGAACGTTTGGCTTTCGAGAGGAGGTTAGACAGTTTATGGTAGAACTCGTCCTTCACTTCATCCGAACTACAGTCAGTGGGTGCGTAAGCAGAGATTACAAAGAGACAACGGCGAGTCTCACTATTCCTTTTAGTTCTCACTGTGCCGTTCAGCCTCATAGCGCAGAGGCGACTATCAACTGGGATCCAGTCTAGTAGTGAGTTTTCTGCCCTGGTGCTTAATGCTATACCTACACCTGCAAGACCACGAGAGCTAGCTATCGAATCTCCAGAAACTCGAAGGGTGAATTTTGCAGATTCACCAGATTGGTCAGGAGAGGTCAGGTGAATAACCACACTTGGGTCCTGTATGCGTGTCTCACAAACACAGCACACATCCATGCCTCGAGTTGCTAGAGTCTTTGCCAACGAAGCCTGTTGGCCAATTTGACGGAGGGTGCGGACATTGAAGGCTCCAATATGTAATTTGGAGCGTGGTTTAAGGAGACCAGGGACACTGTTCTGTGGACTCAGATCGTTGTCGAAGGCTGCAGAGGTAGGAGAAATTGAAGATGATGCAGCATCATTAATTAAGAGACGTGAAGGAAGATTAGAAGGTAATGATGGAGGAGGAGGATAGCAGTCAGAAGAAACTTGGGTGCTGACAGAGTTGTGAGGGCGGTTGACACTTCCCGGCTGCCCACACCGTGGAAGGCTATTTCTTCTTAAGGTACCTGAAAGAGATTTGTGTGACCGCAGAGCCCATCGGACATCTGCTTGAGGCCTGTCACACCCAGCCTTTTGAGTATGATTATTTTGAATTTTTGTATTTTTGGGGCCGGATGAGCGAAAGGAAACGACAAGTGAACCAACACCGCCGGCCCGGCAGACCGTGGGGCGTGGTGGAGTGTGTTATTTTTGGGGCCGACCTTTTCTAACCCCCCCTTCCACTGAGAAGGCAGCATCAGCTTGGCACTGCTGGTCATCCAAGGGAAACACCTTACTGCTGTCACACCCCATCCAGCTAGCAGCAGTACGACTTCGCCCTCAGACCCCCATCATAGTATAGCAATTTACACTATGACGGTAACTGCTTTTCGTCTAACCACTACCCAACAGACCTTTCTGGTATGGTAGGACCTCGAGGGAACAAGCGTTCCACCAGCATAGCTCGTTGGGTCATTGTGATATGCAAGCCCGACCACCACGTCAAGGTAGCAGCTATCGGTCGGGCACGACAGAGCATAAGGCACAATTGCTCAGTGCCATTTCAACAACCACCTCGGCAGCCCATGACTATGTAATTCTAGTTGAAGATTTTAGCACACCGGCACTCAACCCGGGCGTGTTGAAGCAGGCTCAGTTCAAATTTGAAGATTATCCGGTCATCGTTTGAATCATCCAATATTCTAGAAGGTGAGGTGGCATCACAGTCATTACCTTGAGGTGTGCGCGTTCGTCTTAACGTTTCTATGGCAATATTTCCCACTGACGAATGCGATTTGTAGGATTCCATCTGAGTGCAGGACTGGTTAAGTAAACCTGAAAGTGAATAACAAAAGCAAGCGACAGGCGAAATTTGTAACAGGAGCACAAAAATACACAGGAGTAGATCAACCATGATATATCTGGGTGAGTTTGTATTGACTGTTAAACTTACTTGAGGAAGTGTCCAGAACCAACTCTTTAGAGGTAAGCTTAGGGTTGAAGAAGATGAAGGTGCGCACGACAGTGATGAAAGTCAGCCTGAAGCTGAGGATACCACTATCATCGGCAATCTGGAGAACCTGTACAGTCAAACACGTTACATAGCACGAACTTCAATAATCTTCCCTCAAAACCTTGTCAAGCTCGACAAGTTTTCAGAAGTGCCACCCCTAGAGACAGGAAGACATTGGCTCCCACTCCAGGTGAGACACCAAAAAGTTTCCGCTTGTATCGCTGGAACTCAGATGATCCAACAGGACTGAAAAACCTGCGTAAATAGGTTGTGCTGAGAACGAATGGATGAAAGTGAATGGGTTAAAGGGTAGACCGAAAGCACTGGCTACCAAGCCCACCATTCCGCACTCGCATGACAAGAGTACGGATTCCGTCATTCTGTTTAACTTCCCTATACCAACAGACTCACTCTTGGAAAAAAGAGAACTGTCCGACAAGATGTAGGACGACTACTTCATAAAGTTGGGAATAGAAAACATCACAGGCAACTTATCCCGAGGAATTAGAGTACTTTGAAACAGGCTCCCACCTCTCAGGGTATCAGCAATGACAGCGAAGCAGACGAAGCACGCACCGATGGTGCCGCGCCAACCGGACATTGCGGGCTCCTGCTCCATAAGGGTGAAACTAGAGAAGCCTTGGGTCGCCAGAGTGGTGGAGAGAAGGTCTACACTCAGTGATCTGTATAAGGTTGCAACCTAGGTGTGCACGGAATACTCGAACTGGTGGTTGGATTCATACAGTGTGATGATTACTTCCTCCGAGTCAAGCGGTCGAGGTGGCTAGCGGCTTAAGTGGGACTTGGAAATTCGCCTGCCTACAGCGTTTGTAGGTTACCGAGGCCTACGCACTTGCAGAGCATTCCCTCACCAAGATTGCTAGCTGTACTCTTTTACTGCAAAGGATCACTAACAGAAGCTCTCACGGTATGGTACCGTATGAAAAACCACATGGGAGATGCTGTACGATGCTGTGAGAGTAAACCATGAGCTGCTAGAGTAGAAGATAAGAGGCAACCTCCGAGAGCACTGCGAGCTGCACTGGTCAGAAAAGAACTAGCCAGCAGGCCACCTGTAGACACAATAAACAATGCCGTAACACTAACACCAGGATTCCAAGAGTGACCAAAAACGGAGGTCTGTCAGTGCAGTGGGGACTGACAGTCAGAATCTGATGCAACGGCACATCAGCATCCAAACACGTTCCCATATCGCACTAAGCCCAGAACGCAGCTCCTTCACATGCTTCTACAGCAGTGCAATAGGTCTGAGGAGTAAACTACTAGAGTTAAAAACAATGTGTCATAATCTGCAAGCAGATACAATTCTCACCACGGAGACATGGTTGTTATCAGACACCGTGGATGAGGAAATATCTTGGCCTGACATGACCCTTATCTTAAAGTCAGGGAAGTGACTGATGATGCATCAACTTACTACCAGAATCCTTATAGTGCTATTCCACCATAAACTAGACAAAGTACCTAATCTGGGTGGCATATAGGCCTCCCCATTGCACGACAGAGCGCAAGGCGCATCTGCTCAGTTTCATCGCAACAACCACCTCTGCAGCCTGTGACCATGTAGTCCTACCTGGAAACATCGACACACCGACACTCAACCCCGGGATGTGAAGTAAGATGTGGGCATAAGTCTTTCGAACACAAGCTTCGAAATACGTTCGTGGGAGCGGGACTCTTAAAGAAGGTTGGGGAAAACACCGTATGCCAAAGGATCACCACTCGACTACGCTCTAACAGACGATGATCTTTTGGTGGACGACATCTGTATCCAACCCCCCCTAGGTAAAAACGACCACGTCTTGGTAAGATTCTCTATGATCACCAAGGAGACACTACCAATAGTTGAGCCAGAAGCGTTCTGCTGTTACTGAAAAGCAGACTACCATCTCATGAACAACGAATTCCTGGAGGCTGCATGGCCACAAGAATGGCACTCACTATCGATAGACAAACACTGGATACACATCAAAGATATTATCTATAGCGCTATCAATAAGAGTGTTCCGAAAATTAGCAGACGGCCACCTCTCAAATAGTCTTGGGTGACTCGCGCAACCCAAATGCAAATAGACAGGAAAAAGAAGGCATGGTATCAGTGGCGTACATCACGCGAAGAATCAGATTGCCACAGTCACAAGACGTTACGCAACTTATGTAATGACAGACATACATACCAGAGTAACCTGGTTAAACAGTTAAGTTACAATCCGAAAAGTCCGCATCGGTTCATGTCACAACGTAAACCGACGAATAAGGGTTTAAACCCGATCACAGGGCCAGCCGGAGGACCTCTGAACAGCAGTGAAATAGTAGAACTATTGAGTAGTCGATTTGACGAGCAACTCAACCCAGTAATACATCCACCATCAACATCTAGTAATGTAACGAAGTCGCAGGACTGCCATACAAAGCTGATGAACGTGAAGATTCCGTCATACCAAGTGTTTGCGAAATTTTCAACACTGAGAATAGGGAAATCCCTGGGCTGTGACGACATAAGACCGGTTGTCCTATGCAACTGTGCTGAAGTGCTAAGCATACCCATATGCAACCTGTTCACGCACTCGCTGGAAGTAAGTAAACTCCCCAAACAATCGAAACGCACCATCCTCTCACCAATCCTGAAGGGAGGAGACCGAAAGAACCCGTGCAACTACACACCAATAACATTACTCTCCATACTTTCCAAGGCACTGGAAAGCCTGGTTTCAGATGTTGTTTGAGACCACCTGAACAGAAACAACATCGCCCATCCCACCCAGCATGACTTCAGAACCGGGCGGTCATGTGCCACAAACTTGATAACTGCTTGGGATGACTGTAACACTAGATAGGACAACAAACAACCAGCTCATGTTACCTTCTTGGACTTGGCTAAAGCTTTCGATAGCGTCCCACACTGCACCGAGCCCGCCAAACTTGCCAAAGTTGGTATCACTAAACCACTCTTAGCATGGTTTACCTAGAGGACAAAGAATTCTGCACTAAAGTAAAGAATTCAATCAGCCTGGAGGAACAAAAGAACAGGAGTTTCCTGAGGAGCGATCCTTGGGCCACTCCTATTCTTACTATTTATAAATGACCTCCCCACTAGAATCTCTTCATCTATCCTCTTATACGCCGACGAAATCAAAATATGGAGAACGATAGGTGAGGAAGAGGACTCTAGGATGCTCCAAAGCGATCTGTTGCAGCTGGAATAACAAAAACACAACAACAATATCAACATAGAACTAGGCATTACTGCGTAACGGTCCGAGTTGCCACAGCTCAGTACATCAAGTGGGAAGGTAGTGAGGTGAAGGGTGAAGATAAGAGAATGCAGTCAAAAGAAATATAAAGTACGAGAAGAAAGGAAAGAGGAGTGACAAAATGTGAGATTCAGTATAGTGTTGTTTAGATGAGGATAATGTGTGTAGGTGTACATCTGCGCCACTGACTTCGGTTCTCACCCATATCACCTAGGGTCTCCAACCACTGGCTCCTCTTGTCCCGTGGACCCCAACCACCTGGTCTGCATCGCCCTACATGGCTTAAACCAACAGTCAGAGACTTCATACATTGGTGCCATGTTTTAGTCTGGCCACCTCGGGCCTGATTCCAGCCTGGACCTACTTCGAATAACATTGTGTGACGAGACAATCGGTGACTAGGCATAGGTAGCATGTGTCCCAACCATCTCAATCTGTGAAGGTTCATAACCTCGTCAACTGACTTACCTCTACTCCCTAAAATTCCATACCTGACTTCTGTATTACTCACGTGGTGACACCACGGAATACGGCCTATACTACGAAGGCAACGGTGGTTAAACACCTGAAGCCTTCTCATATCTTCCACTTTCAATGGCCATGTTTCACAGTTATACAGTAGAACAGAGCGGACTGCTGTGCAGTACGCACCACGCTTAATAGACAATCGAAAATCACGGCGGTGCCATAGGTGGCGTAAGTTGGCGAGAGCCAACCGAACCTTATGTATTCTCGTGCAGAGATTTTATCGACCACTGAACCACAAGGTCTGGTCCTACTTCACGGGTAAGTGAAGTGATCGAAACACTCAATCACTACGCTCTCTATTGTTAGCCAAGGCACCGTTGAAGACCAATCCTGGAGCAACAGTTTGCATTAGGGTGGTGAGAACTCTATCCCAAACATTCTCAAATTCCCACTCAAAGTGTTCAGAAAACTCCGCATCTTGCCAGCGTGTTCGCTTAACAAGACTATGTCATCTGCGTATTCTAGGTCTAACGAAAATTTTCCTGTGATAAGGTCAACGTCTGTGTAACCTGGTGACGAGAGGGAGACCTCCATACGAATATCTATGGAATTGAATAAGAATACTGGTCAGCTGCAAACGGTTTAAACATTTTATACTGTGGTGTATCTTCGCACGCCACAGATGAAAATCAGCTACACTCCTAATAAGTATGCAATCACCAAGGTATCCACAGAGCAGGACTAAGGACTAAACTTTTCTGACACACTGGATACTACTAGCATCTGTAAGGGAATGGTGGTAAAGACGAACGCCATTATGCACTTTCTAAGAAGGCAACTTGGATTGTTGACCCAAGGGTTATTCTCCATGGAATTTAGAACCCATATTACACCACACTTAGAGGTGTTCAACACGATAGCTCTCCCAGTACTAAAGAGAGACGTAAATACTCTCGAAAAGGTACAAAGAGGAGGAACAAAGTTGGTTGTAGGACTAACAGGCATAACCTATGCACAATACCTCAGACAATTCAACTTGTTCACACTAAGCTGTCGAAGAAAACGAGGTGATCTGATAACAGCCTACAAGATCATTCACCAAGTGGACCACCCAATAGGACAACATTATCGGTTCAAAACCGACAATCCCGTCGGCACCCCAACATAGGGCAAAGAAATTCTCCCATAGCGTATGTGCCTTATGGAACGCTCTGCCGAAGGAAGCGGTCATAGCTATATCAGTCAACCCCTTCAAACGACTACTGGATGAGTATGTGAGCCCAAATGGCTTACCACGAACATTTGTCAGTAGTAACTGATGATACACCCTTGTACTCCCCAACTCTAGTATTTGCAATAAGAAGCATCTCTCCTCCATATTATTATCAGTTATATTTATCTCTTCATAAGTACTTCTCACTCCTCTTTTTCTCAAACCCTACTCACCCTGTTTCTATCACTCATTAAGAAACGCTTAACACTTACCTGAAGGTGCCTACAACAAAAAGAATTTCAAACGGTTGTTGATTTTATCAGTATCTACGTTGCCAAGCTACAATTTGCAAATAAAATACATTCAAGTAGACGATCACTACTTTCAAAGCTATAAGCAAGAATACGCAAAAACTTCTGTGACCATCGAAGGAGCACAACCAAACAGAAAGAAACGAGCCTCAAGATCTAGAAGAGAGAGCTACAACTACAGGTTTCCTCTACTCACACTATTGATGTTGGCTCCAGTTCACTCATCCAATAGGAGAAATAATAAGGGAGAAAACCATAACTAGTGCCCCGGAAGTTGCATAGAATCAACTTACATTGAAACGCTATACTTCAATCTGAGGAATGGAACTATTAAGTAAAGAAGGATTATTTGAAGAACATCACAATGCGCAGGTAACGACGCATTTTGATTTAAGACACCTAAAGCATTTCAATATCCAACATTAAATTTCCACAGCAGGAGTAAGGGAATTTTGTAGGATTTAAGCTCTCGATTCTAACCCATGAGGCTCTGCTTTCTTGTATAAACATACTCCCTTGAAAATCACAGAATTTTTTCGTCTTTTTTCGTCATAGTTTTGGAGGTAGTCATGTCTTGTAGGGTCACACACGTCTCCAGTATCAATAGCCTACGGTTCGGCGAGATTCAACATCGATGCTGACCTTGATAGTTTAACTTAACTCACTAAACTGAAGGCACCCAGTCAACCATCCCGGCCATTTGGCACGCTGTCGTGTTACGTTGCACTGCACGTAATCGACCCTCCAGCCAGTTAGTTGGAACGCATCGCTATCTCAGCCCGACCTCGCAAATGTACTGTGTCATCCAACTGTGCCATTGTGTTATCTCCTGGCTTCGTATTCGCGAGTATATAACAAGTATGAATAAATAGTGATTGGCTCCTGCGTCTGTCAAGTTCACACCAGGACAACTCCTAAATTGGTGGGCCCGAAGAGATGACAAATCTTTGACTTGGTGAGCCCGACCAAGAAAAAGCCTAAGACTGGTGAGCCCATCTAATTTCCTACTTTGTATTGTTTTCATTTTGATAACCTTTGTATATTAGTTGACAACTTTCCGCATCCGACGGTACTCCGAAACCTACCCCTATTGAGCCGACGACGAGCACCATCCAGCCCGCGTCATGCTGACCAGATAATGCAGAAACATAGTTTCCCTATATTAAGGCTGATTTTCGAGGACAAGGAGTCCCAGATCCTTATTCTTGAATCCCTACTATCATACGTTCACTACCACGGGAATCAAACAGGCATGTTACAGCGCATATGTTTAGTCCTGAAGTAAGTGTTCCATATGCACTTCTCAAAGCTGCACTCCTGAAAACAAGTGATCTCACAGATCGCCAGTGCCTAGATGACTTGCTTCGTAACATCCAGCTAGGTGGCAACTAAGTCACTGAAGTCCTCGCATGTATGTGAGAAGTTATGGGCACACGAACGTTTGATAACGGCTTTTTCCGAAGACTGTTTCTCCCGAAACTACCACAAGCCGTGTTAGCAGTACTTCAATCAGTTACACTCAACGACCTGGCCACCTCAGAGGATGAAATACTGGAGACCTCTAGTGGACCCAGTCCTAACGTATATTCTGTCTGAGAAAAAAATGGGAGCCATGATTCAGAAGTGATCGAGCTGTGCAACTCTGTAAGACAGCTGATACGAACTCGAAGCCCTGAGTTACGTAGCATACCACAGAAACGCGTCTCAGCCCATTGCAACAACTCATGCGGCTGTCGAAATAACAGATCTAATGGGGTAGAAAACCCTAAACGGTGTTGGTTTTGCAATATCTATGGGGACAAAGCCAGAAAAAGCCGGAAACCATGCCCTTTCAACATGGATGCGAACTCAGGAAGCTGCCACGCCGGTACCTGTCAAACGCGGTCGGCAGACAAAAGCCCTTCGCTTTACGTAACCGATATAAAAACGAAATTTCGCTACCTCGTCGGCGCCGGCACAGATGTTAGCGCCTCTCCCGTACCAACAGAGGACCGTCATCGTGACCCATCCTTCGGTCTTCAAGCAGCTAACGGCAGGGCGATAGCAAGCTTTGGGAGATGGTACGTCCACCTCAACTTTGGTTTGCTCAGACCTATTCCCCGCACTTTCCTCCTAGCTGAAGTTTTCGTGCCCATCATTGGCATAGATTTGCTAAACCACTGCGATCTGCTCTTAGATGCTCGCCGGCGCCGGCTGATGGATAACAGCATGCAGTTATCTATTTGCGGCCCCAACTTCGTAGGTCCGAGTTTCGCCATCGTTAGAACTAAACAATCAGGTGACGCGACCTGTCAGGCAGTGTTAGGGAAATATCCAGAGTTACAGCAACCGATGCATACCCTTCCTTTCATAACCAGCAGCGTTATCCATTACGTCACAACCGCAGGTCCACCTACGGCATTCAAACCAGGCCATCTAGCCCCTGGTAAGCTCAAGACGGCGAAAGGTGAGTGCGACCACATGCTCGAAGTATGCATTATGAAACCTTCAAGTAGCCCTTGGGCGCCACCATTGGACATGGTTCCTAAAAGGGATAGCAATGACTGGCGTCCAACCGGTGATTGCCGAAGGCTTAACGCCAAAACAACACTGGACTGCCACCAGATACCACATATTTACGACTTGGCCGCGACATCATTTGGGATGAACATTTTCTCCAAGATCAATCTGGCAGCAGATATCACAAAAACAGCCGTTATAACTCCTTTTGGTTTGTTTGAATTCCTGCGCATACCATTTGATCTCCGGAATGCAGCACAAACATTCAAACGCTTTGTGGATGATGTCTTCCGTGATTTAAGTTTTGTCTACTTTTACATCGATGACTATCCCATTGCGAGTCCAGATAAAGAAACTCACCTTAAACATTTAGGCCTCGTATTTGGTAGACTGAGAAGACATGGCATCACGGTCAACTTGCAGAAATGTGAAATAGGATTTGAATCGCTCATCTTCCTTGGGCATACCACTGACACCAATACGAATTAGATGTTACATTGCTCCTGCACATCGGTACTCTGCACGGTCTAATAGGTCTCCTGTATGTCCAGGAAAAAATTTAGGAGCACATACCGCTTCATTTTCCCAGGAAAGCAACCTCCTAAACATCATACCCCTCTTTTGGGACGTTGACGAATACCATCTTCAGGAGACACCCACTTGGATACATACAGCGTGACGCAAGAAATTACAGCTGAGTAAACAAAGGAATTAAAACGGGGACTAACTTAAAGAGAAGTTAATTGTCCGTTTCACTTTATTTAGTCACAAACCAACGCCGTAAACTTCCAGACGGTTGTTTCGCAATGCACTTTACCTAAACTGTAAGGAAACATTCTCTAATAACTGTCATATTTGTTACATAAGTCGTTGCCGAGCCCTCTGCAACTGCTGGTTATACTACTTGTTTTTCGGTATTAACGAACCCAATAAACAACTAGCTGCTACTGCTTAGAGCCGATGGTGCGACGGAAGGCTTGGGCAAATCCTCTAACTACTCCCGAAAACAGGCACACTATCTCTAAAAGGAGATCTCACTGCCTACAGAAGTGGAAAGCCGGTCCCCGTCTCGCAACTTCACGTGAACCACCACTAAACCAATTGCCACGCTATCGACTCAACAATCTACTGAAGACATTGTCATGTCGTTACCAGGGGTTACTCAGCCTATAAGCATACCGAGCAGCAGCCACAAGCACCCTGTCACCATCAGACCGTCCCGGAGCCTAGCGCGTAAGCAGTTCAATTTACTCTGACATCAGCCAGTGCATGACTCATATACATCAAACGGGTAGATGAAGAATAGTGCAGATAGGGCTAAACCCTTATACAAACCCTACCAGGAGCCCAGCCAGGTTAATCGAATTGCTGAAAAATCAATTACGTAGCCAAGCAAATAGACGAAATAGCAATACGAATAACCAAAAGACCATGGCACCCTTGCAAAGCCACACCGAGAAAAATGCCAGACGTTATTTCTCGGTTCACTCTATGACCAAACCAAACAACTACTGTTCGGGCAATCTATATTTCTTGACGCTTCCGCAATCACTTACAGACACACCACGGCCAGACCCCTCGACGGTCGCAGCCATTGGATAGTGAGCCGGATGGTAGTCACAGACTATGCGCTCCACCTCACCCATATGCCGCAAAGTGTGGGTCATACTCCACACAAGGACAAACTTGTGATAGATCCCCTAGGGAGAAACTTGGCGAATATACAGTTGACTATGGGCATAACGCACACAGCAGCCAGCAGATAGGCGTGCCATACAATCCACCAGTCTCCATTACTTTCTATGAAAAGGGTTTTTTGGACAGTCTACGGCTGCAACGCCACAGTAGTGCAAGCGATTCGGGTGCTGTCGGATCATGTGTTCTCTGACTTGACCAACAGTCTCTGTACTAATCACAATGTGGTGAATACCTAGCTTGTTCCGGGATAAGCAGTACCGAATCGTCGCCCTGTACCACAGGTCATGACATCGCTGGCACGATGTACGCAAAGAACCCACAAGGAATGTAGAGAAGTACTGACCATTTTTGAGATAAATCCAGACACCTTTGTGCCCTTAACTTGATCCCGTTTTGCCTGATTAACGCCCACTCTATACGCAACAAAATGAGGGGGATTATGCCTCTCTGATGTTTGATATGTCTGTGATAAAGGCTACAGACATTTGTGACACGGAGATCTCCATCGACAACTGTCCCTTGTTCAGGAGGGACAGACCACATGATAAGGAAGGAGGGTGCATTATCTACATAAAGTCCGAAATCACTGCTACGCAGTGCCCAACCTCTGAGCTAAACGAGATTGACGACTCAGTGTGGGTTATCTCCAAGCTTACTCACTCCACATCCCTTCCAATGAGATTCATTTACCTATCCCCTTGCTCCTCAGTCTAGTGCGACGAGAAGCTAACAAGCTTGTTCGCCCATGTGGTAACACTACCATACAGCGAAAATTGTATGTGGTGACCCTAACATGCCATACATAACGTGGCAGCCAACCAACTATTTAAAGCGCTTTGATAAATTCATAAGCATTCTTGGAACAGAGGGTTGGCAATAACATGTGGAACACCCTACCAGGTACACTAGTGCCATGGAGCTGGTCTTCGCAAACGAAACCACACCCATAAAACTCTAAGTAGGCGCATGGTTCCCAGGTAGCGATCACACGATAGTATGTGGGTACTTCAACATATCGATCACAAAACTAGCCCGAAGGACAGGAACAGTTCTAACTAGAAACTACAAGTATGCTACATGGGGTGAGCTACAGTTGTTTCTGCGTTGCCTGGTTTGGAGCCCCTACTTTACCAGCAGTTCAGCCAAAGAACTCTGTGACTCACATTGCGAAAATATAAGCACAACTCAAGACTATATTTCTCTAACGCTCCAAAGAGAAATTAAGAAGAACGGGATTGGCTTTATACCTACAAAGTACGCAACCATATGCGTAACCATGCCAAAGAGTACTGTAAGTAGAGTTACTTTTCATCACCTATCACGCCCAAAGACACGTAGGACACATTCAAGGTAGAAAAGGTACTAGAAGCCGTTAGACAAGAACGCATTCAATGCGACAAAACTGTTAATATAGAGGCGTTAGGGAGACTGACGAAAACCCGGGCGAGCAGCTGCAGGAATAGAGCCCCCAAGTTTATTTATAGACGATGGGAATCTCTTCGACGACCCGCTACAAATCTGTGGGCTGCCCAGCTATCAGTTTTCTAGCTGCTCTACACATTAGGACAGAAAAATAGTCATTGGTATTCCGTCAACATCAGTCTTCACTCAACATCATTCACCTAGCTATAGCATCACTTCGCACCTCATACAGTGCTGGACCTGATGGAATTCCAACCACCTTACTAAAGAGAGGTGGCAAAGATATACCCCCGATTCTCCCGAAGCATTTAATGTGTCCCTCTCCAGAGACACTCATCCTGAGAACTGGAAACTGTCATACATATACCCCAGGCATAAATGTGGACCAACACCTGGTACAGAAAGCTACCGCCCAATTAACATCGCGTCAGTAGTATCCGGGATTATGGAAAAGGTGATTGTGAAAAAAGTTGTCGACTACATGGCGACGAACAGATTGCTCTCACCTGCACAACATGGATTTTTAAAAGGCCGGCCATGCGCTACCAGCTATCCCGGCAATCTAGATGTTACAAGCTGGTGTGACCAAGGCCCATTTGTAACTATCCTTTTCTTAGACTTCAAGCAAGCATTCGATAAGGTGCCTGAGAAGAGCATGGTCACTAAGTTGCAACCATATGGTTCCCAAGACCTGTTACTGTCCCGGCTTGGAACATCCTTAGATGATCGCTTCCAAGCAGTAAAATTCAGCAATTGCTACTCCTCCCCTAGACCTATACAAAGTGGTGTCGTCCAGGGTAGTGTGCCAGGACCGTTACTCTTCCTAACCTACATAAACGATATCTGCAGCGTTATCCGAAATGGGATACCTCACCTTTTCGCAGACGACATGAAGGTAGTCTACAGCTTTTCTCCCACAGCACTAGCACAAGGTTTCCCTAAAATACAAGAAGATCTGAATAGAATATTTGCATGAAGCGCGACATGGCAGCTCCCTCTAAACCTAAATGAAGGTGGCATCCTACATTTCTATAAACCCCACCCAGAAGTAACACTACACTTGGGTGACATCGCACTGCAGATATACAACACTGGGAAATACCTCAGAATCACTTACTCCAGGGGTTCGACTTTTACGGAGTATGCAGATTCAATAGTTTTTTAAAGGCAGAAGACTCGTTGGTCTTCTACACAGAAACATACTCACACCTGAGGCAAAACTTATACTGTACAAGGCTATGGTTCGCCCAATATTAGAGTACCGCACGGTTATCTATGGTAACATGAAAGTATCGGACAGAATTCGAGTAGAGAACATTCGACGAGACTTTACTCGGCGCCTACCAATACATAACAAAGGACTTCCTTACGAAGCAAGGTGCAAAAAACTAGGACTACAAACACTCTGGCTGAGATGCCTGAAGCTCAATCTAACCTTGCTTTTTGCCTTTTATTCGGAAAATCTAAAACGAACCGTGCTATTACTTTTAACTCAACGCCGGCGTGTAGTCTGCGTAATAGCGAACACACTACTCCAATAAATAAGTATCACCAAAAGTTCGATGTAGGTTCTCCATAACGCGGTACGGTACGTTGTGGAACAAACATTCAGCTTCTGCACGGTCATGTCGATCTCTCTTCCAGTTTCAGCGACCACTTAGTGAGTTCCTCCCGCCTAACGATTCTTATCAGTTGGCTGACGGCAAATCACAAAAAATGATACCCTTTACAATGGTGCTACCGGCACCTAGACTACGAGCACTGACAAAAGTGTACACTGCCGAAGACTAAGCGCATAGGATAAGATAAAGTCTGATAAAACAACTGACCTAGAGTAGACAGGAAGCGGAGTGTGACAATTTGCAACAGTGAACTCTGTAGCCACTCTAATGTAACCTCCATTTATTCGTAACCTAACTAATATCTTGGCTTAACATCTATTTATTCTGAACCATGAAAAATAAATCTTTTACTCCTCACTTCAAGTAAATAAATTCAGCCTCTCAATAGGACTCATATTTCTGACTTTTATTTCGCTCTGGTTATATCTTGCAGACAAACTACCCACAAACCTCCACTCCACGATACGAAAGCAAACGTACGGTGGCCATAGGCTTCCGCAAGAAACATTACGATTAGCAAAAAGAAAAGGAGTTTCTTTAGAATAAATTTTATGGTAGTATATGTTACAATGGTATCGGCGGCAGGCTATAAGATACTTCGAAATGTAAAAGTGGTCCGACAACACGAGATGGCGAATCTGGTTGTGGGGATTTATGAAAACCGCCCTTATCCGTGAGATGCCCAAGAGTTGTTGGGGCCTTTGGGTGAGCGGAGACACAGCACAACAAACACTACGAACGACGCCGAGTACTCGACAACCAGTTCAACAACCTCTAACGTCTCCCATGTCAGCCGTACCACTGCAGTTATCAAAAAGAGTAGAGGCTTATGGAGGGAACGAAGACAGCACAAGGTACAGGCTAGGTAACGACAGACTGAAAGGCTAATGTATAACGGCACATAGTACAAAAAACAGCTATACAACTTGAGATGGCAGATCTGATGGTGGGGACCTGTGGAAACCACCTTCATCTGTGAGAAGCCTAAGAATGGTTGAGGCCTTTGGATGTGCGAAGACACAGCACAACAAAGACTATAAACAACATCGGGTAACTGATGGCTAGTGCAACATTCTCTAACTCCTTGCATGCCAGCAGTATTACTATGGTTATCAATGAGAGTAGAGAATGAGGGGGAAAACTACAATGACAGCACACGGCACGGTAAAGTAGTGGTGGACTAAGATAATTCAGAATTGCTTAACGCCGGGTGGCAGATCTGGCTGTGGGGGCTTATGGAAACCAACCTTATCTAAGGTCATTAGATCCAGTACACGCCCTCCATCACCACCTCCCTTAGGATTATAGTACTTATCTTTCCCTAACCCTGTAAGTGTATATCAAAGCCTTTACCGACACACAGATGCAAAACAAGGTCATCATCTTTAAGCATTTGTAATACAGCTTAAACCAGGATGCGAGAAATCTACTACGTAAAGCTTCAAAAGTATTCTACGAGTGAAATATAGAACCATATGGCTCCTTACTCCTAGTGTCCTCCTTAGATACTCAAACCTTCAGTATCGCTTCCTCAAGTTCTAAGACAACTAACTCCACTTCTCACCCCTCTGTTTCCCTTCTTCACCCGGTGTGCAGGTGATGGCGGATCATACCAACACTGAGTACCGAGATACGCTTCAAACTTCTGTTCGACACGTGACAGCTACCATCTTTTTACACTTAAAGATGCGAAATCAACAGGAGCTATACAACTCATCCCAGACTACCACCTCTCCTAAATACATAGCTCCAATCAGAAGAGCAGCCGGAGATGTTATAAGATGCCATTTACATCCAAACATGCGAGTTCTTTAAGTCCTCATAACCGCTCACCTGAAAAAAGAAGCTGACCGAAAGTGACCTCATATGGCGCCCCGATCTTGAAGTCTTATTGAATGGTTCGATGGTAAAGCCTCTTATATTCTCCACCGCAACAGGATAACAGCAGCTGGATAGAAGTTCATCCCTGGCTCTACGTATTCAAATGACTGCCTACAACGTTACAGACCCAAGCAGCCGCTACACTCTGCATGGCACCATGCAATACCAGACCGAAATTTGCCCCGCCATCCATCCCAGTTTCGCTTGCCACCTGTAGGTAGTACAAACCTATTGAATACAGACATATCTCCGGATTCATTTGTTCTCATCATTCGATATGCAATACACTCTTATAGATTTTACGACTCACTATTGCTTCTCATACTGAGTGATTATGCCCCATTAATTTTCACCACTGTTGTCTATCCAATATTTGTGAGAAGCAATATCTAAAAACCATCTACTCCAAGAGACTATGCATGGCACGATGACTGGTTTCTTTCTGAATTTTCGCAGCATCGATAGGGAAATAACGTTTAGATATTGCCTGCAAAAGTGGTATGTTTAGTATAATTCATTATTCGAAATATATTATTATTATCATTATCATTATCATTATTACATCTTTATGTGAGTGGTCCAGTGACATCCGTTTCCGCAAGTTAAGCGGGCACGGTGTGGTATAAGGCGCTATCGAAAACTTTGACCGAGCCCGGAACAATAGCGTGGACCGGCTGCTTATTGTTCCATCTAGTGGACCAGTCATCTCGAACGGTGATCAAGCTCGTGGCACATGACCATCTGGTCCTGAAGCTAGACAGGGTAGGGTGAACGACGTTGTTTCCGCCTGGGTAGTTCTAAGCAGCATCCGCAACCATACTTTGCATCGCCTTGGATAGTACGCTGGCTCACCATGAGTTCTCGGTCTCGTCCCCTGAGGACTGGTGAAAAGACGGGAGGTTCTATTCCTTAGAGAGTTGATGCGTTTACTTCCAACGAGTGCCCAAGCAGATCGGTTGCTCAGCAGTTCCATCGTCTCGCTGCCACAGAAGGCCTCTTTCTTCTATCTCCCAGTGAGTTTAGCACCCTCGTTCGTCATTTTTCTCCGCCATAAACCGATATAGGCTTTTTGGATTGTATGTTAGCTGCTTGGCCAGATTACTCCAGTGTTTTTACCCGTTTTTGCGAAAACATATTACATGAGTCGCGTATCCTCTTGCAGCTAAGACAGCCCAATTCCCTGTAAGATGTGCGCCGTTATATCATGCTATTTTCGTCTTTGTTCGCCTTAGGGTGGTGCGAGTAACCTGAGAGCGTTGGGGATGTGGTCATCCGTGTACATTTCGCGCGCTCCGTTCAACGTCACTCTAGGTAGCGTCTTTCATATGTACCCGGCGTTCGTCTACCGAAAAAGAGTGACATTCTTGTGGTCCTGATGGGTTCAGGGGTTCTCCACTCATGTGTTGGCAGTTCGTATTTTGGTAACGGCGGAACGCTTCTGGATCAACCATTAGAGGGTTCACCTTGGATACCGGGGAAAATCTTACCAAAGTGTGGTCACCTTTGCCCAGAGGGAGTTGAAAACAACTATCGCCGACCAAAAGACCATCGTCTGTTGGAAGGTGATCAGCCCGTGATCTCTTTCCAACTGGTCGCCATCTAGTGTTTCCTCAAACTTTCTGCCCATGTCCAACTGCCATATTGACGCTTTGGCGCCTCTGATCCAACGATCGAGGTCTTCAACTTCCTAACCAGCCCGGGTTAAGTACGGGTGTCTTGAAGTCCCCAGTAAAAACCACGTTTTCATAAGCCATTGAGATCGATACCATAATTGCAATGGGTACCTGTTCCTGATGCCCTATTGTGCATATAGGAGACATGCATCCCATTTCCAGCAGGTACTCTGCGTAGTTCATGATGAAGCAGCACCACAATGAGCGTGGCAATCGGTTGGATACACTGTCAGTTACCTCATTAACTTGATTGTCGGTACTGACGTGCGCTCCTTGAATACTGACATGTTTAGACTCATCTATATTCTACTCGGAAATAACCATATACAAGCCTCTCCAACCGGATATTTCCTCTACGAAAGTTACAGTTTTACTGGAAAACACTTTCGTTACAGGATGTACAGTTTTCACTCGGTCAATGCTATCACTCTCCAAACGGACAACTGTGCGGTAGGTCCAGCTGTCTCGATCAACTGCTATAGCTCAGGTTGTTGCAACTGCAGCGATACTTACCTCATTCAATCATATACCTTGAACCTGTGGGAAACTGTGGGCACTCTTCCGTGTTGTACAACTAGGCAGCCCTAGGTAGGGTTGACAACTTACTTTATCTATCATTGCTTTTCTACGTTTCCCGTGATACAACCATCTGTGTCTATCCAAATCATATTCCCTCCTAAATGAGCGATAACCAAGTCCCAGCCAAATCCGGTATCAGGGACGTCCCAGGTAAAGCCTCACCTCAGCCGGCTTAGTGCTGCCGCAAAAGATCACGGGCCGACCTCAGGAGGACAATCGCAACGACCAGTTCCTGGAAAAGTCTAATTCCTGTCCCTCTGAACCCTTGTGCTGTAGTTAATAATAATAATAATGATAATTTATCCATGAGTTTACAGGTGCACATCATTTTTACAGATACGGTTATAACAATTAGTGATGGTAAATCTCCGGTAATATTTTCTTGTTCAAAGAAATTCTCTATCATCTCCTCATTCCAGGTAGTGGCAAACCCCAGTCCGAAGAAAAAAGCAAATTTGACACCACATACTAATAGTGCGCTTTAATCTAAATTTAGAATTTTTGTTGTTTTTAAGTTACCTGGCGCAAATAATAGTCATGTATAATGAATATGTAAAACCGTCTCTCAAAAAGAAAAGGAAGTAACTCAGCAATTTCTTGTTCGAAAAAAATAATGCCGGCTAAATTACTCAAGTGCTTTAATTTGAAAGATCATCCATATCGAGCGAAGTACCACGGCAGATTCGATGCGTTTTTAAAGGACATGCATCTCCGGGTTCATTGAAACGTCAAGATATACTGTATAGACAACAAAAAAATACTGATAACAATGTATCAATTCCATGATGAAATGGTCTACTTTTTTTCGTTCATGCTAAACTGGACATTTGTCCTTGGTTGTCGCCGTGTTACTCTGCTTTGCGCTCAATAGCTAGGTGAATATTTGCCGCATTCTCTTGAGTTTCGAGGTCTATTGAAAGAATCCATTTCTGTAGATGAAGGCGTAAGTATTTTTCTGCATTTTGTATGCTGCTTAGAGCTGTAATGGAGGAAACAGCACCAGCCAATGAAACAGTGGATTAATAAATGTCAAAAGGCTTCTTGGAAGTATCTTCGTGTGACGCCATAAGGATGTTGATAACAGGTAGCGCGATCTCATAGGAGTTGCTTGAAACTGGATGCAGTGATACTTAAGAAAAGTACTGATGAAATATCGTAATCCGAATCTGATTGCAGGTTTCCAAGATTCTGTCTACAATAATAATAGAGAAAACAGAGCGGGGTACCAAGGTACAAGGGAGTCAATTATATGTAAATTTAAACTTAGTAGCATGGTGCTGTTGCCTACTATGGAAAGTATAGTCCCAGGTTTCATGTTTATATTCTTATAAAAAATATGCTATTCACTTCGTTTTGGAAATGCTATTTTTGAGGGGCTACATCTAAGGATATCACCAGCAGTGGTGGTAATAAGTGGGAGGCTTGGTTGAACAACTTAATTAACGAAGTGGTCCTAATTGTCCCCGGGATGTAATAGGGAAGAGTGTGGATATACCGATCAGGTTATGTCACCTCATACATTTAAGGGGCCTATTATACTGAGCGTTGTGAGACATAGTTGTGGTTCGCTCCGTATGTTAGGGAGTTTGCCGGAGGATAAGGATTTTTCAAACATGCGACTAAACTAGATAGTTGAGCTCGAAGCTCTGATGTCAACAGGAAGACGGTTCCATATTTTCGAGTGTTTATTAGGGAAGGAGTTAGCTCGAAAGGACATTCTGAAAGATTTCATCCCAACACTGTGGGCTTGATTGAGAAGACTGTAGCGACCTTCAGGTGTGAAACGGACTTCCTCACCAGCTGTAAAGAATATTTTGTGTAAAATCTTGAGGAAAAGTCGTGAAAGGTCTCATCCAAAGCGGTTGCAGATTAAGCGATGTATACCGAGATCCATAATTCTGACCACATTCGTAACCAAGTAGCCTAGATGTGAAGTACCTCTGCACACTCTCAATCCTAAGTTTGTCGTCTATACGGACTCTCCCAAAAAATAAACAAACAGTATTCTAACATGGTTCGGACGCAAGTTTGGAATGGCAATAATTTGGCTTCGTGGTAATGAAGGTTATGAATACAGCCTAGTAATATTCTGGTGTAGAGGTGCGTGTTACAATTCTGTAAAGTTTGATCAACCCTACTTAACTTGATGTGCTCTAGTACCTGCTTGACCAGTACTTTACCTAACGTGTAAGTACTGATAACAAAACACAAATCAAAAGAACTGATACGCAATGTATTTGAAGGAGCTATGTATTTAATTAAAGTAAATGCAATAATAATGAATGGAGGAAGAGCTTAATCAACTTACCTGGCTTGTAAGGCTGAACTAGGGACTCGGAGTACGTGTGTGGTAATCAGCACAACGGAGCGCAAAATGGCGTCCAAGCCTGCTCGGATGCATGCTCGCTAAAACAAAACTTGAAACAGCCTAAGCACCCGGAGGCGGGCTAGAGATTTATCTAGTTAATTTAATTCAAACTATTTATTTTATCCCTAGTTATATTTTGGTGCCAGGAAGGTGCGCTACACTGGACTTAAGGGTTTCTGTAGCAATATGTTCAGAGATTGTAAAGTCCTTAGGGTAACGCAGCCCCAAGCCAAGGACGCTGTGGAGACAAGGTGGCGTAACAGTTAGCAGTAACAACTGAAGAAGAATGGATGGTGCCCCAAGGCAAATCTGGCTGCATTTATCAAAGTTGAATTGAAGATCCCTTGTGGTGGACCAGGTGATGATTAGGTCAAGTGGGCTCTGCACTAAACATCGGAGGCAGGGCAGGTAGTCACATAAGAATGTGTACGCAACTTTCAATCGTCGGCAAACAAGAAGGTTTCACCACCCGTAAAGCGTTTTCAAAATTCAATAACATTAAGTGTGAAATTAAGAGGATCGAGCACGCCACTCTGAACTGCACCAGAATTAATGGGTCTAGGTTAAGAAAGCTGAGACTCGATTTTTACAACTTGTGAACGTTTACAAAGAAAAGATTTAACGCAGCCCAGTAAGGAGTTAACAAGTTTAAGGGCTTGCAGCTTACAGATAAGTAGTGAATGGTCGACGCGGTTGAATGCCTTGGAGATATCAAAATAAAGCCAAGGACTAGCTTACGTTGATCACGGCTAGCGGTTAGGAAGTTAAAGAAATCGAAGTGATAGATCATGCATGATAGTGACTTCAAGAATCCATGCTGATTAGATGTCACAACATAATTGTTGAGCATGTGTTGAAGAATATCTTCTTCGACTACTCTCTCCATAATTCTAGACGTGGCTGGCGTGATATTTATAGGTCTGTAGTCATTAACTTCGTAACTTGCCTTACATTCTTGCAGCTTTCCACAGTTTATTGCTAAGTTGTTTTCCGCTGTTGTTTTACACTCTTGTTCACCAAGTGTTCACACAGCACAGAATTTCATACCTCTGTGCTTTTGTGTCTTCCTTGTGGCCTGAGCAAGCTGTTGTACAGGCATTTATGACTGGTCACTGGCACGAACCTTCCCTGTGCTACTTGCCATATCCAACTGATCACAGATCCATGACCTCACCTTAACAGAGAAAATTACTGTTAACCTATGGGTCAAAACTCAAATAAGCGCGGTCGCAAAAGTCCCAGCGGAATCCACGGTAGTGAAATAACTACTCTTAACATGCTTTCGTTATCGAATGTAACTAATGTGAGTTCTAACAATGACTACATCGATGTGAAATCAGACGCGATACCGATGTTAAAACTGACAAATGTTTTGACTAGCAGCCCGATGGTTGACCCAACAACTGAGGACTCTCTATATCTTAAAACAACTGTAGACAGCATTAGCGCATAGATGGAAGCTGTAATAGGTCTTCCATGTGTTGTACGGACGGTTGCGTCCGAATCGATAATTCTCAGTGAGGAACTCTCAACTGTTTCGGAATTTAAAGAAACAATCCATGACCTACAGCTGCAAGTGAGCGAACTTCGCTCTAAGATCCTCTTAATTGATGCAATTCCAGTCAACATAGCGGATATAGTACGAGATATGCAGGACATTGCACCTTTAAAGCTGCTGACCACCAAATTCAACACAACCCCTGCGGATAATATTAGCAAAGTCCACACCGAACCTGATGCTATGCTAAAGGTGGAGAATGTAATCAATTACATCTTCTCCGAAGTCATAAATCACATAGCAGCTGGCCAGGGGGCAATTGTATGCAATGACCCAGATAAAATGCCCATTAATACAGTGAAGAAAGTACTTCTTAACCCTGCTAGCATGTTGGATATTCCATACAGTTGTTTTAGGCTCTAAAAGAAACACCAGAAATACTGCTGCCCAGTTATATTCGGTTTTGACAGTCAATAAAGGTCTGCCCAGTTTACTAGTTCTTGTGACACTATCATTCTCACTACTAAACTTAGGAACGTTAATATAGTATCAGAAAAGACTGTTAACCAGCGGCGAACCTACAAAAGTAATATAGGCTCACAACCTACACTACCCAAAAACAGATGTTCTCCAGCTACCGATTGCTCGGATGTCTTGAAAGCCCAAACAACCCCGTCCCAAACCATTCCACCGGCACCTACTAGTTCGACTGGTGACTCTGTATGTAGTGGTGATAAAACTGTTGACCTTGACAAATCCAGCTCCCAAACTGATGTGCAAGAGCAGTCATCGTCAAAACTGAAAACCAAATATCACGAAAAACCTACCCTGAACAAGCAGAACAGTAGGGTCCAAGGTTATGCTAAGGCTAGGATGTGGAATGCCCCGAAGACAGACTACAAGGAATCCCGCTCAGATGATCGACTTAGACGGGCTCATAACCCAGGCTATCCCAGGTACGCAGGAAAATAGCAAAATAGTATGAGGCCATATCAGCATATGAATAGCAGGCAAACTCCCCAGCGAACCTCTTCCGCAGAAAACGTACGTCCCAAGCCTATGCTTGGAAATCCGAATTACCCAGTAGGTAGTGTTCCATGCGTCCATCCAGGACAGTACATAAATGAACACGTGGTATACTATCCACTAAATCACCCTTCTCAAGTACGCCATTCCACATACGCACCGAGTACCAACGTCCATGGTTGGAATACTTATGACCAATCATATATGTCTAACCCGTACGAATGTAACTTTATGGACATAGGCAATGCGATGGGTCCCTTAACAGTCGAGGTGACCCACGAAGTTACAGTACGCTGCAAGAACGCTACTTATTAGACAATACTGTTTCACCCGGATTACTAGGTTTTCCTCCCAATTGTAGGTCACTGTACAAGCGGTCATACGACAACCGGTTTTTCGGGCCCGATCAAGTTCATTCACCCTACCTAAAATGATGGGCCCAAAAGTTCTGGACAGCGTGTCTTTCGTCGGCACTTCTAATACAGGGCTATCTGGACCACGCTCAACTAATTCGCCAACGTATGAAAAAGACTCCACTCGTCTGAGATACCTGTCCTCAGACACACAGGCCTCAAAACAACTGTCTACCCCACATTCACACCGAGTTCTAGGTGAACTAAGTGACTCACCTGACCCTGCCCATTCATTACCAAAATCGCCCCCCTTCCCAATAACTAAAACCGTAAACAATAGTAACTCATTTGGTATGGTGTCAGATAAAACTCAAACATGGGCTCCTGACTCTCTTCACCGATCTTGAAGCGTTCACGCATTCATACTATTCATACCTCTCTATTTTCCTTATTAACGCCCGGTCTGTTATAGGCAAACCACGAGTACTAAGAGCAATATCGCCTCTGTTCAGACCGCTCATTATAATAACCACGGAATCATGGTGTCACCCTAGCATACCTGATGACGAAGTTAGTATCGACATGCACACACGTTTTAGATGTGACCGGAGCAATAAGATAGGAGGTGAGTGTTTAATATACTTTTCTCAACACCCTAAATGTATTCAGGCTGGAAAATGTGGTGCTAAGTAAAGTTAAAGACTCCCTATGGGTCACAGTACACTGCAAAGATGCAACGATACTGCCTGTTTGCATATACAGAGCACCTAAGATGTTCTCTGAAGATGAGCCCTCAATCAGTGGTGCACTTGAATACGCATCCTCCCTTCAAAATGATCACAAGATTGTATGCAGAGACTTTAATCTACCGGAAATTAAATGGGACACGTATACATGCCCCGCTGGATGTGATAGTTTCCTTATCACGTTGGATATATTCGGGTGGAAGCAACTTGTGGCTAGTCCTACAAGGGGTGAGAACAGGCCTGACCCAGCTGTGTGTCGAGATAGTCATCCTTTTTCAATATGTGTTGCATCCGAGTTCCCAGGAAGCGACCACAAAGCGGTAATGTGTGCAATACCACCCCCTTCTTCCAGCGGCACCACGCATACTGCCTAATCGTGTTTATTCCCACAATGGTTTCTGAAGAATTCATACGGTCTAGGCTTGTCTGTACGTCTTGTCTGTTGACAGTGACGGTGACTTCAGTACTGGGTGGGGCTGTCGTTTGCTGTTGTCGCAGTGTCCTTGGCCTGCTTTCACAGCAGCAAACGTATCCGCTGATGTTATCTTCTAGTGTGTACCAGGTTTGCAGTAATTTGGTTAAACGTTCTTGACAGCCGAGGTTAACAGCTATCGACCGGGGTGATGTTATCGTCGTCAAATGTGAGGGACGTGGCAGTCTACACACCGGCGAATAGTCCAAAAAGACCCAAACGACGACCGCGTACGCGACCAATTACATTGGTCCCTAACTCTGTCACTTTATCGGCCAACCCTACTGTACGTCGTGGGAAAAATGGGTGACAGTGGAGAAGGAGATGCACCCTTACCACAAATAATCACCCACAGTACACGAAAACAGAGATGTTGATGACAGATTGAATCCCATCATCCTGTTGTTTAACACCCCGGCGTGCCATGATAGTCTCCTTGAGAACAGAGAATCTTTTGACAAACAGCAATGGCAGTGGTTGTCAGTGAGGATAGGGCTAAATGAAATAGCGGTGGTGGCGGCGGTCTTCAGACGGCCACGTCCCTCACACTTGAAGGTGAAAAGGATGACCTTAAAAGTGAACAAGCGTCTAAAGCCCTACTTTCAGAACTCCCAGACTCCGTCTGGTGTCGCCCTAAGGTTGGACACGCCAAGTACTTGGTAGGAGGCGTCTGCAGAACCCCTACTAGCAACGTGGAAGATAACCGACAAGTGCTGCAAGTAATGTCCGGAGTGACGTCCATGGGATATAACCAGGTCATCACACCCGGCGACTTTAATTCTCCGACTCTCAATCTCGGGCAGAACAGAGGAACCTCAAGCCGCAGGTTCGACCGAAACCTACTCAACACTGTCAAAAAGGCTGAGCTGCACGAGAATATTTATGACACTCGCTGGGGGTCGGGCGGAAAGCCATCCAAACTGCACTACCTTTTTACCGGTGACCACCTGCTGGTAGAAAATGTACAGGTTCAACTCCCCCTCGGCGGCAGTGATCATGGCGTAGCAGTGTTTGTTCTGGTAATCAACGAGCAACTGTCATGTGAGGGACCTCGCCCTTATCTTTGCTACATCAAGGCGAACTACGTGGCGATGAACCAGCACCATGGCCTCAGGAGTGGAGAAACCTGTCGATTGATCAGCATTGGGAACTAGTTAGAGATGTCATCAAGGGAGCTATCTCTGAAAACGTCCAGGGTGCAGTGACATACGACCGGCTGTGTTGAAACAATGCGCGAGTGCCTTGTCAGGTCCGTTGTGTAACTTGTTTCAACACTCCTTAGACAATCGCATGCTTCCATGAGAGTGGAAAAGCGCTGTTCTGTCCCCCATCGTCAAAGGAGGAGACAGGCAGAACCCAAAATGCTACCGACACATAACCCTTCTGCCAGTGGTGTCAAAAGTAATGGAGAGCCTGGTAGACAACCACGTCGGGGAGTAATTAGAGAAAAAGGGGAGCGCTTAGTGATGCTCAACATGGGTTCAGAAAGGGTACGGCCTGTGCTACAAACACTCCGGTGGTAGGTGATAAGTGGACGGCATGCTGGGACCTCCAAATTCCTGTCCATGTTATTTTCCTGGATTTTACTAAGGCCTTCGACACAGTCCCACATACAACTCTCATTCACAAAATAGCAAGGTTGGGCATCGAGGGACAAGTGTCTTCATGGTTACAGGACTATCTAGATGGTAGGCAATTCTACATAAAAGCCAACAGGGTTTGCTTGACCTGGAGGACATCATCATCTGGTGTGTCACAAGGAGCGATTCCGGGTCCACTGCTATTCCTTCTTTTTGTGAACGACCTCCCACTGAATTTCAGCTCTCCAATTCCACTCTACGCTGATGATGTTAAGTTATGGAGAGCTATGACGCCGGAAACAGAATCAACTGCACTGCAAGGTGACCTCAGATCACTTGCAGAGTGGACGGATGTTAATGGACTTGCATTCATTCTGGATATGTGCCGAGCCATGTTTCTCCGCATCCTAGACTCTCACAAAGTACCCTATTCTCTCTGTGGAGCACAACTCTCCCACACAACCACACAGAAAGACCTAGGACTGTTACTGACTGACAAATTAGACACTAGCTCCAATTATCCAGGAGATGCCTCCAGAGCGTTCGGAGTACTGCACTTCATGCGCAGGCAACTGGGTGCTCTGACCCCAGAACTCTCTTCGAAGCTGTGTAAGACCAATACACGACTCCACCTAGAGGCACACCACGTCATTGCACCACCATATCTGAAAAGAGATGTGAACCTCCTAGAGAGCTACAAAGGGTGTTGTGGCAATGAGACGAAAACTATATCATGACAGGCTGAAAGATCAAGGGCTCTACTCCCTAAGCTACCGTAGATTACGTGGTGACTTGATTACGGCTTACAAAATACTAAGTAACCCAAGTCATCCGAACAGCGGAATCCTACCGAACGGCCATTATGGCGATCCTCGTGGTAACCCAAGGAGAATCGCCTACCAAGGAGTGAAAACCCCTGTGTGATCACACTTCTTCTCTCTGCGAGTATGAGGCCACTGGAACTCATTGCCTGACGAGATTGCTACTACTTGGTCTGTTGACAGCTTCAAGAAGAGGTTGGACAGTTACGCGTTGGTGCATGGTTTGCACTCATTTAACTGAGATGTGGACTAGACTGACACGATCTACTAACTCGGTACGGCCAACCGTTACTAAACACTTTGTAAAACGACTATCACTAGGAACTTGGCTCAACCTTATACCTCCCCCTAGACGTCCCCTCCAGCTTCCGTCTGCTACTGAAAGAATAACTAAATTCCCGTTCGTCCATCAAACGCTATTTATCCTTCTCCCTCTCTGACTTTACGTTCTCAAACTTTAACTAAAGCTCTCCTTATCACCGTTTCCCCATAAATCTACCAATATTTCTTCTTCCATGCCCTTTCCTTCTTCCCAATCGTCTTTCCCTTTCTTCTCTCCTTTCTTTTTTCTTTTCTTTTCCCATTTGTTTTTCTTTGCACTTTCTCCGGCTTGATTTCTCAGCACATACTTTTTATCTCCTTTTTACAACCAGCCCGACTAATTGTCTGTTGCCATGACACCTGAGGAACCCACATGCACCATAGTCCTTAGTAGTCAAAATACAAACAAATAACACTTTAGAAACTTAACCAACACCCAATTATCTGTTGGGCTAACCAGAGATTCATCAGTCGAGTGGGTTTTCCCACTGCATCGGAAAGCACCGAGGACCTGTGACCGTTTCGCAAGACCTTGAAGTTGGCGAGAAATTAATTGATTTACATTGTCTCGTAAAGAGTTATTGGATATTTGATATGGAGGTGTACTTTTCATTACGAAAAGATATTTCATATTTCTATCTCTTGAAAGTTTCGCTTGAGTCGCATATTCTTGTATTGGCTGGATGAGTCACCGCCACCATACCTACTGTAGCGATTCTTTCGGTTCTTCATTTTTTTGCATGAAGGCAATCGAACATTAGCTGCCTGTTTCACATTATCGCTTTAAATAATGTTGCTTTTATGAAAATCATTCAGATGCCATAACCATGAAGTCAGAAAATAACCAGGCAAATTACCTTAAGTTTTCTGATATTATGATTGATAACACTTTATTGAATACTGTCCATTCAGAAAGCTTAGGCAGCATCAGTTATCATCGTTTTCGGCCCGAAGAAGACTACTGTTCTCCAGAGAAATATGCTTCCCTGAAGTCTAAATATCCGTTTTTGTAAACGTAATTCATCCAGTCAAGTTCAGAGTTGATTTTGTAAGCAAACAAAAGTATTTTAATCTAGTTGTTAGTGAAAAATTTATACTTCTACGACTGGATACAGCATCCAATATAACTTTGATTTCTCGAAGCCACTGTCTCACACTCTGATGACCAATAGATCCAACCAAACTGAACACATTTGCTATGAATGTTTCAAGAGATGAGCTAAATCCATTCGAGAATGTGTCTGGAGTGAACTTGATACATTAACAGAATTCCACCAGTTTGCAGGGATACTGCGGTTCATTGCAAGATAGTGTATTTTCTATTTCCCAACTATTTTGTGACATTCATTTTATGTTCTTTTTGTTTTACTTTCCTGTATAGCTGCATCATAAGGTATTCAGATCAGTTGCAAGCGGACTTGTTGCCACTGATTTACTAAAGTTTCACTCTGCTACTTTCTACCCGTTTGCATTTCCAGAGTGTTGCATTCAGATGAGGACTGTCTTAGACGCTTATATCTTTATCCCTCATATTATAGAAAATATGGTTAAAATTTTCCTCTTTAGCGTTTCTTCTAGTATTGTTTTAGATTTCCGGAGTTCGTTTTGAAGTATTGCATACTTTATGTTAAGTTCGCTTCAGTCCCTGACCCACCTAGTAATTAGGTTACAGCTTGTGAAAAATCATCAATGTAAGTTTGTGTAATGCTTGATTAGCAGCAAGTTTACATCAGAGAATTTGAATTTCGTTCACCAGCTTCATGTGTAATAATCAATTGAAAGTTGATATCAGTCACTTCAACAAATATTAGTGTACAGTGAAGATTTGGAAACTGATAGCTGCACAGTTGTGTGAAGTAACTGCTACTTCTACTGAAACTGAATAAAAGAACAAGGGTTTTTCTTATATGATACCGTCATTGATTGGACCGAATCGACCGATCTCTATTGGCATATGGGCTCCTGTGCTGATGTCTCGATATTGCCAGCAATTTAATTGTTAATGATGGATCGCGGCTAGCAGCGGAATCCAGGATACACATTTCGTCGTATTTGGGACTCACTGGTCAGCTGGATGTACCTGCTTCCCAGTGCGGAGTGATGTTGTTCCCACCAACGGGATTAGGACTTGGGAGCGATCACTTCAAACTCCAGAGCGTTATCCACTACACCACCGAGTCACGATAGCCACCTCTTGTGCGACGGGAAGCGATCGCTCCCAAGTCGGAATCCTGTTGGTGGGAACAACATCACTCCGCACTGAGAAGCAGGTACATCCAGCTGACCAGTGAGTCCCAAATACGACGAAATATGCATCTTGGATTCCACTGCTAGCCACGATTCCTCCTTAACATGAATGAAAGAATGGTAGAATTTTAAAGAATATGGAATATACTCACTTTACTACTGTTTAAGTTTACTCGATCACTACAACTTACATAGGTATCTTGTGATATACTGGGAACTTACAACTCAAGTTCATCTTTGGCTAATACAATCATGTTTATTGATCACGGTCAGCTTTTGTTCTCATAATTATCAATAAAATCTTGGTAGCAAATGACTGACGGTCAGCAAAATCTAGTTTCTCTTTATCCTTTCCTATATCTAGATGGTATACTCAACGTTGCGTACAGGTAATCCCCTTATCAAGCTTATAAACCCTTCTCAAATCTGATCATGCAAACCAAAAAGGTAACCACCATGACTGAAAACATTTTTTTCACCTTAGAATGTGATTACGAGATACTTTCCCTTCTAAAACTAGAAATGTCATTGACAGTTTTGTGTTCTCTGAGTTGGATGGCTTAACTGTGAAGTTTTCGAAATAATGGAGAATATTTGTAGCTGAGGTGGATTGTCTGGTTGTTTAATCGTGAAGCTTTCATCGCTTTGGTAGACAGCGACATCATCAGCACTAACTTCAGTATGAAGTGAGCTACCTGTCGATATTTCTCTGTGAGTGATTAAGTAGCTTCCTCTGACGATGTGCTCTGTGACAGGTTGTTGCCTTCGATTGTTGTGTCATCGACTGTATAGACTTTCCTGTTGACTGTTCCTCTGCTTCACCTCTCACCTTTCTGTCGTTTATCATTTTTCTTATTGGTTGATAGATTGGGTCTATGTCTATACATCTGTTGATTGCTGACTGACCTGAATGCCAAGCTTCTAGAAATTCTCTGACATTCTTTGTGTTTCCTCTCTCTGTGCAACATTTCTACATTGTCGAAATTGAATTCATGTCTAGTTGTTGCCAACGTGCATTTGAAATGAGTGACGAAATGTCGTGGCGTTTAATAGCCAACTGGTGTTCATGTAGACGAAGGTGAAGAGGGCGGCCGCTTTGTCCAATGTAGTGTTGACTACAGTTATTCCAGTTGATATTCGGTTTGTCTTCTCTGGTTGCTGCATTCTTTGGTCTGCATAATAGTGTTTGGAGAGAATTTGTTGGTTTATGACCCAGCCACACCAATTCCCAGTGGTTTCAGTAATCTTTTCGTGATTTCTGATACATTCTTTATGCATGGTAGGATGACGTGTTTGTTGATTTCTGTCGATGACTTTGTAGTTGATGTTGTACGGAATAGGCATCTTCTGATAAAGTTTCGTCGGTAGCCATTCTTCTTTAGGGTGGACATCAAGTAATTTTCTTCGTTTCTCCGTAAGGTTGTTGTGCTTTCATTTGTCATTTTGGACAATATCATCAGCATACTGCGATGCTGAGCCTCTTAACTTGGTGGCCACATTCCGGAAATGATTGATGGGAGTCAGTCTGGACTCAAGACTTGAACAATATGAAATTGGTTTCTCTTCCGTAAGTAATCAATGAATTGTGATATCTCATCCAAGAAACTATCTTGTCTCAATTGCACTTTATCTGGGGACATCACGCGTCAGACTGGTTGCTCCAGTGGAACCCCAATGGGAAGCGACGGGTTGGGCGTCCGAGGATGACATGGAGGAGATCGTGCGAGGAGGAAATGAGAGGTTGTGGGCTGTCGTGTAGCCAGGTTCAAAAGATTTCAGAGAACAGCGGTCACTGGAGTCGTGCTACTGAAGCCCTGTGTTCCACTAGGAACCCAAGGGACAAATAATAAATGATAATGTTAACAACCACTTGTTGGTAGGCTTTCCACCTGGCTGTCTAGCGCAGAACTGTGTGTAAGTTTAGTTTCACTCCATCAAGTAGGCGTAAGTAGATTGAAAGGAGAAAAAGTGAGAAAACCATGACCTAACAACTCTACGAGCATACTGATAAGTGAAAGACAATCAATAAACAGTAATGATTCACAATGAGAAGACAAGGCAGTCTTGAAACAGAAACTACAAAGTGGATGAATACGGTTTAAAAATTATCACAAACTGTCAATCATCGACGTCGTTTCTGGTGATGCCAGTGGAAAGAAATGACCCATAAAATGATAATTGATCAGATTATCTCTTGTTAATAATCACCAATGTTATTGAGGTACAGTCTACTAAATGGCCTCAGTAAACTAAGTGGAATCAAGCTTATTGCATGCAGCGAAGGTTTCTGTCATATCCATCGTATCTTAAGGATTGTAAAGTAGGTGAGAGAAATCTGTGGAATGATTGAGTGCATGTATTGTACCATAGTTATTTTCATCTTTCTGTCCACATCTTTCAATCTTCATGATAGTATGGAGTTTTCTTACGAAGCACTTCTCTAACCTTCGAGTCGGTGAATTTTTTAGTGACGGCGGATGCAGAGTCATACTTGGATCATTAAAATTAAACGTTTCAGTGAGAAGCGTTAGTATTTATCACCTAAATGGTTAACCCTTGATGATTATGTGCATACTTCTTCCCGCAGTTGAGAACTTTACTGTATCACGAAATCACAGACCAACTATATGAAAAATATTTCCATGTTGTAAGGTGAAATCTATAGGTTGAGGTAACAAAGAACACCCATTGAGTCATGAACAATAAAACAGATAACTCAGTGAGGAGAGATTCTCTCTTCCAAGGATATTACCAGTTTCTAAAGCTGTATAAAAGTATTTCAAGTTGTTATTCATCATAGACTGACATCAGTTGGAGGAACAAAGGAAACCTGGGAGCACTGGACAGCTGTTTCGTCCGACTAGTCTGGGATTCCTCAGCAGTGCGCACCCACGACCTTCAGGTTCCGCGGCCAGCACGTTACCATTAAGCCACTGGGTCAGAATCAAATGCTCCATATTTCCAACTTCTGTGAGCTGATGATATAGCGCAACCACCACCCAATGTCATCTTTGAGTAATTGTCCTCATGACCATCAGGCTTTGACTCCACCGGTCCCATACTAGGAAGAAACAGCTGTCCAGTGCTCTCAGTTTGCCTTTGTTCCTCCAATTTGAAATATTTCCAAATCTCCACAACTCCCTCAAAATTCAGCTGTATAAAAGTATTTATAATCACAGTCATCTGTCGAATTGTAGGTTAGAACTTAATCATTACGATGGTACTATAGAGTAGAACAATAGACATGAGTGAGCACGCGGAAACTAAAGTAATGAAACGCCGAGTTTAAAGAAGTATGCAATGTTTCCAGATAGGAGATATCATAATTGAGTTGACTATCTCAAAAATTTTTTCTACTAAAATTTAATATTCTGAGAGTTTCATTAGTAAGATTATGAAACTGAAAGTATACAATCATTCTACTTGCACTCCAGAGAAGGCTGTTGTCAGACATTTACAGCTCAACGGTAACACAGCAGATTTATTGGAAAGTCGTCTGGTATCTTCACTGAGAAAGACTTTTTGGGCTGCTGAACTCTAATTCAATTTTTCTTCTTTTCCACTGGCTCACTTAGGTGTAAAGGATGAGATAACTTCTTTGTTCACCACGATGTGTGCCAATCAATTAACCCATAGCTGTGGAGCGAGAAATGCTGGTCATATTCAGCGCTCCCTTTCCAAACGCATTTTTTGAAACTTTCAGCCTGGCTCAAGAAAGAAAACGGGGAGTACCACGCATCTCTATTTTGTAACATTTGATCGACTGTAACCGTCTGGTAAATGCGAAAGATAACTTCAGTGTCTACTGAATTTGTAGAAGCCTCATGGAAGGTGTACACCTGGAGCTTCTTCAGACTACAATAGCCATAGCAATAATATATTGAACGGATAAAAAGGTGACATTAAAACGAGAATCATAATCAAAGTTAATGGATAACAGAATAATGACTGACAATGAATTTAACAAAACGAGAAGAACTGGGGTTAAGTCTATAACAAAATTGGAGCCTGTACGCTTTTCCTATCTATAAAAAGATCAAACTGGACTTGGCTAATTACCAATGCCCCTGTCATGCACAGATTATGGAACTGCACATCTATGTAGACAATCTTAAAAGATGCTAACTGGTGAAACTCTGTGTGATGCAAACCACCTAGACACTCAAGCATAAGAGTATTCATAAACTTATTATGATTTAAAATGTCACAGATCAATTATCCAATAAACTTTATGAAATGATTGAAAACAAGGAGCATAAGGGTACATTCAATGAAGTAAAGCTGCTGACCAACAAACTACTAATATGGCCTGAATACAGAACTAGACAATACCTTATGGTTTAACTTGGCGATAAAAAGTTATGCCGTTTCATACTTCTATAGTCTTCTCAAACTTCATATTCTAATTTGTCTAGTTGTTTATTCTACTCATTAGAAGAAGACATTATAGAATTCTACTAATTGTCCAAAGCTTAACATTCCCATACACCTTACAAACAGCTTTGAACCATCATAAGACAACTTAGAAGGTTTATGCAAGGAGTCTGCCCTTCACAAATTTGAAACACTTAGTCCCTTGCATGAATTTGGTTAACTTAGTCAGAAAATGTTGTTCATCTAAAAAATGTGATGTTTTTGTGCCATAAAAGGAGAATGAATAGTTGGCAAAGCAGCTCTAGCAACATGATAAGATAAACATTGTGAAGGTAGGTTAAACGTAAGGACAAAACACTTTTGAGCACAGGAGGAGACTTTAAATTTGTATACGAGTAGTACTTCAATAGATTTCAGTGTACACCCCTAACAGTTTCTATAGAATATAGAAGGGGAGGTAATTATGGCTGTATAAACAGTGTAACAAAGTTATGCAGTTACCTGATATGAAAACTATCGATAAATCATGCCTGAAGTGTATGTTATCCAGTTTATAGTACTATCCCGTGACTGTGTAACATTTTTCAAATAAACAGGCCAAAATTGAATTACAATCTATCACAGTGCTGAAGTTTTACTCCTATATTAGTGAAACATATTGTCTTTCTGTTCGAAAATTGATCAACAACTTACACGACCTACACAAACAGAAGGTACATACACAAACCATAGTATATTTTGTTTATTCAATGTCTTAGAAATCAAATCGTTCATAAATATCTAAGACTTGAATACAAGCTGATGAGAACAGTTGATGAAAAGGGCTATGAGCTTCTGATTGACATTTTCAATAAGGTAAGATCAGCTGCATTCAAGAAATGCAAAAATACTCAAATTATGAAGTTCAACAGGCTTATAGAAGAAAAGTATTCAGTCAACATGCAATATATATAGTATCTTATTCATAGTATAAGGGTTTTTATATGATACCGTTATTGATTGGACCGAATCGATCGATCTCTATTGGCATATGGGCTCCTGTGCTGATGTCTCGATATTGTCAGCAATCTAACTATGTTAATGATGTATCGTGGCTAGCAGTGGAATCCAAGATGCATATTTCGTCGTATTTGGGGCTCATTGGTCAGCTCGATGTACCTGCTTCCCAGTGCGGAGTGATGTTGTTCCCACGGTATCATATAAAAACAATTATATTAAAACTATACTCGTCGCACAAGAGGTGGCTATCGTGACTCGGTGGTGTAGTGGATAACGTCATGGCGTTTGAAGTGATCACTCCCGAGTCGGAATCCTGTTGGTGGGAAGTAGGTACATCCAGCTGACCAGTGAGTCCCGAATACGACGAAATGTGTATCCTGGATTCCACTGCTAGCCACGATCCATCATTAATATTTATGGACGGTTGAGAATAATTAATCCTATACATAAGGTATGGTGATAATTTACAGATGACATATCCACTGTGTTCATTATACCAACGGGATTCAGACGCGGGAGCGATCAGTTCAAACGCCAGGACATTATCCACTACACCACCGAGTCACGATAGCCACTTCTTGTGCGATGGGTATAGTTTTTAGTATAATTGTTTTTATATGATATCGTCATTGTTTGGACCGAATTGATGGGTTTCTATTGGCATATATGCTCCTTTGCTGATGCCTCGATATTGCCAGCAATCTATTTATGTTATTGCGCTTCCAGGATTCCGCTGTTATCCATGATCCATCATTACCATAATCTTATTCATACTTGTAAAAATGTTGTGTCCATGCACATTCAGAAATTATTATTCTTATTATTAACAGTCATGAAATTTACAATAACACATCATTAATAATCGATAAGTCAAAGTTGGTTTTCAGCCTGTCAACCCGATAGAGTCGTCAACGGACGTAAAACTCGTAGAGAAAGTCCTTAATGAATCGAAACTAGAAGATATCACTTCCAATGATGGAAATAGGGTTAAGTTCAAGACAATTTCAGATGAAGTTAATAGCATAGTGTACTCTAACATCGAAATGATAGAAGGAAATAAAATACAATTTACGAAGATGAGAAAGAGAAACTCTGAGGAACTTTTAAAAAATGATAACAGCATAGTAATTGTTAAATGAGATAAAGGCAACTCAACGACTGTAACCAACAAATCTGACTACATCTGTAAAGTGAATGAGTATACAGAAACAGGACTGTGTAAGGAAATTAAGGGATCAGTAGATACTATTATGAATAAGGTTGAGAAATCCACTAGGAATTTGATACGTCGAATGAAACCATTTCTAGGTGAATCAAAATAGTTTAATTTCATGCCGAAAACTAATAATTCTGGTAGAATGTATGCTCTTACTTAGATTTCCAAGTCAAGCTACCCCACAAAACCTATAGTAGACAAGTGAGAAACACTCCGATATACGAGTTATCTAAATATTCAAAAGTGTTGCTGGGCAGAAATCATTCATAATCCCTACTTAACGCTTACGACTTAAAGTATAGACTAGATGATAAACTGGTCGATAACAGTTAAAAACTTATTAGTTTTTACAGAACTAGCCCCTACACGAATATACCAATCGACGTAGTTTTGGAGGCAGCTAGAAATGCACTTAGGATGACAACCAGCTTACTCATCTAACTAAAGTGCTAATCGAGGAAATTATGCTAAGAGTACTGTTGTACCTGATATCTAAAGGTTTTCAGCATCAGAATAAAATGTATAAACAAGTCGCCATGGGACCATCAATATTCTCCATCGTCGCGGACATATTTGTGCATGGTCGGGAACGAATGGTTTTTCAAAAAAAATTTGATTCTACTCCGAAGATATGGTTCCTACATATAGATGATTAAATTTTCAGTAAAGAAGTTGAAACACCCCCAGTAGATTCTTAACATATCAATTCAGTAGTGAATGCAATCTAATTCACCTATGACTTAGTAAGTGATGAAGTTGGGCTAGTAATATTAGATTGCCAAATTAAACGAACACAAAATGGAACTTTAGAGACTAGCGTCAGCTATAGGAAACTTTCCCAATGGAAGCACTACTTAGACTTCAAATCATCTCAACCTATCTCGGTTAAAGTAGGCTTAGTTAAATGCCTAAGTAGTGGGAAAAGAAACGTAACTACTGGGCTAGAAAATCTACGGCCAGAAATAAGACACATCAAGAATGCCTTACGTCTCAACTATTACACGTTTGAATTTATAAGAAATAAAAGGGAAAGTATTAGTATTAGTAGTAGTAGTAGTAGTAGTAGTAGTAGTAGTAGTAGTAGTAGTAGTAGTAACACGGATTATTATTATTTATTATTAGTCCCTTGGGTTCCTAATGGAACATAGGGCTTCAGTAGCACGCCTACAGTGACCTCTGTTCTCTGAGATCTTTGGAACCTGGTTCCACGACAGCCCACAGCCTCTCATTTCCTCCTCGCATGACCTCCTCCATGTCACCCTCGGACGTCCAACTCGTCGCTTCCCATGGGGATTCCACTCGAGCAACTGGCCTGACGCGTGATGTCCTCAGTCGGCCTTCTCAGTGCATGGCCAATCCATCTCCACTTCTTCCTGCATATTTGTTGCGTGATAGGTTCTTGGTTGGTTCGTTCCCAGAGTTCCTTGTTGCTTATTTTTTCTGGCCATCTGATCTTCAGCAGCGAGACAGCGTAAGCAGTTGTTGATGAATGTCTGTAGTTTATTGGAAATGCCTTTCGTGACGCGCCAAGTCTCTGAACCATACAAGAGCACTGACTTGACGTTGGTGTTGAAAATCCGTATCTTGTTCAGCATGCTGAGTGCAGAAGATCTCCACACTGGTTTCAGGCTAATGAACGCCTGTCTTGCTTTTCCGATTCTGACTTTGACGTCCTCGTCCGTCCCGCCTGTAGTTGAAACAGTGCTTCCTAGATAAGTGAAGGAGGTTAATTCCTTCAAGTTTCTCCCGTTGACGGTGATTGGAGTTTGTTGTTGTTGTTGATGGTGGTGGTGCGGTATCTTCATCACTTCTGTCTTCTCTATATTCACCTGAAGTCCCGTCTTAGCTGCCTCCTCTGTCAACTTGTTAGTTTTTGCCTGCAGATCTTCAAGTTTATGTGACATTAGGCATAAGTCATCGGCGAAATCCAAGTCTTCTAGGTTCTTTTCCGTCGTCCAGTGTATCCCCCTCTTCTCGCTGCCTACTGTTTGCTGCATGATCCAGTCCACCACAATAAGGAATATCATGGGGGATAGTAAGCAACCTTGTTTCACTCCTGTCTTCACTTCAAAGGCATCACTGAGCTTCCCATTGTGGATTACTTGGCATGTGGCATCTTCATATAGTTGTTGAATGAGGCTGATAAAGGTTTGCGGTACTCCGTAGTATTGAAGCAGTTTCCAAATTACTTCTCGGTCGACGCTGTCAAAGGCCTTCTCAAAGTCGATGAAGTTGAGGTAGAGAGCTGATTGCCATTCTATGTTCTGTTCTATGATGATGCGAAACGTTGCAATTTGGTCTGCACATGATTTGTACTTCCAGAAGCCTGCCTGTTCCGGTCGTAGTTTTGAATCCAGTGCATCTTTTAGCCTCTCCAGGATGATGCGGCTTAATATTTGGCTTTGGGTGGACAGGAGAGTGATTCCGCGCCAGTTCTTGCAAACACTGAGGTCTCCCTTCTTCGGCAGTTTGACAAGGTAACCCTTCTTCCAATCAATTGCCAGGTACCTTCTCTTCCTTCCACACCTTCTGCAATAGTGGTGTGGTGTGAGCATGTCCGCTGTTGTCTCTGCGTCTGCTCTCAGTGCTTTTGGCGAGATCCCATCTGATCCTGCTGCTTTCCCGCAATTCACTAGCTTTATGGCGTTCAGGGCTTCCATTTTTGTTGGAGGATTTATGTTCAATTGTAATTCAGCGGCTGCAGGTGGTATTTCTGGACGAAGTGCAGGTTGTGATGGTGGTCGATTCAAGAGCTTCTTGAAGTGGTCGGCCCATCGTTTCCTCTGCTTCTCTTCTTTCGTAATTAAATTTCCCTCTTCATCTTTTATTGGTTTCATCTGTGTTGGTCTCTTCCCTGATAGCAACCTGGTTATTTGATACAATGTCGTCAGGTCTCTCTTACCAGCATGCAGCCTGTTCTGCTTCACTTGCCAGTGTTTCGTAGAAGTGTCGTTTGTCTTTGCGTGCACTCTTCTTCACTTCTTTGTTCAGTGTTTTATACATTGTGCTCAGTTCCTCTTGTCGTTGAGAATCCTTACACTGGTTTATCTTCTGCTTCACCATCCTCCTCTCCTCTATCAGCTTCCATGTATCCATCGAGATCCATTCCTTGTCTTCTTTCTTCTTCCTTCCTAATACTGTTGTGCAGGTTTCTTTCCACATAGCTTTCAAAGACTTCCAGTGTTCTTCCACACAGGTTTCTTCAGGGATGTTGCTCGATGTCTCCCATTTTGTCTTGATGGCTGCCGTGAAGATCTCCTTTGTAGTTTCATCCTTCAGTTTCCGAGTGTTGTACTTGAATTGAGGTCTATCACCAGCTTCCTTGAAGGCTTTTAACTTGATTTGGAAGGTTCCTTGCACTAGATAGTGAGTGGTGTGAACCTACATCTGCTCCTCTTCTTGATCTTGTGTCAAGTAGACTGAGTCTCTATTTTCTTGAGATTGAGATAAAGTCGATTTGATTTTCAGTGTGTCCATCTGGTGAAGTCCATGTCGCTTTGTGGATATCCTTGTGCCTGAACACACTGCCTCCAATCACCAAATCGTTGAATGCACAGAATTCTGCAAACAATTCTCCATTCTCATTCATTTCACCTAGCGCCTCTCGACCCATGGTTAGTTCTCTTCCTGTGTTGTCCCCTCCCAGTTTGGCATTCATGTCGCCCATTAGAATTTTGATATCGCCAACTGACGTCTTGTCCAGTGTTGATTGAAGTTGTCTGTAGAATTCCTCCTTTTTCTCTTGCTCTGCATTATTTGTAGGTGCATAACATTGTATGATTGTGACCTTTCTTCCTTTTGAGTTGAATCTTGCTGTCATGATCCTGGAGGAGATTGGTTCCCACTGCATGAGAGCCTTCGATGCTCTTGAGGACATCATGATAGCCACTCCCTCAGTGTGCTCGTGGTTGGCGTCTGGGTGACCGGAGTAGATTATTGATTCTCCAGTTGACAGTTTGGAGAGTCCACTCCCATTCCATCTGCTTTCGCAAATCCCAAGCACTTCGATGTTATACCTTCTCATCTCCTTTGCAATCTGGGCTGCCTTACTGGGTTCAAACATGGTGCGGACATTCCATGTCCCCA
This sequence comes from Heterobilharzia americana, assembly GCA_944470555.2. Lineage (NCBI taxonomy): Eukaryota > Metazoa > Platyhelminthes > Trematoda > Strigeidida > Schistosomatidae > Heterobilharzia > Heterobilharzia americana. The sequence continues at coordinate 73,154,239 of OX104128.1, read as the reverse complement.
CGTTTACTTTCGCTTTCATCGAGAGAAGACACATCGGCCAATTGGCTTCCCGAAGGCAGGCTTTCACCAACTGGCGTCATTTCGCCTCTCCGATTCCAGCGGGGAATAAGTTTGTTTTCATTTTTTATATTTTGTTTGTGCTTTGAAGTTTGTTTAGCGGTTAGATTTGTTTTACGGGGTAGGGTTGCTAGCCCTATGCCCAACCTTCCCTCTTTACCCGGGCTTAGGACCGGCTAGTAACTAGTAAACTAGTTAACCAGGCGAGGTTGTAGTAACACGGATGTTAATGATAATTCTGCCGCCAGTGGTAGTCTTGAAGACAATGTGGAGAGAGAATTCAAAGCCTCTTCTATATCATTATACAAGGCAGCATCACGCTGTCTGTCCAACAGAGCCGGATTAAAGTGGCATTTAAACCAACAAACTTGCTTAAAAACGAGGTTTTTAAGTTAAAAGATCCTACTGATGCAATTAGACAAAACAATCTTGTTTACCAAATCGCTTGCAATGATTGAGAGGTCAAAGTAATTGACCAGATTCAAGTAGAATAACAGAGTAAAGAAAGTTAGCTAAATCAAGACTAATAGATCCTATTCAGATAAGAAGTTTGGAAAAAAGCCCTACTACAGCTATGCAAGCGATTACACGCAATCATAGAAAAGTTTGAGGTAGAGTGATACTATTAAAACTAATTTACTTCAGTGCAGGTTAAGATTGATAACCGAATGATTGTTTATCGAATCAACAAATACTTGTCATTACAGCGATGATTCTGCACCTGTCCAGGTGCATTGAAAGTTCTACTACCTTCAACTCAAAGAAGGTGAGAGGATTAGAAATATATAACCTCTGTCTCAAAGTTGTGGAGTTGCCTGATATGAATATAGATAATGAAAATTGTGTCCGAAACGTTATCCAGCTAATAATACTGTTTCATAGTCTACTGCAGTGCCTGAATTTCGCTCCCACATTACTCCTATAATATTGTAATGGTTCTTATTTGCCTAGAAGATTTGGATTTCGTCGATGATTTATGTTTAATGTCGCACAAACTCAAAGATCTAAAGGCGAAAACTAACAAAATGACAGAAGAGGTAGCAAAAACGGGACTTCAAGTGAATGTAGAGAAGATGGGGGTCATGAAGATACCCAACGAGCAACAGCATGAACGACAAGCACCAATCGTTTCAACTACAGGCGGTGGCACAGACGAGGACGTGAGACCAGAGTTGGAAATGCAAGACAGGCTTTCACTAATCTGAAATCAATGTGAAGATCTACTGCACTCAGCACAAAGAACAAGATCCGGATTTTCAACACAAAAGTCAGTCAAGTCAGTGCTGCTATATAGTTCGGAAACTTGGTGTGTCACGGAAAGCATTTCCAACAAACTGCAGACATTCACCAACTGCTGCCTACACTCAATACTAAAGATCAGATCAAATGTCCAGAAAGAATAAGCAACAGGGAACTCTGGCAACGAACCAACCAAGAACCCATTGCCCAAGAAGTATTCAGAAGACAGTGGAGGTGGATTGGGCATACACTGAGAAGGCCGACTGGGGACATCACGTGCCAGGCCAGTTACTCGAGTGGAATCCAAAGGGGAAAAGACGATTTGGGCGTCCGAGGATAAGGTTACATGGAGGAGATCATGTGAAGAAGAAATGAAAGCATGTGGGCAGTCATGGCGCCAGGTTTTGAAGACTGAAGAGAAGAAAGTGGAATAGAGATGGGCTACTGAAGCCCTGTGTTCCACTAGGAAAGAAAGGGAAAAAATGAATAATGATATGATAATACAGTCTACTGCAGTGCCCAAATTTCGCCTATAATACTGTAAAGGCTCTTTTTTCCTTCCATGTCAAATCCTCATTTACCAGCATCCCTCTGGCTGAGGCCATTGCCATCCTTTGTGTTTACACACCTACTAGCAATTTTTCTTTCCTTATCCCTTCAACTTGTTTGCGAAGATTAGCATTATTGTGTGCTGCTGAACTGTATTGATTATTTGAAGGGGAATATTTTTGACAAATGGACAGCATGGTAACAAGAAGTCCCCTGAGACCATCGCCAGCTGGTATTTACACGTCATATATTAAGACCTTTGCTGGTGACTTCATAAGGAGTTACTTTTCATGAGATGTGCTGATGATGTAACTGTAATATGTTACAAGTATGAAGATGTGACATGTTTGACAAAACGACTTGACACCGTGAGGGAAAATATATTCCCAACGCGTACAGAACTGAAAGACAACCATCTGCTGTTTTTAGAAATACTCTTGATTCGCACTGAAGATGGTTCAATAAATCAGTCAATTAGTAGGAAAGTAACTTCGAAGGCGTATTATTTAAATTTCTATAGCTTTTATCCAACTCATTATGAGTGTGGATTCATAAAATGCCTATTCAGAAGGATTCAGTGTGTTTTTGTACGGATATATGAATGTTATGAAACATTAGTAGAAAATCAATATTCATTGAAATTCATAGACTGTTGTATAAATGGATCAAATTTAAAACCCACTGGATTTTCTCCCAAAGAAATACGTTTATATCGGGTTATCATTCAGAGGGAAATCTTATAGAGTAATTCTAAAATTAAGGTTAAAGTCTATCATCAGCAAAACATATTCCACAATGGAGGCTGTGAACCGCTTTTTACTCGTGTTGCCGTTATTATTCTTACTCGTGTAACTGTTGTTATTTCTTTTCTTGTGTATTCATATGAATTTCTGAATAAACTGTGGAGGATAATTATTAGTTATCAACTCTCCTTTTATGTGTTTCAATTTCTTGTTTAAGTTTTTACACTGACTAGTCAGTTTTCTAGCTTTATCACTTAGACATTTGACCGAAGCTGATTTAACTAACTGAAGTTGGATGGAGTGTAGATGCCTGTCGAAATGTGTGGGTTTTCTGTATCTGAACCACCGTCTGTCCTCTTTTTTTACCCTGCAATGCAACATAGGTAATTCTACGGAGTGCGGAGTGATGTTGTTCCCACCAACGGGATTAGGACTTGGGAGCGATCACTTCAAACGCCAGGACGTTATCCACTACACCACCGAGTCACGATAGCCACTTCTTGTGCGACGAGTATAGTTTTAATATAATTGTTTTTATATGATACCGTGGGAACAACATCACTCCGCACTGGGAAGCGGGTACATCCAGCTGACCAGTGAGTCCCAAATACGACGAAATATGCATCTTGGATTCCACTGGTAGCCACGATGCATCATCAACATAATTAAATTGCTGGCAATATCGAGGCATCCCCATAGGAGCCCATATGCCAATAGAGATCGATCGATTCGGTCCAATCAATAACGGTATCATATAAAAGCAATTATACGTCCATAAATATATCTGCTGCGATTGGGGATATTAGCGATCTCATTGCAACTCCGTTTGTTTGTCTATATATTTTACGTTTAAACTTGAAGACTGTGGAGGTCAGGTAAAATTGTACGCCTAATATGATCTCATCAACCGAAATCCTAGTTCTATGAATGAGTTGTGAGTCAGTATTCAGTTGATTTCTGACCGCCTCTAGTGCCGTACTGGCTGTTATTTTTATATAAAGACTTGTTACATAGAAACTAAGCATTTTCTCATCCTCTTCTTTATGTAAGTCTTAGCTCGTAAGAACTGACTACTCTGAATTTTGAACGGTTCCTAATAGAACAGATTACCGACGATTAGTACTTTTGCTAGTTCATATGTTAGAGGTATTTCTGAAGTCAACTACTGGTCTAATGGGATAACCTGGTTTATGAACCTTAACAGTATGCATAAATTCTCCCAAGAATATTAGTTTTCGGCATTAAATTAAAGCATTCACACTCACCCAGAGAGATGGCTTTCGTCAATATATTATATCAGCTTTAGATTTTCTCATTTTATTTATGACCCCATCTTCAGGTTTCTTGATCTCTTCAATATGATCCTGTTTAGATATGTTCATCAACTTTATTGAAATAAGATCCAAGCGACTTGTTTGATACTCACTAAGGATCATTCTGACATTAAATTTACAATGGAATGGTAGCATGTAAACAAGTTTAGTTTTTGGAACTCAGTGTTAAAAGATCAATTGATGGTCAGAGTGAAAAGATCATTCATAGAAAAGACAATGTCAACAGGACAAAACCTTAAATCTACCACTTACTGTTCTCTCAAATATAAATGAGGTGAAAACATTTTACAATAAAGTTAAGAAATTATGTTCTGCAAAACCGGTTAGAGAAAGAATTGATCCTCATTGAAAAGTGTCTTCAAGACAATGAGATATCTATCCTAAGAGATTTATCTTGAAGTATGAAAACGAACAAACTGATAGAAATAAATACTCAGCTATTGAAAATAAGAAAGTTTTTTTAAACACCATACATAGATGCAGTATCCAAGAGGATAAACACAAAGCAGCACTGAGAAGTAGCTTTCCTCTAACCAAACCTTTATCATTATATAACATCATAGGCTAGGTGAATCAATCATTATTGAATAATTACCCGTGCTTATATAACCTCCAATTGTATAGTTGAATTCTATCCATACTAGTTGTCAGTTACTTCATACACACGCAGGATATCAAGTTGAAACCTCTAGCGGTTTTAGACTAATCAATTTACAAAAAACACATTTAGATTACTACGCTTTCTAAATTACCCTATACCTTAACCTTGACCGTCGTACTTTCAGAATGTTTGCAGCAGCTGAGGAAGCACGATTCATGAAATAAAGTGATGATATCATTTCACTATTCTACAAATTCCGTCTTTTTTTTGCTTTGTTCAAATTTATGAAGGGATCTAAATGCATCAAATTACTTGGTCAAATCTTTTTTACCAGAATGTCTGCCGGTATGTCATCTTGAAAATCTTTCTTTGCAGTTGTAGGATGTTTATTGTTTGGGACCAAGAGTTTACTTGTCACCGTCTTTCTACCTCATTCTGAATTGTCTTTTATCCTTATTAACGTGATTCTGAAAGACAATGAATAAATTGGGATTGTTTTTTTTGTGTTCAGTACCACTCAACTGATGAAATATATGGATTGTTGATTACATCTTGGCTTTCTATAAAATAGTCTTTGAAAGAAGTGTTTCTGTCTTCGGTTTAACAAAATATCCAAATACTGAAATGTATAGTTAACTTCAGAATCTATTAGGAACTCAGTTGACTTAGGCGAAGTATTAACTTTCTCTCAGATGATACGTGTAACATCAGTCCGGTGGTGGAACTTTTTAATTATCAACCGGTACACGGTATTCCCTGAAGTATGCCATTGCATAACGATCGTTGTACTAATATTACCTTATATATGATGAGTGATGTATAAATTATGACACACTAGTACCAAACTAATCATTAATTTGTCTATCTATAAATACTGAAAACAAAAGACAAATATTCTTTTCCTAAACTTCTACTTCTTCATGCATTCTTACAGTTATTTGTATATATTGAAGAACTATGCTTAAATAATACTGAGATTTCACTTACCAGTTTGTTAATACATTTGAGGAAGTCAGTTCAGAAAAGTCTTATGTGAACGGTGGTTAACGTCACTGGGATTCACTTCATTATCTAAATGATTCTAAGGTGTATGTAATACAACAAGGTGATACTTTAATAAACCAAAAGGAAGGTGTTTATACAAGTTGGGTCAAATAAAGTAAGAAAGATAATTTAAGGAATACTCGTTTGATGAAATGCTACTAATGTAAGGCGACAAAACAAGAATTATTTCAGGTTTTAGAGATGAGAGAATACCTACAATAAAGGGTTTTAAAATTAAGTTACATGCGGTCAAGGTCAAGGTAGTTATACCGGTAATTATCTACTGTTTGTGAACACATAGCTTGGATTGTTCAGTCCCGATTATCAACTCTTCTGGAGTTTTAACGGTTTGAAGAGGAATACTTTTCGGCAAGCTGATGGGAACCCAGTATCATTATTATTTGTCCCTTGGGTTCGTAGTGGAAAATAGGGCTTCAGTAGCACCTCACCATTTCACTCTCTTCTCTGCAGTCTTTCGAACCTGGCTCCACGATTGCTCAAAAGCTTTCATTTTTTCGTCATGCCATCTTCTCCACGACACCCACGGATGTCCAACTCGTCATTTCCCTTTTGGATTCCACTCGAGGGCTTGGCATGTGATGTCTTCGAATGGACCTATCACTGTATGCGCAATCCATCTCCACTGTCTTCTCAATATTTGTTGGGCGATAGGTTCTTGGTTGCTTCATTGCCAGAATTTCTTATTGTTGTTGTTGTTTCTTGTTCCGTAGTTTGTTGGAAATGCTTTTCGTAACGCGCCAAGTCTCTCAACCATCACATGCAAACACTTCCTTGACGGAATTAAAGTTAAAAATCCGATCTTGTTCACGCTTTATGCTGAGAGCAGTGTAGTAGATCTGCACACTGATTCCAGCTTACAGAAAGTCTGTCTTGCTTTCCCGATCCTTGCTTTGACGTCCTCATCTGTGCATGTGCCGCCTGTACTTGAGACGATGCTGACTTGGTAGACAGGTAGGTGAGAGAGACAACTTCCTTTAGATTTCTCCCGTTGATGGGGATTGTTGCTGCTGCTGGTGGTACTGTTGTTGGCTGAGTATCTTCATCACTTCTGTCTTCTCTACACTTACCTGAAGAAAGTCTAATCTTTGCTGCCCTCCCTCTTCTACCAACTTGTTAACTTTCGAGATTTGCGACAAGATATTAGACATAAATCATCATGAGTGAAATCCAAATCTTCTAGGATCTTCTCATCGGTCCACCCAGAGTGTGCCCCTCTTCTCACCCCTCACTGTTGCTTCTTACGTGATCTAGTCCAGTCGACCACAATCAGGAAGATCATCGGTGATAGTAGACAGCAAACTTGTCTTACTCCTGTCTTCACTTCACTTCACTTCAAAGGCGTCATTGAGCCTTCCATTGTGAATCACTCGGCAAGTAGCATCACTCACCATATAGCTGTTGAATGAGGTTGATGAAGGTTTGTGGCACTAAACCATAGTGTTGAAGTAGCTGCCTGTCAAATTACTTGTCGTTCGATGCCTCGATCGAAGGTCTTTTCACAGTCGATGAAGTTGAAGTATGGATCCATCTGATTGCCATTCTATGCTGTGTTGTATGATGATGCGTAGCGTGGCGTTACAATTTGATCCTCATATGATTTGTACTTCCTGAATCCAGCCAGCACATCTTTTCCGGTAGTAATTTTGAATGCAAAGCATTTTTGAGTCTCTCCAGGATGATTTGGCACAATATTTTGCTTTGGGTGGATAGGGTTTGAGCATGATTCCGCGCCTTAGGTTGCCGTTGATTGAAAGTTTGACAAGGTGGCCCTCCTTCTAATCAGCAGGTACTTTTCTTTCCTTCCAAACCTTCTGCAATATTGATGTGATGGGAACCCAGTAGAGACTGTAAAATGACTTATTTCATATCCACCGTCTGGTTCGTTGGAAGTAAATGCCCTAATGTTAAGCTGTTGGTGGTTTTTATTACACTTTTCATAACTATCATGCTGGAAGATGTTTGCGAGCACGAAAGATTAAATTCCTGGAACAGTGGCCGATATAAATGTCTGAAGAAAATTCCCCAACTGTTGATATAAATTTCAATATTGTTGACACAAAATTACACACTAAGGTCATAAATATAACGATACGATCCGAATAAGAAATTGTCGATAAGAATATTCTTTGTTCATTCAGATACCTTTTGGAATTACATTTACTAACCAAGGAAGGTGTCTAGTAGATATGATACGTAGCGATTAGAAGGCAGCCAATAGGGAAGTTTTTAGGTCATGATTTATGCATACGTTGACATGAGAACCTGATTGGAGGAATTTGACCTCGTACAAGAAATCTGATTGGTTCATTTATAGTTCACTTTCTGAGAGTTTTATAACTACATATATGTCACGTATTTGTCGAATAAAAGTGGTTGACGCTGTTGTTGCATTCACAGGTCGTCTTTGTCTTGTGGTTTCTCCATGGCTCAGTGAAGCAGAAGGTACTGAGGGGGGTCAATCGTAAAGGTATTCGGTTGAGGTGTCTATTGAGTCTCAGTATCACTAAACCCACGCACGCAACCCCACCACTCGGTCACATCAGGATACAATTTTTGAATTGTGTACGATGACATGACGAATTATGAGATCGTGATCACAAACCTTCTTGATACACCGTCGTCTCGTGCAAGTTATCTGTAGATGATATTGAAACACAAGCCTAGAGCCCACTTTAGTAAGTAACCTACAGTGGGCTACCTGAATAGACTAATGATAAGTCTACCGGATAGAGCTTCCGGTTGTAAGCATGTTTCACAACACAATAATGCTTGCAATGAATTACCTCAATAATATAACATTATTTATCGAATAGACTAAGCGAAACTTTTTCTGAGTAGTTTAAAAGTCTGTATTGCTTCATGTTTCACAGAATCTCATAACCTTTATGGTGTGGCTTTTGAGAAGTGATGAATAAACCGTACAATTCGCTGCTCAGTATACACCTTAACATTTACATGTGGAGACATTACTAACGGTTTACAGAAAGATAGATGCGAAAAACAATAAACTTCTGTGGTAATCAGTACTGCCAATTTACTATTACGCCAAAGATCTTAGATTATTATTATTAGTCCCTTGGGTTCCTAGTGGAACATAGGGCTTCAGTAGCACGCCTCCAGTGACCTGTGTTCTCTGAGATCTTTGGAACCTGGTCCCACGACAGCCCAGTAGCTCTCATTTCCTCCTCGCACGACCTCCTCCATGTCACCCTCACGCAGACGCCCAACTCGCTTCAACTCGAGCAACTGGCCTGATGCGTGATGTCCCCAGTCGGCTTTCTCAGTGTATGGCCAATCCATCTCCACTTCCTTCTACATATTTGTTGAGCCATAGGTTCTTGGTTGGTTCGTTCCCACAGCTCCTTGTTGCTTATTCTTTCTGGCAATCCATCTGATCTTCAGTAGCGAGCCAGCGTAAGCAGTTGTTGATGAATGTCTGTAGTTTATTGGAAATCCCTTTCGTGACGCGCCAAGTCTCTCAACCATCATATAGGAGCACTGACTTGACTTAGTTGGTGTTGAAAATCCGTATCTTGTTCCGCATGCTGAGTGCAGAAGATCTCCACACTGGTTTCAGGCTGATGAACGCCTGTCTTGCTTTTCCAATTCTGACTTTGACATTGTCGTCTGTGCTTGTGTCGCCTGTAGTTGAAACAGTGCTTCTTTTATAGGTGAAGGAGGTTACTTCCTTTAAGTTTCTCCCGTTGATGGTGACTGGAGTTTGTTGTTGTTGTTGATGGTGGTGGTGCGGTATCTTCATCACTTCTGTCTTCTCTATATTCACCTGAAGTCCCGTCTTAGCTGCCTCCTCTGTCAACTTGTTAGTTTTTGCCTGCAGATCTTCAAGTTTATGTGACATTAGGCATAAGTCATCGGCGAAATCCAAGTCTTCTAGGTTCTTTTCCGTCGTCCAGTGTATCCCCCTCTTCTCGCTGCCTACTGTTTGCTGCATGATCCAGTCCACCACAATCAGGAATATCATGGGGGATAGTAGGCAACCTTGTTTCACTCCTGTCTTCACTTCAAAGGCATCACTGAGCTTCCCATTGTGATTACTTGGCATGTGGCATCTTCATATAGTTGTTGAATGAGGCGGATAAAGGTTTGCGGTACTCCGTAGTATTGAAGCAGTTTCCAAATTACTTCTCGGTCGACGCTGTCAAAGGCCTTCTCAAAGTCGATGAAGTTGAGGTAGAGAGCTGATTGCCATTCTATGCTCTGTTCTATGATGATACGAAGCGTTGCAATTTGGTCAGCACATGATTTGTACTTCCTGAAGCCTGCCTGTTCCGGTCGTAGTTTTGAATCCAGTGCATCTTTAAGCCTCTCCAGGATGATGCGGCTTAATATTTTGCTTGCATTGGGTGGACAGGAGAGTGATTCCGCGCCAGTTCTTGCAAGCACTGAGGTCTCCCTTCTTCGGCAGTTTGACAAGGTAACCCTTCTTCCAATCACCAGGTACCTTCTCTTCCTTCCACACCTTCTGCAATAGTGGTGTGGTGTGAGCATGTCCGCTGTTGTCTCTGCGTCTGCTCTCAGTGCTTTTGGCGAGATCCCATCTGATCCTGCTGCTTTCCCGCAATTCACTAGCTTTATGGCGTTCAGGGCTTCCATTTTTGTTGGAGGATTTATGTTCAATTGTAATTCAGCGGCTGCAGGTGGTATTTCTGGACGAAGTGCAGGTTGTGATGGTGGTCGATTCAAGAGCTTCTTGAAGTGGTCGGCCCATCGTTTCCTCTGCTTCTCTTCTTTCGTAATTAAATTTCCCTCTTCATCTTTTATTGGTTTCATCTGTGTTGGTCTCTTCCCTGATAGCAACCTGGTTATTTGATACAATGTCGTCAGGTCTCTCTTACCAGCATGCAGCCTGTTCTGCTTCACTTGCCAGTGTTTCGTAGAAGTGTCGTTTGTCTTTGCGTGCACTCTTCTTTACTTCTTTGTTCAGTGTTTTATACATTGTGCTCAGTTCCTCTTGTCGTTGAGCATCCTTGCACTGGTTTATCTTCTGCTTCACCATCCTCCTCTCCTCTATCAGCTTCCATGTATCCGTCGAGATCCATTCCTTGTCTTCTTTCTTCTTCCTTCCTAATACTGTTGTGCAGGTTTCTTTCCACATAGCTTTCAAAGACTTCCAGTGTTCTTCCACAAAGGTTTCTTCAGGGATGTTGCTCGATGTCTCCCATTTTGTCTTGATGGCTGCCGTGAAGATCTCCTTTGTAGTTTCATCCTTCAGTTTCCGAGTGTTGTACTTGAATTGAGGTCTATCACCAGCTTCCTTGAAGGCTTTTAACTTGATTTGGAAGGTTCCTTGCACTAGATAGTGAGTGGTGTGAACCTACATCTGCTCCTCTTCTTGATCTTGTGTCAAGTAGACTGAGTCTCTATTTTCTTGAGATTGAGATAAAGTCGATCTGATTTTTAGTGTAGTGTGTCCATCTGGTGAAATCCATGTCGCTTTGTGGATATCCTTGTGCTTGAACACACTGCCTCCAATCACCAAATCGTTGAATGCACAGAATTCTGCAAACAATTCTCCATTCTCATTCATTTCAATATATTGTCAACAAGGTCAGATTGATGAACATTTTTAGTTCAAGATCCTGATGAATATTGAAAAACCATGAAATCCAAATTTGTAACACTCTACCAATTGATGTTCCATATTGAGGATAGATAATGGCTAGCAAGAGGACTGATTGCTAAAAAATGTTTTTTTCCTATCTGGTACTCATTCATCAACTGGATATATCTACTACCTTCCAGTGGATGGTGTTTTTTCCACCAAGAATCGATCACTTACTGTTGAACTGAAATTGTTGGCAATATCAAGGCATCCACGTTGCAGCCTATATACTACCAGAGGCTAGTGAACATTGATCCAATCATCGAAGGTGAAATTACAAGCTATGATATTGGAAAAAATTGTGCATCACATACTTTTTTATGACTGCACTGTAATTAAACTCCTTAGTATTTACAATTTCTGAAGTTTTCACCAGATGCTACCAATTTTATCGTATATCAGTAGTCTAACAGTCAAAAGTATAGTTAAGTCACTTTAACATAAAGCAGAACAGAAAACAAAAGTTATTTATGATGTTTTTTGAGAAGCAAAAAACAAACATTTAGCCTCCTTTGTGTTAACACCAAAAGAGACAATAGAAACTGAAAACGAAAAAAAATGTCTGCATTCTTCAGTAATTCATTAATTCATATAGAGGGAAAAGTATGAATGCATTGGACTTGTTCAACAACATGTATAAAATGGATATTGAAACATTGAACACGAAAAGTAGAATGGCGCAACTTTTGAATATTTTCGATAACAATATTAAATCTGTTTTAAACAAGCATGAATAGATAAATGTAAAGAAAGAGTATACAGATAAAAATGAATAAGAAGGAGAGCAAAAATTTCAGAATATATATTCAATACAAGCACATATATATGTAGATAAATATAGGTTATAAATATTCATTTTAAAGCCATTTCTAGCGCTACTAAAACAAAACCATATCACTAGTAAACAGCACATTGATTAATGTAATAAGGATAATGTATTCAGTCCCCTTCGCCTGTTCTCCGAATTATTGACTTCAGATACATCGCTCACATGTAGAGTACAGTGTTGACAAACTGTAATGTTTTTTTAGGAAAAAAAAGGAGAAAAACAATGCGGATAAATGTTTTCTTCTGCAACAAATTAACAGTGTGTATGCTTAACATTATATTAAGCCAGATAACCACTGATTTCATCATCCAGTTTATTGGGTGAATGAGATTGGTGATTGTTAACAACCTAACTTATAGAAATCTACTTGTTTCCTAAAGGGTTTCTTTCAATTCTAGTTTCAACCTTCAGCCGAGGTCGTCCTGAACAAGTTGATGCATAATACCTATAGACAGAACGAACAAATGTCTTCCAATTCCATTTCAAACTCTGCACGAACAGTTTTCACATCATCTTCAAGTAAATGTGTGCCAACAAGGTTGTGATGTGACTGAAGAAAAGTTATGCATGAAAGTTAATCACCATCACCACCACCACCGAACACCAGGCAGAAACAGTGTCATAAAACATACAAGAGAACAACATGAGCACTTAGAAACCAATCAGGCTGATTTGAAGATTTCGTCAGTTAGGTCAGAATAACATAAACATTGGATGGCTGCTTCACTCGTTTGTAGTCAGGCTCATCAGCAGTGTATCCAGATGAATTTATCTCACAGAGTCGAATTTTTACGGTTAGATGATTTCCAAGTGAAATCTTGTTGACAACATAGTTGGGTAGTTGAAAAACTACTCAACTGTGAGAAATGTTAACGCGAACCTTGTAATTTGTAAATTGATCATCCTGATTTCCAACCCTGGTTGAGTTATGGGTGAATACTAGCAAGGGGTCGCAGACCAGGATGAAAAAGATGCTCATCACCTTCAAGTTTTCAACAGATCTCCTAATTATTGTCAATCTTTGATGAATACCAACTTAAAACCAATTTTATTTTTCTGAAGGAAAGTAGAACAACCGTATTGTTATGCATATTCCACTTAGAATTTGAAAACAAGTATAGATCGTCAAGTGGTATCCTGAAATCTTTACTCACTTTATTCTTAAATCAATAAAAGGGAGAAGAAATTATATGTACATTCTGATATGTACTGACGCCTAGTCACAATTTGAATCTCCACTCTGTTAAAGGCTTTCAATGCTAAAAACTTAAAAAAATAGTCTTCACGACACTTCAAGTTGAAGCATTTGTTAGAATATACTTCCCGGAACCAAATGGTAAGCTATTAAGGATAATTACAGATTGATAAACTTCAGGTCATCTAGTTTCTAAACTTACCTCCAATCTATAACTACAACTGCCTAGTTGATCAATTTCTCAGATAATTACAACATTCAGTTGCTATATACCCCTAATTTCTCATAGCTTTTGCCTGCTGCTTTACCCATGACCTTAAAATAATCTACATATCTGTTATCACATCGTCACTAGTTTTTCTCCTCTCTCCTCTCAAGGTTGAGCTCTCATTGGTTGTTAAACATTTTTACATATATGTGGATTTAGTGCTGTCAAGGTCATTCAGAAATGCATATATTCAGACAGTAGAAAGCCCTCCATCAATAGTCTATCTTCTCTCTGTCTTGTCATATCGCTAGAAGACCGGTCATGACACTAGTGTTTCCAAATCATCCTTGGATTAGCAATCTAATCCTACCCCCTAACCTACCTCACGTCCAAAACATTAATACCTTTTCTATGGACGGTACAACGCATGCCTCTAAAAAAATGTTTTTATACTTTATCCACAAAACTTCTAATTCTACGACTGTTCTAGCTAGGTGAATCAGGAAAAGATTGAACTTGGTAATTTTTCACCGACTTCCTTGAACAATGTTATTTACAGCCATAATGGATATCAGAAGAAACTATGAAGCGGTTTTTATCTAATTCTGATGAACTTCATCAGTATTCCCATTGCTTCGACACTGTTCATCACTGGTCGCTCAGAGTCACTATCATTAACCCGTGATCTTCGTTTATTGGTCCAATGTGTTTTCAATTGTTCAGTGCAGAATGTTTGTTTAAGCTGAACAAGGTCAAAATCTTCAACCATCAAGGTCATTCATTATCAGTCACAACTTACCTCACTTTCAGTGAACAATGCTTGAGCATTTTGATTTTTCGGTGTTGCTTTGAAAACTTCAAATAATGTTTGAAGACGTGCACAGCATATCACATAATTATCGAATGGTACACTACCGTCTCGACGTGCAAAACGCATTACCAATGTAGAAAATATTGCATTAGTAATAGAGAAACCTGAAAAACAAGAAAAATATTGAGTAAAAGAAAATATTGAAATCATTTCAAATTAAGGTAAACAGTAGTCTAGATTAACTGGTATTGTAGAAGATGACCGTCATATAAGGAAAGTTGATGTTTCAAGTTTAAATGAAATCCAGTTGGCGGCTGGATTCGAACTGTTGCCATACAGATAAACCAATTGATAAGAAGCGGCCTAATTCCAAATCAACATTTTAAGGCTCATCAACCGCTAAGGTAGAAGATTTTTCTATATCGATTTTTGCCTCTTATAGCTATATGATCAGGAGAAAACTTATTGGACAATTTCGACCTACAATTGACCAATCAGAATAAAGTATTTAACCTTTGACCTAATGGTTTTATATATTCATGAAAACTGTGCATAAATGGTGCTTCATTGCGTGAATATCGTTCGCGTACTTTTTATGACTATTCACTCGGTCACTTCATTAATTATATGGTCTACCAACCTAACTGAAATAGGTCAGTAATTGATTGACGCTGAAAGGTAACCAAAACAACAACAACACCACCCTAGAACAAGTTAACTAATTTTCCATTGTTAAGTCACTGAGTTACTAGTGCGTCCGGTAGTTGTTAAAACTTCCAATTGTTAAAATTAGACGAAGATATATTTGCGAACAGTCTTGTTTTCAATTAGCTCTCATCAAGCTTTACGCTAATATACATAGTCCCAGTGGGAACAACATCACTAGGGTGCAGGTACATGCAGTTGACGAGTCCCAAATAGGACGAAATGCGCGTCCTGGATTCTTCTGCTAGCCACAACCAACCAATTTATCATAATTAAAATTCAGGCAATATCGAGGTATCCACATAGGAGCCCATATACCAATAGAGGTCGAACAATTCGATCCAACACAACAAACAACAGAGGATAACAAGTATGTCAATAAATAGTAATAACTATCTGTTGTACAAGAAGCCGCTACCGTTCCTCCATGGCATAGTGGATAGCGCCTTGGCGTTCGGACCGATGGGCAAGGGGTTCGAGTCCCGGTGGGAACAGCAGTGGGGTGCAAGTACACCCAGCTGACGAGTCCCAAGTAGGGCGAAACGCGTGTCCTAGATTCTCCTGCTAGCCACAACCAACCGATTTATTACAAAATACTAATTCAATCATGGTGTATTCTATAGACTGTAGTAAGTAAGATCTGAGAGATGCAAATAGTAGATATCTAGACAACAATAATAATTATTTCAATGGTGACAAGAATAATGGGGACAGCATGGTACTGCAAACATTTAGACGATGTGTCTATCAAAACTTAGAGAAATAAAAGTTACATAATACTAAAGAGTGAAATGTGTAACTAATCAAAGTCGAGAACAAACAAATAAACATGTATGTGAAAGGAGTGAAGAAAGGCGGAAGAGGATGAAAACTGAAGTTATTGATTAGGTTTTTTCTGACGAAGGAAGAGATAAAGGCTGCATAAACTTTTTCTGTAAACAAAGACAGGGTGCTCCTAGGTTTCCAATGTTTCTCCAACCGGTGTCAGTCCATGATGAATATCAACTTTGAAACCAGTACATCCCAACAACTCCCCAAATTGAATTAATCCAGTGCTCATTGGTGAGTACCTTCAAGAGGTGATTTCCAAAATCTCAATTAGAAATTGTCACCAGTGGGGCAAGTCTGGTGGCCATGAAAAGAAATACTCAACGATGACATCGGATGGCGGTCGCGCTATATCGTGAACTGATAGAAGTTGAACACATGGATCATTGGATTCCGACAAAGTGGCTAACTCAATGGTAACGTGCTGGCCACTGGACCTGAAAGCACTGGGTTCGATCCCTGGCCTAATGGGGTCATGGGTGTGTACTGCTGAAGAGTCCCACGCTAGGACCAGACAGCTGGCTGTCTAGTGCTCCCACGTTTCCAATGTTCCTCCAACTGATATCAGTCCATGATTAATTCCAACTTGAGAAAGACTAAGTTTCCTGCAGTCAGACCTCGTAGGCCAGTTGGTACAGCATCGGACAGGAAACTTACTGGTCGCTGGTTTGAATCCGGCCACGGTCCAGATCAAGCGTTAGTAACGCGTCACGAATTCACATGGCAGTCTAGCGAAACCCCGCTTGTGATTAAAGTGAAATAAAAATCTGGTCAACCACCGGACGTTGTAGCTCAGTTGGTAGAGCATCGGGCTGGAAACCTAATGGTCGTTGGTTTGAATCCGTCCATGGTTCAAGTTTTCATTCCACCTACAATCATCACCCAATAATATCGATAAGCCTTCAGATTTTTGAGTTTCACAAACTAGCAGCCAGTTCGGTGTTACAACTTGTAGTTTCTTGCCGCTAACTGAACCGGATGGATCAGCTACTATGACCATCGCACAAGCAACGAGTATTATGACTCAATAAGGTTCTGGTATTCAAGCGATGCCGCTTAGTTTTGAAGCCGCAGTAATAAATAAAATCACTCAATGTATGACGAGTATATGCAACTGGTCAGTCCTGAATGGGCTAGAAAGTATGTCGTAGATTTTCTCTTGCAAAACCTACTAAGCATGACCTTGAGGTTTTATTCAAATGACAAATGGTTCTTGTGAGACAAAATGAAACTTTGAACTAGAGAAAACGCTGTCGTTTTCACTGGCTAACGTTTCAGATCGATTCTGGGAATATTACATCACCTCTACAAGTTAACTATTGACTTATTTTTCCAATCCAATTGGCATAGGCATATAGAATGAATTCAGTAGCATTATTCTATACATACAACCAACACTTCAAATTCAATCTTCACACTTTACTGACTTCAAAGCACTCTAGATCATTTCCATGATGAAATTACAATTATTCTCAAAAGAAGAGAGTTCAAATTTCCCGCCAAAATTAAATTTTTTAAAGTTTAAACAATGATAATGTACTATAAATTGGTTAGTTGTGACCAGCAGAAGAATCCAGGACGCGCGTTTCGTCCTTTTTGAGACTCGTCAGCTGGAAGATAATGTACCCTGAAGAAATACAAAAAAGTAGCCTTGATAAAGAAAAATACCAATTATATGAGATCCAATGAGGAACTGAACATACCAACATGTTTTAATGCATTTCTCAATTCAATCGAATTCATTGAACCACTTTTATCCGTATCGAATTGTCTGAATGCTGACTGTAAGTCAAAACAATCATAGAATAAAATAAACACTAGCTAAGCTTCAAAACCTTTGAAAAAAAGGAATACATATACGTCAAGCTTACAATATTTTAGAACTGTAAATACTTTTGCATTCTGTAAACGATCCAGTATTTCAGGTGCCATTGGCATGGCACAGGGCTTCAGTTTCGTTATGGCATTTAACTCTAGCAAATCTACAAGGAATCTATATTTCTCACTGAACTTTCTTATAAAAAGCACTAGCAAACTGTATGGGCTATCAGCCTCTTCAACAGTACCTCCATTCAGTATATCGTGGACCTGGCTCCCAAGTTCTTCTCCTTCTAAATGAGATGGTATTTGACGTGTTATAAGTTTTGTCATTCCTTGACTTGTCAATGGGATTTCATTCTGAACTTTGTAACAGTATCCATAAAGGTCTTCATCTTCTGTAAAGAGCCTCTCGTATTTCTTAACCAAATTCACGATGTTTGGCGCTTCTGGGTTCAGTGATTTTGATACTTTACCCTTTGCTACCTGGCTGCTTTCCTGCCTGGTGAAGGACTTGTACTTTGTCGCCTTTATTCCTGTTCTCGTGTTAATCACTGTACCCACTTCTTTCAAAAAATCAGCACCTACTATTGTCCGTTGGAGATACGCTATGAAAATGAATAGAAATCTAATTTTCCGACTTCCGATCTCGACAACACAATTTGATAAGCCTGAGATTTCTAATGCATGTCTCCCAACCATGTGAACCATTAGCTCACATTGTGTTATATTCTGAGACTGATTCATATCTATTGGCAAGACTGCCACTCCCGTGTCTATTAGACACATGATCTCGTGATCATTTATTCACATTCTATCATACATAGCACCTTTATCTGAGACACTGATTGTGAGAAGACGTCAAAGGAAAGTGTTTATCATGACACTTTGTTTATCACTGATGAGATAATGGTAACGTTTCCATTGAAATATTTATTTGCACAATGTGTTTCATTTCGTTAACTCTTAAGTTTCTCTGTGCAGAATATTTACCCATCGCTCTTAATTATCTCTGACTTCTGTCCACCTTTTATCATATACAACGTATATCCATTCTAATCAATAGCACCCAATACACCTATCACAGTATTATAGTTGATTTCATACTCATCTCTTTAATAAACGATATCAGCATATTTTGCTGATTCATCCAGATATTTCCAATTGAAATTCTACTGAAAAAATTGATGGAAGAATCTATGAACTCTACGCCTCAGATATGCTGAACAGTTGAAGAATACATTACCCTTCTATTAATTACACTTATATACATTAATAAGACGGATTTTTCAGAGCTATTCAACTGATGAAACTTAGAGTTTCAAGTGATTATAGTATTGCAGTCGAAATTTATTCTGTTTCTGTGGGAATTTTAGTATCTCTGCATATCTTTAGTGAACCTACTTAGAATAGGACAAAGAGAATGAAAAACAAATTTCATATAACAGGAAATTGATAGATTATGCACAAATCAAAATAATTTGTTTACCTTCCAAACACGTAAGAGATCCCATAATTTTCGGAATTCAGAGAAACTTAACATACCAGATCGATCAAACTAGAGATAAATAACTTGTTTAAGGAGAATATGACAAGAATCTCATAAAACTAATAGTTCAACATTACAACAAAACTCCGAATACACAATTAAGCACAGTAATGAATAAAAAAAAAATCAGAATTCATAAACTTCACGAATGACAATCTTCAAATATGTTCATACATGTAAACTACTCATAAGTAGTCAAAAAGTATGAATTGAATTTTAAGAGGCTGTTCTGAACGATTTTCACAGCATTCTATTATCCTGTTATCATGATAAACGTTTTATGACTTGATGAGGTTGTGAACTTCAGGGTGCACATTTCGTCCTATTTGGGACTTGTTAGCTGGATGTACCTGCTTCCAGCTGAATGATCCTGTTCCCACCAGGATTTGGACTCGGGAGCGATCGCTCCAAACGCCAGAGTGTGATTCACTACACCACCGAGCCACGATAGCCACTTCTTGTGCGACGGGTATAGTTTTTAGTATAATTGTTTTTATATGATACCATCGTGATTGGACGAGTCCTAAATAGGACAAAATGTTCATCTTGGGTTCCACTGCTAGCCACCATACATCATTACTTTCATTATAGTACAGGTAATATCGAAGCATCCACACAGGGGCCCATACACCAATCGAAACCCATCAATTCGGTTCAATCAACAACGTTATGATATACAAACAATTAAACGAAGAAATTGGATTATGTTGGCAGAAAGTGAAGTATGGTAGACTATGTCAAGTCACCAGTTTACGCTTTTTTTGACTGTCAATCTTGTAGGTATACGGAAGTGTATGCAACGTAGCTGGGGTCCTCGAGAAGAAATTTAGAAACTCTGGTGTATATTGCTTAAATTCGGTCACAATGGCGTCAATATATTCACTGTCTGACATCTTTCAAAGCGTGGATATATTGGCCAGCTTTGTTTTTCAAATACCACCTTCTCCCTTACACCTTTTTCTACTTTGATATCAGTCGTTTTCTGACTACTAGCTGTTTGCACAACTACAGTGGTCTGTTTGTCCCCGTGTAGAAATAAGGAACATTCCTTATGATGGGAACAGTAAAATATTAAATGAAAATGTAATAAGAGTCATTGTTCAAGATTAAAAAAAGATACGTCCATCATAGCAATCATACTTCGGCACGACTCCAGACTGAATCCATCAAATGTGAAATCTACAGCAGAAAACAAATATGTTACTTTCTAATAATGATAAGTAGTATGAAATATGTTTAGAAATTTTATCAACTTGATAAGTGAAGTGAATAACTTTGTGTAAACATTTAACATTCACTACACTGAACTTCACTTCAGATAGAAAAATGCTATGAAGACATAAAAAGAGGCGATTTTAAGCTCTACATTCTTTTCAAAAAATGTATGAGTTGGCTGAAATAAACTATAAACTTAGCTCGAGAACATCAGATTTTTTACAAATTATAGAAAACCAACACGAAGTATAGCCTAGTCATGGTAGTCCTTCACAACTATCCTTCAGCCTAAAGCACTGCTCCAAAGTGCTATGAAAACGCTCATCTTACACATTCCAGTGCACAGAATCGAACGCTGTGATCACTTTGCAACCTTCAATACTGGTGAATGACACGAGGAGATATTTGTTCATTTTCTCGACGAAAAGGGTGAAATCACTGAACTACTGTCTTCCTTCATTGGAAGTAAACCATATCTTGGCACAACAGACCGTCCTTGGAGAGGATGAAAACTAGGTTCCCCTTTAGTATTACACCAAATACTTCGTGAAGATTTTACTTTCTTTCTATCTAAGGCTAGACGGAAAGATTAGCGAAATAACGAAGTATTATTACTAATCGACTACTTAGACTAAAGGTGGAATGGACCTTAGAGTACAGATTTTGACTGTATAATATGAGTTTACGCTGAACTGCTTTAAAGAAGATACGCATATTGTACACTAAAAATTGTTTGTTTAAATGCATCAAATTACTTAAAAGATATGCAATGCGCCAGTATCAATTTAAAAATCTACTGATGAAAAACAAAATCTTGAAATTTTTTGAATAAAAACACCAAATCCCAAAAAGAAAATGGTGCTTACACACAAATATTTAAAGAAAAAAACAACAACAAAAGACAAAGACTAAAAAACTTGAAGAAAACTAGCATTGAAAAAACAAACTAATTGAATACTTTCACTCAGCTTACATTCAAATGTATCTGCTAACAGATAATTTACACAAGTGTAAATTATTAAACATCAATGACGAGTACATAGTTGATATTTTGCAAGTAACAGAAAACGGTCATCTTCACTGACTAAGATGTCTATGAGGGCAACAAATGGTTTGTCAGATAAGGAAAGTTTTGAAAATATTATTATTCACTCCAAAACTACTGTATAGTAAGTAGTTCATATCGAATGTTCCATTAAGCCATGGATTTAATTCATAGCATATCCATGAAATGTGATTTATCACTGGTGGGGATAGGTGTGTCTGTTTACCACGGAAACGACAACTAATCCTCATGGCATCTACTCATATCTGTCTTTTATTTCCAATAAACTGTCTTTCTGTTTCTGTCACTTCATTGATTTTCCTCGGTGTATTCTTTCGAAGTCTC
Organism: Heterobilharzia americana; assembly: GCA_944470555.2. Classification (NCBI taxonomy): domain Eukaryota; kingdom Metazoa; phylum Platyhelminthes; class Trematoda; order Strigeidida; family Schistosomatidae; genus Heterobilharzia; species Heterobilharzia americana. The sequence continues at coordinate 73,132,480 of OX104128.1, read as the reverse complement.
TGGTATTCCTCTTTAGAATTACTCTTTACCTCATTCGAACCCTGCCTAGTTAACCAGTTACTAGCCAGTCCTAAGCCCGGATAGAGAGAAAAGGTTAGACGTAGGGCTAGCAACACTACTCCGGAAAACAAATCCAACCGCTAAAGAAACTTCAAATCACAAAGAAAATATAAACAATAAAAGCAAACTAATTCCCCACTGCAATCGGTGAGATGAAATCACATCGGTTGTTGAAAGTCTTCAGGAAGCCGATTGGCCGATCTGTCTTCTCTCGATGAAAGTGGAAGTAAACATGAGGACATAAGATGTCCACACCATGTATGAAGCTGGCTGGCAAGTCTGCCCTGATTGCAAAACAGATGAGAAAGTATGGCATAGAAGTGTTTGGAATCTGCGAAAGCAGATGGAATGGAAGGGGACTCTCCAAACTGTCAACTGAACAGTCAATAATCTACTCTGATATTGTCACCCACACGACAACCACAAAAACACTGAGTTTTGGAGTGCCTATCGTGATGTCTCCAAGAGCATCAAAGGATCACTCGCATGCAGTGGGAACCAATCTCCTTCACGATCAGGATAATGACAGCAAGATTGAACTCAAAAAGAAGGAAAGTCACAATCGTACAATGCTACGCTACGCAGCTACAAATAATGCAGGTGAAGAGGAGAAGGAGGAATTCTACAGACAACTGCAATCAGTACTGGAAAGACCCCACCCAAGTTGGCGACATCAAAATTCTAATGAGTGGGGTGACATGAATGCCAAACTGGGAGCGGACAACACAAGGAGAGAACTGATCATGGGTCGAGAAGCACTCGGTCATAAAGTTGCTGAAAGCTGTGAAAGCAGCAAGACCAAATGGTATTCCACTAGAAGCACTAAATTAGACTCAGAGACAACAGCGGAAAGCTCACACCAATATTGCAGAAGGTTTGGAAGGAAAGAAAAGTACCTGCTGATTAGAAGGAGGGCCACCTTGTCAAACTTTCAATCAACGGCAACCTAAGGCGCGGAATCATGCTCAAACCCTTTCCACCCAAAGCAAAATATTGTGCCAAATCATCCTGGAGAGACTCAAAAATGCTCTGCATTCAAAATTACTACCGGAAAAGTGTGCTGGCTGGATTCAGGAAGTACAAATTATATGAGGATCAAATTGTAACGCCACGCTACGCATCATCATACAACACAGCATAGAATGGCAATCAAATGGATCCATACTTCAACTTCATCGACTGTGAAAGACCTTCGATCGAGGCATCGAACGACAAGTAATTTGACAGGCAGCTACTTCAACACTATGGTTTAGTGCCACAAACCTTTATCAACCTCATTCAACAGCTATATGGTGAGTGATGCTACTTGCCGAGTGATTCACAATGGAAGGCTCAATGACGCCTTTGAAGTGAAGTGAAGTGAAGACAGGAGTAAGACAAGTTTGCTGTCTACTATCACCGATGATCTTCCTGATTGTGGTCGACTGGACTAGATCACGCAAGAAGCAACAGTGAGGGGTGAGAAGAGGGGCACACTCTGGGTGGACCGATGAGAAGATCCTAGAAGATTTGGATTTCACTCATGATGATTTGTGTCTAATATCTTGTCGCAAATCTCGAAAGTTAACAAGTTGGTAGAAGAGGGAGGGCAGCGAAGATTAGACTTTCTTCAGGTAAGTGTAGAGAAGACAGAGGTGATGAAGATATTCAACCAACAGCAACAATCCCCATCAATGGGAGCAATCTAAAGGAAGTTGTCTCTCTCACCTACCTGTCTACCAAGTCAGCATCTTCTCAAGTACAGGCTGCACATGCACAGATGAGGACGTCAAAGCAAGGATCGGGAAAGCAAGACAGACTTTCTGTAAGCTGGAATCAGTGTGAAGATCTACTACACTGCTCTGAGCATAAAGCGTGAACAAGATCCTGATTTTTAACTTTGATTCCTTTAAGGAAGTGCTTGCATGTGATGGTTGAGAGACTTGGCGCGTTACGAATGGCATTTCCAACAAACTACAGACGTACATCAACAGTTGCCGCCTACGCTCAATACTGAAGATCAGATGGCCAGAGAGAATAAGCAAGGAGGAACTCACTGTGACGTGTCAACCAACCAACCGAGAACCTATCGCCCAACAAATATGCAGACGAAAGTGGAGATGGATTGTATTGGACATACACTGAGTAGACCATTTGAGGACATCACATCGCAGGCCATACTGTCGAGTGGAACCTCGACTTCGTAGGTTTAAGAACGCTTGAAGGCTACTACTATCACTACTCCTACTTTTCAATAGTTTACTGGGTTCAGTTCGTTCTTAGCACTGTATTCAGTAGTTTCTGAGGGAAATGAGACAATGTAATTATCAACGTTCAATTATTTTACGGTTGTTTATTTGAATTTTCTTGAGAAAATTATTGCCAGATCGACCAGCGTACCTATATATATATATATATATATATATATATATATATATATATATATATATATATATATATATATATATATATATATATATATGATTTCTCATAGGAAGCGTCCAAAAACGGTTATTGGTTGTTGAGGTAGAAGTGTTTTTCGTTTCAGATTTAGATTAATGTCTATATATGGACGTAATAACCTGATTGGTTGATTCGGTAGCCAATAAGATTGTGCTTCTCTGTCTTTGACCTAGAACATTTCTATGCATGGGAGAATTGTATATATGGCTATAATTTGTCAGATGAAATTATCGTCGTCATCCTTGCAGTCACAGGTCGGCCTTCGTCTTTTGATATTTGCGTGACTCAGTGAAGAATAAGGTGGTACTGAGGTGGGGGCGGGGGGGGGGGGTAAAATCAAATGGGCGTTCAACTTCTAGTGTATCACTGTTGTATTCAGCATCGTTATTACCTACATCTTACCCCATTTGGTCACTTCAGATCCTAGCAATTACTGTGTTTGTTCACACGTTTTACTGACTGAAAATCTCCGCTAACGTGAAAGATACCTTCATTTCTTTATAAGGTAGGTGATATTACCTAAACAACATGTGGTCCATTTCTGAGATTTTGCAGAGTATCCGGACACTGCATACCTGTGAAACAATCTTGTTTATCCCCACAGATTTTATGCAACAATCCATTAGTATCACAACCTGTAAATGTTGAAATTAAATTCAGTCATTCATTTCATACTGAAAAACTTCCATCTAGCTCCTTTAACACCTTGATCATTGAACATCGAGTTCTAATAAGTATCGTTTTGACAATCTGAGATAGCAGCTGTGACTTGATTCAAGTGTATTAACACTAGTCGGTGATGATTGAAAGTGAAATGAAAATCTTGACCACACCAAAATTCAAATCACCCATCAGATTTGGAAAAAACCTTTAGTCAGTTGGTCATTAGTTCGAATCCTCAGCTCTTCATTTTACCCTCAATTATCATCACCTAGTATTCTTATCATATCCTTATTATCAACCAGAAAGAAACACACAGTTAAGATACCATCAATTATACTTTTAATGAAATAAAATTACCTTTTTATACTAAAGAACAGATTCTAACTAGGTTTTTTCCTCCCAGTTACGGTTACCATAGTTACCGTACGGTTTGACAATAGAATAACAATCTATTGTATATATATATTCAACACATGACTCGAAACTCAATATTATGATGAATAATGATGATAACTTTTAAAACATATGTTTGCAAACTCCTTTTAAAGGTCACCCTAATAATTGCTGAAATAACCGATTGGGTTACTGAAGATCAAATGGCCAGAAAGAATAAGCAACAAGGAACTCTGACTGGTGACGAACCAATGAAGCAAGAACCTATCGCTGAACAAATATGCTGTGGAAGGGAGTGGAGATGAATAGGATTGGGCATACACTGAGAAGGCCGACTGGGGACATCAGTCGCCAGGCCAGTTGCTCGAGTGGAACCCAGATGGGAAACAACGAGTTGGGCGTCCGAGGGTGATATGGAGGAGATCGTATGAGGAAGAAATGAGAGGTTATGGGCAGTCGTGGCCACAGGTTGAAAAGATTGGAGAGAAGAGAGTGCACTGGAGACGTGCTACTGAAGCCCTATGTTCCACTAGGAAGGAACTCAAGGGATAAATAATATAATAATAATAATAACTGTTGAAATAACTAATTAGGTAGTTTTACATATTATGAAGAAACTTAATTGATTATCTAAGTGAAGGTGGTCTCTAAAGTCACTTATCTCACTTCCTTGGAATACAAACAAATGCATGCCTTATTGAATGTGTAAAGCTTGGGCATTATAGTAGAACGTAATTGCATATTAGATTTGTTTATCTGATATGTATAATACACAGTGAGTGATTTTTATGATCCTGTCATCCCATATTGTTTGTTATTATTGGTAGTAGTGCTACATCATTCCTATTACACATATATTGGGTGTTAATTCGATGAACAAAAGATTCAGTGATCAATTTACGTCCTTGTTCACCTAATTCTATTGGACTTCAGTACAGTGGTTTTATCTCCAGTCACCATCAACGGGAGAAACTTAAAGGAAGTAACCTCCTTCACCTATATAGGAAGCACTGTTTCAACTACAGGCGGGACAGGCACAGACGACGATGTCAAAGTCAGAATTGGAAAAGCAAGACAGGCGTTCATTAACCTGAAACTAGTGTGGAGATCTTCTGCACTCAGCATATAGAACAAGATGCGGATTTTCAACACCAACTAAGTCAAGTCAGTGCTTCTGTGTGATGGTTGAGAGACTTGGCGCGTTACGAAAGGGATTTCCAATAAACTACAGACATTCATCAACAACTGCTTACGCTGGCTCGCTACTGAAGATCAGATGGATTGCCAGAAAGAATAAGCAACAAGAAGCTCTGGGAACGAACCAACCAAGAACCTATGGCTCAACAAATATGTAGAAGGAAGTGGAGATGGATTGGGCATACACTGAGAAAGCCGACTGGGGACATCACGCATCAGGCCAGTTGCTCGAGTTGAATCCCCATGGGAAGCGACGAGTTGGGCGTCTGGCGTGAGGGTGACATGGAGGAGATCGTGTGAGGAGGAAATGAGAGCTTCTGGGCTGTCGTGGAACCAGGTTCAAAAGATCTCAGAGAACAGAGGTCACTGGAGACGTGCTACTGAAGCCCTATGTTCCATTAGGAACCCAAGGGATTAATAATAATAATATAAACAGTGGTTTTATCCCACTCCATCCCTATTGTTTATTTGTGTGTTAAAGCACACATTGCAATAATCGGGATCTGTTGTTCTATATTTAGCTAAATTCCTGTGTTCCGCTAATCCAATTTACCAAGACCGACTAGTTTTATCTACGTATTTGACCTTACAATCATTGCATAAATTTACGACCATTTAATCCTGCACCTAAGATATGATGACAATATGTTGCTGACACATTTACTACTGTGTTGATTATATCGGAAAATATCAACACTTTTCTCACACAGGTGCAATCCAATTCACTTACGAAGGAGAAAATGAAGAAGGCGAATTGCCTATTTTGAACTTCAAGTAAAACAAAGGATAGACTTCGATGGTTTGTAAACTATTATGTACAGGAAATTAACACATTCTAACAGGTAGGTAGGTAGGTAGGTAGGTAAGTGGGTAGGTAGGTGGGTAGGTAAGTAGGTAGGTAGATAGACTTAAAGTCATTTCATCCAGTTTCAGTCAGTTAAGGCAGGTTTAGGCAAATATCTAAATGACAGGGCTGAAAAATTGACAAGTCAGTGTAAGGACTTAAACAAGGAATAGAAACACAGAAAAGAATTACATAAGACTCAGATACAATGGTTTTATCCCATCCTATTATGGGGTTGTATGTTAATCCATGCATTACAATAGCCGAGATTTTCTTTTCTAGCTTATTCGTCTTATTAGGATCTGTCATTCTATATTTAGCTAACTTCCTATGTTCCGGTAGTCTAACTGACCTCGATCAACTAGTTTCACCTATATACTTAACATCATTATTCACCGCATAGAATTCGGTAGATAAAATTGGTTTGAATAATTGGGTCTGTTGGATGTTCAAGCCAGCAAAGCTTATCTGTGAGTAAGTTCGTAAGTTTCGAAATGACACCCTGATACCAGCTTTATCGAGAATCCTACGGAAACTTTGTGATGTTCATTCGTTATACGGTAACAACACAATGGAGGTTGTGAACTCCTTTCTACTCCCATTGTCGCCAATATGCGAACTATTATTACTGTTATTGTTCACTTTCTTGTACATTCATATGTTCTTAATAAAAGTCAGAGGATAATTGTTGGAACATAAGAATGATGGATAGTGGTTAGCAGTGGAATCCAGGATACACGTTTCGTCCAACCTGGGACTTGTCAGCTGGATCCACCTGCCTTCCTGTAAGTGATGTTATCTCAGTTAAGACTCAAACGCAAGACTGATCGCTTCAAACACCAAGTCATTAGCCACTAGACCACCAATCTTAATTTCGTCCTTGGCTTTTTATTTCCAAATGGTGTTAATCGATTATGCTAACTGTTTGCCGACTAATTAATTCTCTTCACAGAGTAAAGAATAATTGAGTAGAATTCATGTTCTTTACTGACTGAGCATTTAAATCAAGTTTCTATGTCAATGAACTAGGATAATTCCACTTCTGTATAAGGAATAGCTGATATTGTATAGTACAACATGTTTATTTTATAATATCTACGTACACTAAACATGAAGCGATAGGCTATTTCGACTTTTAGCATTTCTTATACATGCGAAGTAAATATTTTATGTTTAACACGAAATGTCAACAGTTTAGTGGATTAACAGACGTTATGCGTTGTACGCCACTGAGTGCTTTGAATTGGTTAGGATATGAGCTCATTCTGAGAGTCATGATTCACAATGATTATCAATGAAACTCACGACAGGCGCTTCGTCCTGTATGTGATTCGTCAGCTGGATATACCTACCCTCCCCCCCCCCACCCTGTAAGTGAGTGGTATCAACATGACTTCCACTCGTAAATATAATCTATCATTACTACTAAGTCTGATGAGTATTCATTGTTGACGTTTCTTGGGTGGTAATGAATTGATCTCAATGAAGATTCACAGTCAAGTACCTAAGGCATTTACGGTGTTATTGATCTACACTACGCAGCTCCAGTACATCTTCTCCTTTATAAAAATAATCTATTCATTTCGTTTGAAATACATTTTCCTCATTAGAAAGTCAATAATCTGATCTATAAGGAGTATTTGTAATCATCTCTACTCTCAGTAATCGAAGGTAAAGAAAGCTGTACAGTTATTCTTTACGCTGAAAAATTAAAGTAGCTCCACTGTAAATGTAGTCTGGTTAATTCATCTTGATAAGCTGACTTCTTCAAAATTTAGACAACAATTTCCCTATTAAGTTTCATTCGGTTATATAATTGTCAATTGATGTTGTAAAAAATCTCCTCGACGCTTAATGTTTAAGATATTGACACCAGAGATCAGCAGTTTTTAAGCAGACAGTTTCTAAATTTTGTATAATACTAGTTTTAGACAAATTACTATTCACCTTAATACTTTACGGGGAACTGATTGGTTTCTAAGGGCTTTACTTTCAAGAACAGGAGCAAATAAACAGCTGTTTCGTCATAGTTCTCGATTTTTAATGAGTCTACACTCTTAACCCCATAACTGATCAGATCTCATAGCGAAAATATTATAAATCAGCCCACAGATTTAGCATCCGCCTCTTTCGTTAACTTGTGTCATAGCGTTAGTATAGGGCCAATATCTTCCCTCATTAATTGAACATCTGAAATACCTCAAGTCAAATGGCTAATCTGTATTTTATAACTTGATAATTCACAGTATATTTTATGCATCTATTACTTAGATCAACTTTACTAAGAGCATGTCAGTAATACTGACTACAATATCATTTTTATATAGTTTCAGCTTACCTCGAGTAAATGCACAATTCAATATATCACGTAATTCTTCAGCATCAATTTCACCATCATCTCCAGCAACTTTATTAAAGGCTTTTTTTAAAGCTTCAACTTGTACATCTGTCAATGGTTTAACAATTGCCTAGAATATAATTAAATCAAATCTATACACTAGATGGAGTATATCATTGAAAATACTAAGAACCATGAAAAATCTTAACTCTTCATTCATAGAGTAATTTTAATCAATAAACATTATATACCCATTTATTAGTAGTAAATAGTATGAATCAAATTAATAGTTAGAAGTAGTATTCATCATGGACCGACATTAGTTGGGGAACCGTTAAGAATCCGGGAGCACTGGAAAGCAGCTGTTTCGTCCAACTAGTATGGGACTCCTCAGCAGTACACACCCACGACTTGGCTATGGATCGAAGTTGGAAATTGTGAACCACTGAAAACCGAATGACCCAGTAGCTGAATGCTTAACGCGTTCGCTATGAAACCTGAAGGTCCTGAGTTCGATCCATAGCCGGGTCGTGGGTGCCTACTGCTGTGGAATCCCATATTAGTTGGACGAAAAAGCTGCTTTCCAGTGCTCCCAGATTTCAATAGTTCCCCAACTAATGTCAGTCCATGATGAATACTACTTCTAAGTTAAAAAAAATCCCCATTCATCTCAAAAATAAATTAATAGTTAATCATATCACAATAAAGAAAAAGTGGTACATTGTACTAGATAAAAAAGGGTTGAGATTGATGTGGTTTTTCAGACTGGAATTGTTAGAGGTTAATAGTTGAAAAACTATCCCAACTCAGGTTTTTCCTTTCATCTAAACCCATATTTGAAGCACATCCTGTTTCATTTACTTAGTATATTATAAGATAGTTTTTTTAGGCATTTTGTCTCGAGAATGATTCTCCTTCATAAGTGGTCTAAACCACTTACACATCAGCCTACAACATAAGACGTAAATTTCTTTGTCTGTCTTCCCGATCATAGATACATACACTACACAATATACACGCAGGATTGGATAATTACACCACAAGGAAGTGATTAGGTTTGTTCATCGTGGGGAAATAATTTAAAGGAGATATGTAATAGTTCGTGTATATATAAGTGAGAAAATCGGTGCTCATTAGTGACTAGCTTCATGAGGGGATTCTTAAAGTTCCAATAAGAAGTCGTGACCGATAGGGTCAACCAACTGGAACATGAAAGCAGTTACTCAATGACGTCACTGGATGGAGATTACGCTATATCTGACAGAAGGAGGAAATATGTACCATTAGATTGCTACTCAGTGGCCCAATGGTAACGTGCTGACCACGGATTCGATCCTTCATGGGGTCATGGATGCGCATTATTGAGGAGTCCTATACTAGAATGAAACAGCTATAGAGCGTTCCTAGGTTCCCAATCTCCCTACAACTAATACTAATCTATGATGAATACGAACCTGAAAACAATATGAAGTTTTGAGTAGAAATCCATATCTAGTTACTCTTGTCGCTTGAATGTGTTACTACTCAGTGGTAGCGTAGATATCCAACTTCGAAATAATGAAGTGAAGTTCATCCAAGTGGCATATCTACCTTCCAATTGTAACTAATTATAAGGGGTGATAGGCTGAAGGGATTAAGTTTCGATTGAAATTAGGTTACGAAACAAACTAACAACACAAATCACTAACAATGACCTAAAATCTTTCGATAGAGTCCTGTTTTAGGCATACACAAAGTAACATTCAGGTGTGGATGGCTGTTCAACATCGTGGTGGTTCACGGTTTAATAGGGCAGCTTCAAATGTTACTGAAAACCAAGATTTTTTATGATCAACCCTGAATTGTGAGTAGGAAATCGGAAACACTTCATTATTATGCTGCCACCATAGATAGATGGCACAAATGATCATGAGTAACTCTAACATCTGAATACCCTCACTCCAACTGTCCACCAACACTGTATTTCGCATATAACCGTCATATGTCGTTATTGTCAAACAATCGAACCTTTACCTACCGAAATATTCTCTTTAGATACTACAGTCTCCGTAACAACAGTCCTGATAGTTGTAGATCCAGAAAAAAAGGTAAACCTAAACTGTCGTGACAGCCAATCACGTTCAAGTATGCACTGACCAATCATAATCAAGAATATGAAGGACGAAGTACTTTTTATGGTAAATGGTACTTCATTTATGATTTATGAATCTGTTTAACTTGAGAAATAAACATATCTAGATTTCAAATAGGTTTATAATCCTTAAAATGATACCACTGTTCTAAATGACATTAATTTATATGAGACAATACCATTTGAAGGACGACGACTCTTTATATTCTAAAATTATTTGTGTGCATTCTAGATGTCTAATCAACCAAGTGCTTCTTGTATGGTGACGGTAACCTAATTTCAGATAGAGGCACACATGATTTCCAAGCATCTAGGCATATTAAAGTACCCAATGTCTATCGTTTTGAGCTATTGCTTACCCTGCTTAAATCATCTTCCTAGGTTATATTCAATTTTTCGAGCAAGGCATTTATTCATTTCAATCACATTAACTAATCTGCCAATTTTTCCTTTCAACCCATAAGGAGATCTTTGGTATAATTCATCAAATATTTATGAAGCATCAAGAACACAGTAAATGGACATAACGAATGACCTTGAACAGGTCACCTCCAATCTGATTGGTTGCTAGTACGATTTCCTGTCACTAAAGTTTAGTTCTGCCAAAAGGTGAGGAGATGACGTGCCACATCTATAGCATGAGAACTGCTCCAACCGTGGCATATGGAACGGTGCTTCGAATCCATGATCCACCGGTTAATAACCCTCTCCTTAATCTAACTTTGAAATAACCATCAACTCACTAGCTGGCTGATCAGCTAGCTAGCTAGCTATACATTGATTAGTTGTTCACTACAGACTAATCAATTCCATATTGTCCAACCCTATGTGGTGACTGAATACTATCGATCGTTCAGTAATGTGGTCATCAAGCAGCTACAACGGTCGTCATCATGGTGAACTTTCACTGATACTTGGTGGTTAGATGACATAGGATCAGTTCTCTGAGGTGTCATCAATTATCTAAATGTTGAAGGCCTGCCTTCCTGATGAGTGCTGAAAAGTACGAATCCTCGGTTCAAAGTTTCCTACTGACTGCTTTCAACCACCTAACACTGATCTGTCATACATACTGTTATACAATAACTGTTTATTATGGGCTTTGAAGATTGATACTTTTAGTATCCATCTAAATGTAATTTTGTTGCTTGCAAAGCGTTAATCGTCGCTTCAGGACTGATCCTTGTTGGGGCTCATTTTTTACCACACCATATTAACCCATGGATTTACTAATCTGGATCGATCAATCCTCCTGATTCTGTCGTCAAGGAAATTCTATCAAATTGTACGGTCCACTTTGATATTTTTAACAGCTGAGTATTTTTGAAAACTGCCATCCCATCTGTGGTGTCAAAAAGGTTTCTGTTGGAAACCACTAATTAGTCAAGATCTTCAGATGTGATCTCTGACATAAAAGTGTCATGAACTAAAGATCATTATGATTAGTTTCTAACTACTTATCCTCCTCAGTAGTATGTTTTGTTAACTGATGACACCCCATGATTTTGGCTGTAGGATGGTTTCCAACGGGTAGGTGAAAAACTCACTTTTAAGGTTTAGTAAGTATCAGTATGGGTAGTGTAATTTGTTATCAATTTGAAAATTGATTTCCCTGTTGAAGTAGGCGTAGATTGAAAGGAAGCTGGAGGTAGACAGACGAAGAAATGGTACCAATACACCAAGTCTTCATCTGTAGGTCTGAGTTCGAGGCTATCTAGCTGGTGCTGTCAGGGCACCAGGAAGAAATGAACTGGGACCTTCAGTATGATAGCTTAAAACTGACCATACTTACGCGAATGAATTCAGTGATATTCTAACTGAATTTAAAGTGATTTTAACCACGTACCATGTTGAGTAGTATAACAGCTTATGGCGATTCACTTTTAAAGCAGCGCTTGCCGAATAATCTCACTGTCTGCCTTTAAATCTCCATCTAACTCTCTGTCTAACCTTCCAAGAGTTTTTCTACCTATCTTACTGTAATATACAAAGATTCTTCAGGTATGCATAACATAAAATGATTCCGACGTCCAGGCTGGATATCTGCTCCTACCTCCTTCAAGGAAAGTGTCGAGATTACAATATGAAGGATACGTCAATTTTAAAACGGGGGTGTTTAAAGATAAATACTGTATATATGCAGGTATAGATGAAACGGAATTGACCTCAATAAAACTCGTTGGCATACAACTTTAGTTTCTTCGGGAGTAAGGGTGAGTATTTCATAGGTAGGTGATGGATAGAGGCTATAAGTGGGATGCATGACACGCGTTCGGCTTATATGGCCGTTAGTAACTCATAGATTCAATCTACTATCACACAGGATGAATCATGATGCTAACAGCCTAGCTGTATAGTTCACAACTTAAGAAACCGTTAGTGGAGATCAGAACATCCAGTGGAACCTGATATTCCTCATGGTTTTAGGTACGCCTAACGCGTCTGATGAGTGTAAGTGATAAGTGTAAGAAATGGGACAGTCACAACTACGATCCAATTGACTCTCGACAACAAGTACATCCATATATAGGCTTAATCACAAAATACTTGAATAGTTGAATCAGTAAACACCACCGTTGCCCAGTTTTCCTCCCTGTATAGTGTCTACCATTCACAAATGGATCCTAATTAGGTCTCAGGACTGTCTGAAACCTTTCAATAGAATGTATCTATACATCAAGTAGTATTCGTGAATCATGGAGAACCTGAGAGTACTTGACAGTTGTTTCGTACTTGTATGGGACTCCTGAGCAGTATGCACCCCTCATCCCACCAGGAATCGAACTCAAGGCCATCAAGTCTCGCAGCAAATGCAGTGTTAAAGTCAAACGGATAAAATGCACCATGATTCGATTGACAAAAACTTTTTTCTGTTCAAAAATATCTAATCATTAATTAAACTAATCCACCACAACCTACACTATACACATACGCTTTACCAAGGTGTAATAGATAGTTGAAGTCAATATAATCACTTAATTAGGTAGGATATGATTTTCTAGTTTCATTGGATTGAAAATCGAATATTTATTGATTGATTCAGTGTCACAACTTACTGTATAAGGTTAAAATAACCACTCAAGGTCAAGTCAAGGCTAGGAAAATAAGGTTGGAAAGAGTAGTGATAATTCTAACCAATCAGAATGTGATAAACATTGAATGTTAATTTTCAACTAAGAGCTGTTAAATGATATTTCCCAGTGAATATGAATATAATTTAAGTAATGCAACATGATGTTTATGGTCAGTACTATAGAGAGAAGTGCGCACATACTAACTGAAATCCTTTCAGAGATGAAAGATCGTGAGAATAATTTAACAAAAGGCTTTTGTTCCTTAAACTTGTACACATGGTTGAAATGTGATAAACTAAATGAAAGCTTCAGGCATATTTACATGCATTCGACACATTCAAATTGTTCATCTAAAGGAGGTATTTGACTCTGTTAACTAAGAAGAGTTTTGGAAGTGCTAGATGGTCAAAAAAGTACTGAATAGGCATGTTATGCTAACCAAAGCTCTCCATTAGGACTCATGCAGTCATGTATGAAGTTATGGAGAGTTGTCGTGTGAAGTGATGACAACCAAGGATGCCCTCTTTCACCGCTCCTGTTTATCCAGTTATAAACGAGTTAATAAACATAACTCTAGGTACATCATACTCCGAAGCGACTGACTTACTGCAAGGTGTGTACTCAGTTGTTTGGTTATTAGCCGAAGATACTGAGGCTTGGAAATAAATCTGAGCATCTCTGATATGGGCTTTTTGCATCTGGAATAGTCTACACCATCTCATACTTTAAGCAAAGGGAATGAAGTGGTTGAATGTATTCGCTACTCAACATACTTTGAAAGTTGCAACAGCTTGGATAGGTTGGATGCTGACAAAATCTCAGCTTAGATAGAAAAGAAACCTTTAAAAATTTGTCAACTTACAACATCTTCAACATTGATGAAATAACTGACAACCTGTTAAATAAGTAAACTGAGCTAGATTGTGTTCTGTTTTGTTATAAAACTATGAGACGTAGTCATGCTATGAAGTGTGATATCTTGAAATGATACACATCTGTGCCAGACTAAATGACGTTAGAATAACCTGACAAATAGGTTTCATGTTTAACAATAATCACCAGCATTGTATACTAGTAACCTTGAAAGAGTTTCACTTCCTCTTAGATATTAAAAGGCAAACATCAATGAGTACTAATGTATCATTCAGATAATCAGCTCTGGAAGGCCTAAACTCACATCTTCAAGACAGGATAAATTCTCTTAGTGGATGAGTGAGTGTTGACAGTCAAGAACAAAATTTTTTGATGTTATCTCATTCTGATTCATTTCTAAAGTGTACCGTAAATTACGTTTGTATTGAACACATCAAATAAGATGAAATAAGCAAATAAGATGAAGTAATGTAATTTTAATCAATAGAGCGAATTAGACAAACTGGCACATGCATAGAAAACATTGATCCTTCTTCAAAAATAGATAGACAGTGCAATAGCATAGCGTACAAACAAGGGGGATATTTACACTGGGGAAAAAACCAAACAATAAGAAATCTATTTAGTATCTCTGTGCATACGTGTGCCAACTAGTCGTAGGCATGAGGAAGCTTACACACACACACACACACACAAGCATAGGGAATTCATGCTTAGAGGAAAGACCTAAGACACACACACACACACACTTCATAACGAAACATACATTATCATCCAATCGAAGCTGGAAAAAATGGAATTGAGAAAAGAGGAAATCACAAATCAATTATTCAATAATCAATTGAAAATAGTTAATCTCCTCTTGAACAACACCATATTGCTACACCTTGTAACATCCTTCTCACTCACTTTATAGGCTCACCAATGCATACACAAACACCAGTGCAGGAAAACACTGTAAACACTACTACTACAAATAAAAAATGCGTCAATCTCAGCTCAGAGGAGAACTCCAGCAAGCAAACTCATTTTAGGCAATATCATTCTCAGAAACTGTACAATTGTAATAAAATTTCATAGAGATACATAGATAAAACTCTGTAAATGGACGCCATCCATAGTCTGACTATCAATGCCGAGAAGAAGCTATGTTTAAATTTGGGATTCATTGGAGATTTTAAAGATGAGGCACTGAAATGTAGACTCATAAAAGGCTGTCGTCAATGGAACATTCTAGACAACCACTGACTGTGTACATCATACATACTGATCACTGAATGGTGAATACACAAGCAAATTGTCATTTCATTGTGCACATAACGATTCACATGTTTCTATGATGCCAGATATGCATCAGCCGTATACTGAGTCATATTTTCCAATGTCAGTGATAACAAGTTTTATTAGGCTTGGTAAAGGTTAAAGCATATCAATCAACAGTTTCAGTATAAAGCATTTAGCTGACAGTGGACAAAAAGTTCCAGAAGATTCATTAGCAGTAATACTACAAAACTTTTGATTTCAACTCATTGTCGAAAAACTTTACATTCTTTACGTAATAGCCTACTAAGAATTATTGTGTAACAAATTAGGTTGATATTTTTTCTCTACTCACTAAATGCAATTGTACTATAGCTGATAAGGTTGACATCGTCGAAACTAAGTTTATTCTCTGATAACTTTCCTATTTTAAAACTGAATGGAAATATTCTCTCATGTCTGTTGATTATTATTATTGTCCCTTGGATTCCTAATGGAATATACAGCTTCAGTAGCACCTATCCATTACACTCTCTTCTCTCAAATCTTTTGAATCTCGATCCACTACTGCCCACAAACTCTCATTTATTCCTCACACAATCTCATCCATGTCACCCTCACCTCCGATGCCCAACTCGTCGACTCCGATCCACCTTCCACTCCACCAACTTGCCGGACGCGCGATATCACCAGTCCACCTTCTCACTGTATGCCCAGTACAATCCACCTCCACTCCCTTACACTGCATATTTCTTCAGCAATACGTTCTCGCTTCGTTGGTTCGTCAACAGCCAGACAAACTTCCTTCTTCCACATTCTTTCTCACCATCTCATCTCAACTGATCTTCACTAACGAGTCAGTGTAGACAGCAGTTGTGATCAATGTCTCTAGTTTCTTGGAAATGCCTTTCGTGACGCGCCAAGTCTCTCAGCCATCATATAGGGGCACTGGCTTGACTGGATTGGTGTTGAAAATCTGGATGTTGCTCACACTTTATGCTGAGTGGAGTGCAGAAGATTTCCACACTGGTTTCAGGTTGATGATCGCCTGTCTTGCTGTCTTTCCGATTCTGGCTTTGATGTCCTCGTCTGCGTCACCTGTAGTTGGAACAGTGCTGTCTAGATAGGTGAAGGACGCTACTTCCTTTAAATTTCTCCCGTTCATGGTGACTGGAGCTTGTTGTTGATTACCAACTACTATAGCTAGTAGATGCAAAGAGACTGTTCCATTGTCAAAAAATTCCACCAATATTCCTTGAAATACCTTCGATTTGTTCAGATGAACAGCTGTGACCAACACGTTTAATATGAAATGGTAATCAGGATTCAGTTGACAAACTGAAATCCACCCACTAATAAATTTTCACCTTGAATGAATAAACAATATACATCATGAATACTCTTCGATTTCATTAGCCAATATTAAGCCTTAACTACACCTATATCCATCCAATTAAGTTTCAGGTTATTAGAAGCTTCCAGGTCGTCCCAACTATCTTACACAAAACAAATTTAACCAGATCAATTTAGTCGAATGATGTAATTGTGGTTCAGTTAGTTTCTCAAAATTTTATAAATAATCTTGAACTATTTGATCTTAGTGACTATTAGAAGAATCAAAGACGCGCGTTTCATCCTGTTTGAGACTCGTCAGCTGGATGCACCTACACCTTAATGTGAAGTGATTTTGTTACCACTGAGGCTTGAACGCAATACCATTTGCATCAAACGCATCCACTGAGCCAGTGGGGCAAGATAACCATCCCTTGTGCAACGGGGTGTCAGTTGTTGTTATCGTACTTGTAGTTTCCAGAATTACTCGACGTCTATTGGTAGATAGGCTCGTATGCAGAAGCCTGAATACTGGTGGATACAGATGATGCTAAAGTGACCTCAGTGACTAGCAGAGAAATCCAGGATGCGCGTTTCGTCCGATTTGGAAATCCTCATCATACTATTATCTAACTGGAATTTGACTGATCAATCTACTACGACATTCTTCTGATTGATTGATTCGTATTGTTTGAATCAAAGTGATCATAAAATGTTATGTATATCTTTCTTTTATTCCTTTCTGAAGTTTTCTGTAAAAATATGCTTAAATTTTACCACAGTTGAATACAAATAAACAAAAGGAAGCATATTCAATCATCAATTAATTCCATTGCTAAAACAAGAATTGTACAGTTTCGATTCTCTCATAATGAATAAACTCTGCATCAATCTACACGATATAAGCAGTGATACCTGGAAGGATGGACAAACTGCAACCCAAATGAGGATTACACACACACACACACACTGTAAGTTGTGAAGAAGGGTAATATTCATCACAGACTGATATCAGTTGGAGATCCCTCAAAAACCTAAGGGAAATGGATAGCTACTTCATCCTAATATGGAACTTCTTATCAGTAAGCACTCACGAACCCACTGGAGATTGAACTCAGGACTTTAAGGTTTCACAGCGAACCCGCTAACTAAACGAAATTCAATATCCCACAGTTCCTTACTTCTGTTAATTTGCGGTGTAGCGTGCATATATTCAGCAAAGTCCTCGATGGGTTCAATCTCTGGCTGGATCGAGAATGTTTACCGTAAAGAAGACTCAATCTAGGATGACTTAGCTGTTGTTCACTTCCCCAGGTTTTCAATAGTTTGTGATAAATACTACTTAAACATAAAATCTTCATAAGACCTCAAACTACAAATATTTTTTTCTTTTGAGGAAGCTGAAACCATAAGACTGACCGACTATCACTAGCAAGTACACGAGCGCTGTAGCACACACACACACAAACTGGAAGATAATTGACAGTAAAAAGGATGATTACACAATTGCATAATATACAAACCGTGCTAATTCCTAGATTATCAGTAGCCAATACATCCTAAAAGACAGAAGTGATTATTACATAAAAATTACATCAAAAAACACCGTTACCTTTTATAAAAACAATTTAAAACTTCATTGCAAGCAAGTTCGCAATCATGGTTTTCGGTAAATTCAGGCGTCGATATGAGTAAGTCGTTAGCTCACTACGACTCATTCTTCTTGGGGAACAGGGGGTACATTTCAACATTTAAGATGAATGCTCCGATTTAAACTCGATAGTTGACTGTTTTCTTTGAGTGTTGTAAGCTGATAGTTAGATATTCAAAGTGGTTCACAAAATTCAACTTTTTTGAGTTGAAATCTCTCACAAGTAGAAATGTTTATGAAGAAAAACAAGCCAAATATTCGTCTACAACATCTTCTGAATGATGAGACATTGTACTTAACAATACAATTAATCCCCAATGTTCTACATTGAGATATGAATACTTTTGACTGGATATGAAGATTTTACCTTTTTCCGCTTGATTGACAAAATCCTATTTCCACGTTGGATAGAACCAACGCACATGGTAAACTTGAGAAACTGAAGTCTAATGACCATGAATTGAAATCTATTCGACACCGAGGACGCTATCAAGTAAGTGAACTGCCAACCAATCAACAATGTTCAGGTTACTTCAATACTACATGGTTATTTTGATCATTTGAAGGATAAATTCATTAGTGGTGTAAACAGGTCGATTCAACTGAAAGAGTAGATCCCTTCAAACCACTATTTGATTCAACAGTCGAGTAACACGTAACTGTGTTATTCTCACTATGATCAGATACTTGTTCTAATTTCAACCATCACCGGTGTATACTGGTTATCATTACTGTTGATAATACCGTTCACCTTCGAACGAATAGAAGTCATCAAACTTTATATGAAGCGAAAAAAAGTAAGATAACTAAGGGAACCCCATTTATAACTTACTGACTAAGTCGATATCAAGTTGTAAATTGTAGGAAAACTAGTCACATGTGTTCAGTGGACAGAGCTGTTATCTGAAGATAAACTGTGACTGACAGTTACTCCTTCGTCTATAACAGAAAATCACTATACAAAAACCGTTACAGAGGTCAGCTGATATCCACTGAACACGAGATGACTTTCATGGATTGCTGATGCAGTGTATAATCCTCTTGTCTTTAAAACGGTGGTCACTGAATTCAAATCCCAATGAGCAGAAGATCATTCACTACAGTGTAGACATATTCTGTACTTGGTTGTATTGTGTTCTCTGAGCTGAGTTGTTTAATCATGAAGCTTTCATCGTCTTGGTAGACAGCGACATCATCAGCACTAACTTCAGTATGAAGTGAGCTACCTGTCGATATTTCTCTGTGAGTGATTTAGTAGCTTCCTCTGACGATGTGCTCTGTGATAGGTTGTTCCCTTCGATTGTTGTATCATCGACTGTATAGACTTTCCTGTTTACTGTTCCTCTGCTTCACCTCTCACCTTTCTGTCGTTTATCATTTTTCTTATTGGTTGATAGATTGGGTCTATGTCTATACACCTTTTGATTGCTGACTAACTGACCTGAATGTCAAGCTTCTAGAAATTCTCTGACATTCATTGTGTTTCCTCTCTCTGTGCAATATTTCTACATTGTCGAAATTGAATTCATGTCTAGTTGTTACCAACGTGCATTAAAATGAGTGACGAAATGTCGTGGCGTTTAATAGCCAATTGGTGTCCTCATGTAGACGAAGGCGAAGAGGGCAGCCGCTTTGTCCAATGTAGTGTTGACTACAGTTATTCCAGTTGATATTCGGTTTGTCTTCTTTGGTTGCTGCATTCTTTGATCCGCATAATAGTGTTTGGAGAGAATTTGTTGATTTATGACCCAGCCACACCAATTCCAAGTGGTTTCAGTAATCTTGTCGTGATTTCTAATACATTCTTTATGCATGGTAGGATGACGTGTTTGTTGATTTCTGTCGATGACTTTGTAGTTGATGTTGTACGGGATAGGCATCTTCTGATAAAGTTTGGTGGGTATCCGTTCTTCTTTAGGGTGGACATCAAGTAATTTTCTTCATTTCTCCGTGAAGTTGTTGTGCTGCAGTGTGTTCTCGCCCTTTTAAAATAGAGTCTGCACGCAACTGATTTTGTGTATTGTTGGATTGTTGCTATTGTAGTTGAGGATTTGGTCAGTGTGTGTTGGCTTCCTGTACACTTGCGTTTCCAGCTTTCCGACATTTGTCCTACTGACTAAAACATCCAGGAATGGTAGTTGGTTGTTTGATTCTTTCTCCATTGTGAATTTGATGTCAGTGAAAAAGTTGTTGATTAAACTGTGGATGCTTTCTATATCATCCTTTTTAATGGTGACAAAAGTGTTGTCTACATAACGAATCCAATTTTTTGGTTTGATCACAGGTAGAATAGTGGCTTCCAGTCTCTGCATCACTGCTTCTGCTATTAATCCGGATATCGGTGATCCCATTGGAGTTCCTTTCATCTGTTTGTATATCTTGCCGTTGAATTGGAAGAATGTTGTCAGAGCAAGCTACTAAATCATTCACGGAGAAATATTGACAGGTAGCTCACTACATACTGAAGTTAGTGCTGATGATGTCGTCTAGCTGAAAGCTTCACGATTAAACAACCCAGACCATCCACCTGAGCTACAAATATTCTCCTTTATTATATATTCTATACGTCCAGTATTTCACTGCAAGTCATCACCAATTGAATAACAATTCACATTGTTTTCATTGAACAGCATCTTGGAAATCACTTCTCATCACTGATATTTACATAGCATATTCCAACGGAAATGTTTCAATGCATTCACTTTTGTATTCACTAGTAAACAGTCTATGTCATCTGGGGAACAACTGATTGATTCCTAAAATGGAGAAACCGTAGACTAAACATCCTCTTCCTCTTTCCATACACACCTTGATGATCATCAAGTAAATGAATTCATATAAATTCAATTTGTAACCCCAGTTCTACGATATCAGTGTCCTAGGCATTTGTCAATGGTTGTTTGAAAAAACGTGTCGTGGCTTAAAAGAGAACATACTCCTTCACCGTTCACTGTTTAATAACCCATAAAGGACATTTAGCCTACTGTTAGGGTCTATGGAGTTAGAATGAGGAGTACAGTTTCCATTATTATTTATTAGTCGCTTGGGTTCCTACTGGAAGATACAGCTTCAGTAGCGCGTCTCCAGTGGACTCTGTTTTCTGAAATCTTTTGAACCTCGATCCAACACTGCCCAAAAGCTTTCATTTCCTCCTCACACCATCTCATCCATGTCACCCTCAGACGCCCAACTCGTCACTTCCCATCAGCCTTCCACTCCAGCAACTGACGCCTGATGTCACCAGTCCACCTTCTCAGTGTATGCCCAATCCATCTCCACTTCCTCACACTGCATATTTGTTGGGTGATAAGTTCTTGGTTCGTTCGTTCCCAGAGCCCCTTGTTGCTTATTCTTTCTGGCCATCTGATTTCACTAGCAAGCGTAAGCACTTGTTGATCAATGTCTCCAGTTTCTTGGAAATGCTTTTCGTAACGCGCCAAGTCTCTCAACCATATAGGAGCACTGACTTGACTGGATTGGTGTTGAAAATCTGGATGTTGTTCCACATGCTGAGTGGAGTGCAGAAGATCTCCACACTGGTTTCAGGTTGATGATCGCCTGTCTTGCTGTTCCGATCCTGGCTTTGACGTTCTCGTCTGTGCCTCCTGTAGTTGAAACAATGCTGCCTAGATAGGTGAAGGAGGTTACTTCCTTTAGGTTTCCCCCGTTGACGGTGATTGCAGTTTGTTGTTGTTGTTGGAGTTGTTGGTTGGGTATCTTCATCACCTCTGTTTTCTCTACATTCACTTGAAGTCCCGTCTCCGCTGCCTCTTGTTAGTGTTTGCCTATAGATCTTCAAGTTTGTGTCACATTAGACATAAATCATGATCGGCGAAATCCAAATCTTCTAGGATCTTTCCCACCCGTACAGCCAGCGTATCCCCCTCTTCTCGCTCCCCACTGTTTGCTGCATGATCTAGCTCAGTCGACTACAATCAGGAATATCATGGGTGATAGTAGGTGGCAGCCTTGTCTAGTCTTACTCCTGTCTTCACTTCACTTCACTTGGAAGGCATCACTGAGCTTCCCATTGTGAATTACTTGTCATGTGGCGTCTTCATATAGTTGTTTGAATGAGGGTGATAAAGGTTTGTGGTATTCCGTACTATTGAAGCAATTTCAAAACTACTTCTCGGTCGATGCTGTCAAAGGCCTTCTCAAAGTCGATGAAGTTGAGGTAGAGAGTTGCCTGCCATTCTATACTCTGTTCTATGATTATGCGTAGCCTAGTGGTGCAATGTTGTCCGCACATGATTTGTACTTCCTGAATCAGCCAGCCTGTTTCGGTCGTAGATTTGAATCCAGTGCATCCTTTAGCCCCTCCAGGATGATGCAGCTCAATATTTTGCTTGCATTGGGTGGACAAGAGAGGGATTCCGAGCCAGTTCTTGCAAACACTGAGGTCTCCCTTCTTCGGCAGTTTGACAAGGTAACCCTTCTTCCAATCAATGGCCAGGTACCTTCTCTTCCTCCAACACTTTCTGCAACAGTGGTGTGGTGTGAGCATGTCTGCTGTTGTCTCTGCATCTGTTCTCAGTGCTTCTGGCGGGATCCCATCTGGTCCTGCTGCTTTCCGCATTTCAGTGGCTTTATGGCGTTCAGGACTTCCATTTTTGTTGGAGGATTTATGTTCACTTGTAGTTCAGCGGCTGTAGGTGGTATTTCTGGACGAAGTGCAGGTGGTGGTCGATTCAAGAGCTTCTTGAAGTGATCGGCCCATTGTTTCCTTTGTCTCTCTTCTTTCGTAATTAAATTCCCGTCATCATCTTTTATTGGTTTCATCTGTGTTGATCTCCTCCCAGATAGCAACCTGGTTATTTGATACAATGTCGTCAGGTCTCTCTTACTTGCAGCCTGTTCTGCTTCACTTGCCAGTTTTTCGTATAAGTGTCTTTTGTCTTTCCGTGCACTCTTCTTCACTTCTTTGTTCAGTGTTTTATACATTGTACTCAGTTCCTCCTCTTGTTGTGAATCCTTGCACTGGTTTATCTTCAACTTCACCATCCTCCTCTCCTCTATCAGCTTCCATGTATCCGTCGAGATCCAGTTTTCATTATAATGGACAATTAATTGAAGAACCATATAAAGTGAGGTATTGGCTCCTGATTTCTTTAAATTCAAGCATTAAAACGTGCTTAGGTAATCTCATAGATTTGACAATTAGCGGAAAACTATCGTATAAAACTTAACCTGTACGTGTTGAGTTTATGGTCATTCAGCATGATTTTTTGATTCTATTCAACTATGTTACAAACAAAATAAGTGTGATTTAATCTATATAGGTCGAACTTACAGTTGGTTCAGTTTCTCCAATCTCTTCATCCAATTCTCTGCAAAAAAACAGACAATTCAATGAAATAAAATAATTTGTGGCCTGATATAAGTCTATGAAAAGGCAGAAATCACAGTAAGATATAAAACATGATTGAAATATAATTAGGATACATATAAACATTAGTCAAGGTTACTCGTAGGTACGGACGCACTTTGTTGTCCAACCAACCAATCACTTTGCAGATGATAAATTAAAACCAGTAACATCAAGGTCACTCGTTCGTTTGTTAAAGTTGAGGAATGTCTGTATCATTCAATCATATAATCAGATAATGTACTGCCGAATTTCTCTTGTTTCTTACTTCTTTGAGTAAAAATACATAAAGTCGCTTGAAAAATATGCAACAGTAATAATTACTAATATCTATCATGTGTTTTATTGACCATACATAAAGAAATGAGAAATAGATGACTGGAGTTTAAAAGCTCAACTTTAGAAGTCAAGGTCAAACAGTTTGAAATATTTTTATCTCATGTTAGACAAATTTAAAATACTTAAATAATAATTTAACACTTTTCGTGACTTAAAGTAGCATTCTGAAATAGTGCTGACCTGATTGGTCAATTAATCTCCGCCCACACTTAAGTGCGATTGGTCATCACTGAGATCTAGTTGAATTCTTGACAGGTATACGTGATTCAAACTCTGTATATTTCTCAGTTGTCCGACTTGAGTGACATGAATTAATTTACCTCTTTCGAAAGGGTCATAAGTTACATTCTGGTGCTCAATATGCGCATTCCATAATTCAGCAGCTGAGGGGATGAAGTCATGATATTTGGAATAATCTCTGTCAAGTTCGAGTTCCTTCGCTTAGATGTAGGCAGTTTCAGCTGATGAGTGCCGAGCAAGACGAAATGTGTATACCGAACTATTCCTACTATTCATCACTGACATATGATGGTGGAATGATAAAGAGACTATAGAATGGTGATAAATCAATTTTCACCATAATTGGAATTAATTTCAGAGAAGTCGACAGTTTATGCAGCCTAATAGATTCCTTAATGGATAGAAAAAGTAAAGAACCCTTTTGGAGTCTACAACTGATGGGATTCCACAGCAAGATAATTAATCCAGAAGATGATTTCATGGCAGTATTTTGTAACTAGTTTAACAAGCCTTCTTCTTATTTGTTTAATCCTTAATTCACGGTAAACTACATGTTCTCATTTCGATCTCTCCTGTTATACAGCTTTGAACAGTGGCTGTTAAAAGCGAAAGATTAGAACCGGTTGATCATAAGTGTCTTCGTGGCACTGCTCACGTTTGGTGTAATCACCATGTGAGTAATATAGAAGTTAGGTGAAGGAGTAGTGGGCAAGACAGGCAAGTTAGTCAATAAAGTTATGAACCTTCAACAGTTAAGGTGGCTTGAATATGCGCTAAGCATGACTAGTAACCGCCAACTATCTTGACTTGCAATGCTAAGAGAAGTTAGATTGGGTTTAAGGAAGGCTAAGGGTGGCTGGACCGAAAGGTGGCATCAGTTGATTCAGTCCCTGATCATTGATCTGGGCCATGTGACTGAGACGTAGATAGTCTGGTTGGGGTCCTCGTGACGAACGCAATCAGTGACTGAGTGGAGGGGAACTCTAGGTAACACGGCTGAAAAGAGGTTACAATGGCGCAGATGTATTCACTCCTTGACGTCTTCCAAACCTTGAATATTAGCACTAACCTTTATCTTAAGATTGTTTTTTACCTCACACAAATTGGATACTGCTGGAAAGTGTGGCAACTGAGCTGATGGACGTGTGTACCAGATTCTTCGTTGATTTTATCTACCTATCTTTCGGTCTATCGTTTTGTAGCCTATCTGAGACAGCTGTAGTTTACTAGACTGATGGTTATGGACACCGGGTGACTTTTAGAAGTGAAATTAATACTTGGATCCCAGGAGGATTGAAGCTAGTGACCGACCAACTGAGTTAAGTGGTCTGACTGTTAACGAAAACTTTCAGTGATAAAAGTGAAGTCAAGATTTGATCAGTAGTTGGGTTTAGTAGATCGATATTCAAGTAACTCGGAGATTGTTGGCTTGAACCCTGCCTGCAGCAGTCGAGGTTTTCCTTTCATCTTCAACCATCACCCAACATCAGTGTGGACTATCTCCTGTTCACTTCTACCTTCAGCGTTGTTGTGAATTTTGTATTTATTACTCCAAGTAGAAATTCCCCCTTCTAGATTTGGTGATGTCATCATTCTGAAATGATGCCCATGAACCCCAAAAGGTGACTACCAATACCTCACTGTTGTTGTCCTAACCCCGTACATAAAACCTTCAGTAACTTAACACAGTGTTGTCTTGGTGAAGTACTTTTAAACGACAGTTACACTCATTCAACAGAAGGATACGCCGCCTTACTAGAAGATGTTATTGAGACAGAAATGATGGCCAACAAAGTCCATTCGAATGAGCTTCAGGCAAAGAATACACTCACTTAGAAGAAAAGTCTGAGATGCTGAGTTCTCCAATCAAAATACAAGAATTATATGAGCGTCGCTACTAGATACGCTGAAAACAAACACCTATACATTAGTTGGCCACTGGAGGGTAATCAGTTTCATGTTGTCTACTGCTGAGTACCAAATGAATTCTGTCGAGAATTTTGAATAAAGGTGAACAAACAAGAAAACTTACCATCCTAATGTATTTAGATTAATGTCAGATGGATGGAGGCAGTCGGTGGAAAGCTTTATTATTATTAGTAGTAGTAGTACTAGTATTAGTATTTGTCCCTTGGATTCCTAATGGAACATACCACTTCAGTAGCACCTCTCCATTACACTCTCTTCTCTCAAATCTTTTCAACCTCGATCCACACAGCCCACAAACTCTCATTTATTCCTCACACAATCTCATCCATCTCACCCTCATCTCCAACGCCAAACTCGTCAATTACCATCCGCCTCCCACTCCACCAACTGGCCTGGTGCCCGATGTTCCCAGTACACCTTCTCACTGCATACCCAATACAATCCACCTCCACTCCCTTACACTGCATATTTGTTCAAAATACGTTCTCGCTTCGTTGGTTCGTCAACAGCCAGACAAACTTCCTTCTTCCACATTCTTTCTAACCATCTCATCTCAACTGATCTTCACTAACGAGTCAGTGTAGGCAGCAGTTGTTGATCAATGTCTCTAGTTTCTTGGAAATGCCTTTCGTGACGCGCCAAGTCTCTCAACCATCATATAGGGGCACTGGCTTGACTGGTTGATGTTGAAAATCTGGATGTTGTTCACGCTTTATGCTGAGTGGAGTGCAGAAGATCTCCACACTGGTTTCAGGTTGATGAATGCCTGTCTTGCCGTCTTTCCGATCCTAGCTTTGATGTCCTCGTCTGCGCCACCTGTAGTTGGAACAGTGCTTCCTAGATAGGTGAAGAACCTATATTCCGTGCTTGTTGGCACTTGACGGCAAGGTATATACCCAGCCCATTTTCCTGTCACAGATTTTGCCATGTATCTTACATAGATCAAGATGTACAGATATACTAGGTCTGTTTACTTAGTGGTCATACTTCAAAATAATGAACAAAAGTCGTTCAGCAATCACCATGAATTTGGCTTTTCTCCAATGAAAAATTGACGTTTATCAACATGCGTTCTTACATGACACTAACTGAAAAAACAGATAGCTAAATGTTAACGGCGTCAAATGAAACAGAGTGTGACGTGGTTCGGATCTTTGAAAAGATTCCAGTCCCCTCGAGTTTGTAGACTAGCCTTACTTTTGAAGGCCAACAAGGATGAAGCTCTAGTGAAGCAAGGCTTCTTCCGATCAATGACTATAACAACGATCATATTTCCTAATCGATACACACATAAAATGATGATAAAATTACTGAGTTGTTTGTGGCTTCTCTGAGAATATACGCAGTAGAAATTCGGCCTCTTCATTTGGTTGAAAAGTTGACGGAACAATTGCATACCGACCAGGATCTAATCGATGTCGACCACAAACTTCACGTAGATTAATGAATGCCGGTGAACGTGCGATTGATGCATTGTACTTGAAAAATTTCATATCCAATGTACCCTGGTGTTTCTCAGGCACCTATAAGAAATAAGGGGAGGAGAAATATTAGAAAAAGATAATGCATGGAAGTTATCATTAACTTCGTATGATCCATTTTTTTATCCCATCGTCCTCTCATGGTGTCTCTGCTGGTATTGTGGCACCTGACATTTCGTCAAATCTTGTCCACCTAAACAACATCGATGCCCAGACTGTAGTGCTGGGGGTCATAAGGATGGTTTTTGACACCAACACACACACACGCACGCACGCACACACACACAACGTGTACAAAGGTCATCCATCCTCCAGATATCGCCACAGGTCTCATCCTCTATCAGTCGGCAAACGTCTTGAGTTGATAGCTGATTTGCACACTCATACATCTGCCCGCCGAAAGAATATCGAGAAGACTATTGATCCTCCAGGGAACAGGGATAAACTTCCTCTGGGTCGGTCAGATAGGTGGAGGGAAAGGACATTGTGGCCCAGTCCGACCCCAAATTACATTCTTTCGAAGAGGGAGGTGATATACGGATAGAGGGAGAAAAGACTAGTCCGGAGAGGGACCAATTGAAATGTTTTGTGTTACCACTTCTACAGTTAGACGGAGAGACAGACGGGGGACCAGTCGATCAATGGATTATTTTAAACGGCGAACTATCTATATACTAGCTGTATTTTTCTTTGTTCTTGGGGTCTTCGATCTTCCGACCCGAAAAAACACGTTTCTAAACGTTCGTGGTGCCTTCTCCATGGATTATTCGTGTCGGGAATCAACTCGGAATTTGTTGAATGCTGCTGGCTGACATTCAATATCCTTATTTCGTTAGCCGCCTGGATGTAATAGTTTTCGAGTCATAACATGATCACGCAAACACTGACGAATACTGAATCTATAATGGAGAGATAGTGTGAACGTGAGTAACTTCTCCACCGGTTAAAAACAAATCAGCAGATAGATAGACACACAGATGGTATGATGTAAAACCCTATGAAATGTGGAAGCAGATCCACTTAGCTACCTTTTACACATCCATACAGAAGGCAATGGGCCACATGTATAGTGTGAAGGCTGATGACACTACCTGACTGTACAAATATTGGTAGGTGGAGTGGGACTCGAACCAATGACCCATCGGTTGAAAGTCATAACCACACACACCCGCACAAACCAACGCGCCACAGCTCCACTAATACGGATCGGTTCAAGTTAGCACACTTTATGACAAAGAACAACTGACAAGGACACATGATAGTAGATTGGTAAAAAATCGGAGAAAGCATAAATCGATAAAGGTTGAAAGGATAGAAGTGTTTAAGTATTCAACGGAGATAAATGATGTAGACATCTGGACTATTGTGACTAATTTTCAGCCATATCATAAAGAACTCCTAATATCTTGAGGACACTAGCCAGCTAAACTGCCTGCACTATCCTAAATAACTCGAAAAGGCAATCAAAGATGTCAGGAAATGGTGACACAATTTTTCTGTCATCAACATTAGTCTCCTTTCAAACCGATCCTACTTTAACTGTTATCGTACATCGAGGTAAGTGTTAATTTAAAGCATGCGGTATACACTTCAAGGTCACCTCAGTCGTTAAAAGTTCATAAAGCCACCGACTGAATTGCTTATCTTGCCCACGCCTTAACATGAGCATTTCTCACATGGTGATTCCAACATACATGGACAGTCCTATAATCATATCGATGATCAAAGACACGTAACTTCTTCATGTTTGTGGCGCAATTTCTCGTAAATGCTGACTACTATACTCGTCCGTCAATAGGTAGACTCATTCATGTTGCCGTCTTCATTTGTGCCTTCATTTAGTAAACGTCGAACGAGCTGAGATTTCAGCACGTCTAACAATTTCCGGCCGATGCAGCTTTCATAGCCATTAAGTAGCTTATCGATTCTATCACTTTAGGCTTTATAGTTAAACTAGGAGTCCATGCAGATCAGTTGTGAAGCATCACCACATTTCGTTTAGCAAATATAAAATCCATATCAAATATACTCAGATTCCTACTCAAGGCGTCTAGAGGATTTTACACTTCGCCTAGTTAACTAGTTACTAGCCAGTCCTAAGCCAGGATAGAGAGAAAACATTAGACGTAGGGCTAGCAACACTACTCCGGAAAACAAATCCAACCGCTAAAGAAACTTCAAATCACAAAGAAAATATAAACAATAAAAGCAAACTAATTCCCCACTGCAATCGGTGAGATGAAATCACATCGGTTGTTGAAAGTCTTCAGGAAGCCAATTGGCCGATCTGTCTTCTCTCGATGAAAGTGGAAGTAAACATGAGGACATAAGATGTCCACACCATGTATGAAGCTGGCTGGCAAGTCTGCCCAGATTGCAAAACAGATGAGAAAGTATGGCATAGAAGTGTTTGGAATCTGCGAAAGCAGATGGAATGGAAGGGGACTCTCCAAACTGTCAACTGAACAGTCAATAATCTACTCTGATATTGTCACCCACACGACAACCACAAAAACACTGAGTTTTGGAGTGCCTATCGTGATGTCTCAAAGAGCATCGGAGGATCACTCGCATACAGTGGGAACCAATCTCCTTCACGATCAGGATAATGACAGCAAGATTGAACTCAAAAGGAAGGCAAGTCACAATCACACAGTGCTACGCTACGCAGCTACAAATAATGCAGGTGAAGAGGAGACGAAGAAGGAAGAATTCTACAGACAACTGCAATCAGTACTGGACAAGACCCCACCCAAGTTGGCGACATCAAAATTCTAATGAGTGGGGTGACATGAATGCCCAACTGGGAGCGGACAACACAAGGAGAGAACTGATCATGGGTCGAGAAGCACTCGGTGAAATGAATGAGAATGAAGAACTATTTGCAGACTTCTGTGCATTCAACGATCTGGAGATTGAAGGCTGTGTGTACAAACACAATGATATTCATAAAGCGACGTAGATTTCACCAAACACCAGGACATACTAAACATCAGATTGACTTAATCTCAATGTGAAGAAAGTAGAGACGGAGCCAGCCTACTGGACAGAAGATCAGATCAAGAAGGGAGCAGATGTAGGTTCACACCACTCACTATCTAGTGCAAGCAACCTTCTAAATCAAGTTGAAAGCCTTCAAAGAAGTCGACGATGGGCCACAATTCAAGTTAAACACTCAGAACAGGAAGTGAAGGAAGCAATTACAATAGACTTCTTCACACCAGCTGTCAGGAAAAATGGTAGAGATTACGCATTATCCTTGAGGAAACCTGCATGGAAGAACCTGGTAACTCATTGAAAGCTATGTGGAAAGAAACCCGCATAACCGCATTAGGAATGTAGAAAAAACAGGACAAGGAATGGATCTCCACGGATACATGAAAGCTGATAGAGGAGGGAAAGGAAGATGGTGAAGCAGAAGATGAACCAGTGCAATGCGGGGATGAACAACGTAAAGAGCAACTGAACACAACCTATAAAACACGGCACTGGAAAAAGAAGTGAAGAAGAGTGCGCGCAAAGACGGAAGACACTTCCAAGACACACTTGCAAGTGAAGCAGGACAGGCTGCTGGTAGAAAAGGCATTGACCTGACAACACTACATCAAATAACCAGGTTACTATATGGCAAGGGATCAACACAGACGAAACCAATGAAAGATAGTGAAGGAAACTTAGGTACCATCAAAGAAGAGAAATAAAGGAAACGATAGGCTGACCACTTCAAAAAAACTCTTGAATCGACCATCACCACTAACTGCAACTCATCCAGAAATACCACCAGCAGACGCAGAACTACCAGAGAACATAAGCCTTCCAACAAAAGCAGAAGTCCTGAACACCATAAAATCGTGAAATCCGGGAAAGTAGCAGGACCAGATTGAATCCCACCTGAAGCACTGAAAACGTAGGCAGAAGCAACAGCGGACATGCTCACACCACAACACTATTTCAGAAGGTTTGCAAGGAAGGAAAGGTACCTAGGGATTGGAAGAAGGGCTACCTTGTCGAACTTCCAAACAAGAGAGACCTAAGTCTTTGCAAGAACTGGCAAGGAATCATGCTGGTGTCCACCCAAAGCAAAATATTGTGCCAAATCATCCTGGAGAGACTCAAAAATGCTCTGCATTCAAAATTACTACCGGAAAAGATGTGCTGGCTGGATTCAGGAAGTACAAATCATGTGAGGATCAAATTGCAACACCACGCTACGCATCATCATAGAACATAGCATAGAATGGCAATCAAATGGATCCATACTTCAACTTCATCGACTGTGAAAAACCTTCGATCGAGGCATCGAAAGACAAGTAATTTGGCAGGCAGCTACTTCAACACTATGGTTTAGTGCCACAAACCTCCATCAACCTCATTCAACAGCTATATGCTAAGTGATGCTACATGTGGAGTGATTCACAATGGAAGGCTAAATGACGCCTTTGAAGTGAAGTGAAGATAGGAGTAAGACAAGTTTACTGCGTACTATCACCGATGATCTTCCTGATTGTGGTCGACTGGAGCATATATATATATATATATATATATATATATATATATATATATATATATATATAATCACGTGGCCACTAATCGAGAAGTCTACATTTCTCTACACGGTTCAAACCCATAATCATGAGCATCATGGACTGATAATGCGGTTTGATCATGCCACCTTTCAGCTATTCCAGTCTAAAGGTAATTAAGCTAACATTGTTCTAGAGGAAAGACAGTGACCAGATATGTTTAATGCATGTCCTAGTCACCTTCACTGATAAAGGTTCATAGGCTCATCAACTGACTTTCATCATCTGCTCAAACGTTTAAGCTTGACTTCATTGTTACTGATGTGGCGGCGCATTGATACAAACCCAGTGCTACGAAGCCATCCGTGATCGAATACCTGAAGCCATCTCATGCTCTCTAACCTAAATAGCTATCCTCACAGCATCATTATAGAACAAAGCGAAATGCAGAGCAGTATACTCCATTGTTAATAAGCAATTGGTTATCATGCTGAGTTGGCTTTTCCATCTGTGCCTAGATTTCGTTGATCACTGAACTCACTTTTCCAAAGTTCATTTAAACGTTTGATAATTATCAAACTTAGGATCTTAAATACTATGTTCATTAGACGATTCCTCTTTGATTATCACAAGTCTTCAGCAAGGCAACATTGCCTATGGCAAAATGAGTTAACAACTGATAGAAGTGAGTAGCAGAACATGATCACCACTTGTAAACCACAGATCATCCATTACTATCAATTAAGAGATAGATTTCTAAACGTCTTCAAAGTAACCTTCTGAGCTGATAGTTAAGCCAATCCTAGTAGGGAAAAATACATCACTTGCTTGTTTGTAAAACATTAATTTGAATGGAATTATACTTCAAGTTAGTTTTCATCAGGAATAGACAGTAGGGTTAGGGGAATATGCGAAGCCAATGAGCACTGAATAGTTGACGCTTGGTCGTTAAGACTACTCTGGTAGTTCACACCTATATCCCCATTTGGATCAAGTTTTGGGACTCATGCAAGCCACACTGTAACTGAAATTCAATAGTTCATTCACACTAATTCTCGCATCCGTAACTACTTATGTATTCGCCACAATAAAAATGTCTATTTTATGGTTCAAGAAAACAACATACGCACTCAAGGCAATAAACAGCCTTTCAAGCTTTCGTACATCTGCACACTACTAGGATCAAAGAAATATAAGTAAACAAATATGACAATGTCCTAGTTAATCGACTATTTTCAATTTAAACAGAATCACGTGATTTTAATAAACATAGGTAACTCAATAAAGAAAATACTTCATAATCTGATTGGTTAACTTCAAGCTGTCCAGTATGCATTCTTAGCTAAGGACGAAGCTTGACCTTGAACAACCAATCAAAAACAAAGATTGACACGTGGGTGATATAACGAACACAACGATATGCGCATATTCCTAATTATATGGAAAAACAAAGACCATATAAGCTAGATGTGAACAAGTTAACGAAATTCTCCATTAAAGCAGTAGTTATGACTTAATTATGAATCTAATTACACAATAAATATGCATTAATAGTGTAATTCTAACTGGCTCCTAAAAAGGCCATTTCCTTCGTATTAATAAAGTATATTCATGTGACTAAATCATTCAATGTTCTGTTGACTAACTGACCGGACTAGAATTTGGACAAATAAGTGTATTCCTAAACATAAAAGTCAGCAGGCTGTTAAACACGTTCTAGATTTCCACTTGCAATTGGATTTTCAGGAATAGAATATAATTAACTTGTTATTCACTGAAAATTAGTTCTCCAGAAGTCGATGATCTTAGACCAGACTTAAAAACTATTGTAATCAGATAATATGCAGCAGTAGTTGTCAACACAGCTCATTGTGTAATCAATTATTTACATGAAGGACAGACCCTATGTTCCAACAATGAAAAGTTTCACAGCCTACTAATCTACATTTCATAGACTACATCTAGTGGGCATATGCTATCTTACACACTAAAGATGACCACTTCATTCACTGACATAACTGTCTGACCAGGTCTAAGGCTTCTTCCGATAGGATCACATTAAGAGCTCAAGAACAGAAACGCCATGATAGCTTCAAGATTTAGTAATTACGTCTAAATATTATTATAATATATATATTTTATTTGTCCCTTGGGTTACTAATGGAATATACAGCTTCAGCAGCACCTATCCACTACACTCTCTTCTCTCAGATATTTTGAACCTCGCTCCACGACTGCCATGACCTCTCATTTATTGGTCACACAATCTCATCCATCTCACCCTCAACTCCAACGCCCAAATCGTCAATTACCATCCAACTTCCACTCCACCAACTGGCCTGGTGCGCGATACCCCCAGTCCACCTTCTCACTGTATGCCCAGTACAATCCACCTCCACTCACTTACACTGCATATTTCTTCAGCAATACGTTCTCGCTTCGTTGGTTCATTGTCAGGCAAGCCAGAGTTCCTTCTTCCACATTCTTTCTCACCATCTCATCTCAACTGATCTTCACTAACGAGCCAGTGTAGGCAGCAGTTGTTGATCAATGTCTCTAGTTCGTCGGAAATACTTTTTGTGACGTGCCAAGTCTCTCAACCATACACAAGCACTGACTTGACTGACTGGATTGGTGTTGAAAATCTGGATGTTGTTCACGCTTTATGCTGAGTGGAGTGCAGAAGATCTCCACACTCGTTTCAGGCTAGTGAACGCCTGTCTTGCTGTCTTTCGAATCCTGGCTAGCTTTGACGTTCTCATCTGTGCATGTACCACCACCTGTAGTTGAAACGATGTTGCCTAGATAGGTGTTGTTGAAGTAGGCTACTTCCTTTTAGTTTCTCCCGTTGAGGGTGATGGTGATCGGAGTTTGTTGTATCCATTGTTGTTGGTGGTGGTGGTGTTGTTGGTTGGGTATCTTCATCACCTCTGTCTTCTCTATATTCACTTGAAGTCCCGTCTTCGCTACCCTGCCCTGCCCTACCCTGCCTCTTCTGTCAACTTGTTACTTTTCGCATGTAGATCTTGAAGTTGGTGTGACATTAGACATCAATCATGATCGGCGAAATCCAAATCTTCTAGAATCTTTTCCCCGTACAGCCAGCGTCTCTCCCTCTTCTCACTCCTCCCCATTGTTTGCTGCATGATTCAGTCCAGTCGACCACAATCAGGGATATTATGGGTGATAGTAGGTGGCAGCCATGTCTAGTCTTACTCCTGTCTTCACTTCACTTTGAAGGCATCACTGAGCTTCCCATTGTGAATGACTTGGCATGTGGCATCTTCATATAGTTGTTGAATGAGGGTGATAAAGGTTTGTGGTATTTTATTGTGTTGAAGCAGGGTTAAGCCTAATGGCCAAATATAAGAACCAATCAGATAGCTAAGTCAAGTATTGGATGCTTAACAGGAGTGTAGTGTAACAAGTACTCTCGGATGGCCTAATCCAACTATCAGAATACTGAATGTGTCGTTTACAAAAGATGAATAGTCTCGAGGGTCAATTGAGTGTAGAGACTAGCAAACACTTACAGAATAGATTGGTAAGGCATAAGTTCATATCCTTTCCCGACCCAAGTTTCCATGCAACTCTAGTCTACAAATATATCATATTTGTGATGAATGTGAATAGTCTGTCACCTGGCATAGGAATAAATTTACAACAAATTTAAATTTTCATCGCCTTGAACATTATTCAACACTAAGTACCACTGTAAAACTGTCGATAAACACGACTGAATGTTCGGTTATCACATAGATAGAAGTTCTGATACCTGATCACCACTATATCTCACCTGAAACCTACCTTGTTGTTTCATTTCTATCTGTGCAAAAGGAATCACAAAGACAATACACTATTAGTTGTTGCCAGTAAATCCTTCTCAGCTGAGATAGTTTTCGTCCTTGCCAGCACTCATCAGTAGGATGTATTGATGTCTCTTCAGTGATCTAAACTCGCTTCATAAAAGTTGATCATTTACCAGCGAAACTTCTATGTATCTAATCTACAGGAGATCATTTGCAACCCGAATAGCTCCATTGTAATATCTATAATTGCAACACTGGGTGAAATAATTAGGATCTTTGAGGCGATATCATTATTTTCAGGGTTTCAGATACATCTTGTTGATGAGTGTCAGTAAGCACGAAACCTAACTGAAATAGAATTGGTTTCGCGACGATTCCGTTCAACCAACTAACATCGAAATGTCTCGAAATAGTGAGTCAACTAGTTTAATGACCAAGCTGTATATTGTACGATGGAATTCGACCAAACTTGAGACTACTTCACTCACTAGTAATCAAATAATGTAGAAGGCTAACTCATGGATGTCTGGAGTCAGTCTTTACGACACTAATATATATGCTTTTGTTTTACCATAGACATTTAAAGTGTCAACAGTTGAGGTAACAACACTTAGGATACAGATGTTTATCTAAATATCTTCAGGCCTATGATTTTAAAGAATGAAATTACATTAGAAAATAGTTCATGAAAGCCTATTACCATTTTACACATTGAATGTCTGTTATCCTAATGGAAACAACCATGTTTGTTGAGTACTGAATATATATGAAAGTATGAAATCTTGAAAACATGGTCAACTTCTCCTTGGGAGCCAATTGTATATACAGAATTGCATTCCCTCCCTTGAAGAATGATTGCCATCTAGGATAAAGCTAAAGGGTAGCATATACGCACGGGTGATGTTGAGTAACTACCAATTGTATCGTAAACCGACTGACCAATAGGCTGTTAGTACTGAATGTTATACTCTTCCTGGAACTGTTTTCCAGTATTGCGTGAATCAGGGGTTTAATGAAGATAAAAATTAATCCTTAATCTGTCTTGTGGCATATTTTTCAAGTCTAAACTCCCAGAATTTATAGTTATATATACATGAATTCATGTTTAAAAGTTGGTTTCATCTCGCCATGAACATTCCTACAATAGGTTTCTGAAAAGTTTCCTGTTTCATCAATGCTTACATTATTGTAAGTATTTTATACACTAAAAACTTTCGGTAAAAAGTTTGCTTCATTGTTAACTTACCAGCACGATCACGTTACACATACCCACATATTTGAGTTACTTTGAAGGTCATTCCCCAAAAAATACCAATAACCTTAAAGGTCATCATTATATCGACCAGTGAAACTACCAATCAGGTTTATCTATATAACTGGAAACACAGTCTTGAGTAAAATAAATAAACCTGATTAGTTATCTCAGTAGTTCCCAGTGCCTATTAGATATGAAAAATCGATAGTGGATAGCGGTGAAATCGAGGACGCATGTTCAGTTGAATTTGGGACAGGCAGGAGAATCCACAGCTGATGAGATACAAGTAGGACGAAGCACGCATCCTGTGTTTTTACTGCTAGCCACTATCCATCATTTCAATCGGAATTGAAAATACTGGCAATATCAAGACATCCACACAAGAGCTCATATACTAATAATGGTTTTTAGTGATACTCAAAAATACATCCTAATTTGCTTCAAAATCGAAGTTACTATGGTTTACACCATATGACTCTTAAGGGAAAAAAAACACCTTTACAACCAGAAAAAGTAATATTTTGTTTGTTATTCTACTTTATTTGAAATATACTGACATGAATCAAAGATCTGACAGTTATAATAAACCCAGTTGATGACGTGAAAAATCACTTCCACCTTCAAACCATGGCTTGAAAAGTTCTGATTTTTTAGTTTATCAAATTCAACCATGTTTTCCGAAAACAACACCACAAGGTATATCAGATTAGCACCTTCTAGTGGCGTCTTTTGCGTAATATATAAATAGGCCACAATTTGATTCGTATATGCTACGCTTATCGCCACTACCACCACCTATACCACTTAAATGATAACCTCCAATTAGCCAATAAACGAATAGCATATGAAGGTCGTTGTATGGTACCTACCAATCAGTATTTCTAGGTTATTCATATTACCTGTATGAGATATATTGTGGAAATTCATCCAGTGAATCGATATTTTTATTCTACAGAAATGATTCACGTGACTTTGAATTTTTAAATATTACCTAGATTATGTGTGCTGGTGTGCTGCAAATAAGTCATCAATGAAGAGAATATGCATCACTCTTCCATGAACAATACATTCGTTATTCTTGATGTAGTAGGGGATGGAGAAGAAATGTTTAGGAAATTTAATAAAGTATACCCTGCTAGAGAGTACACTACGCTAGGAGGATGTAGTGTTATTGTACTGTTTTATTTACAAGTTCAGATGCTACAGTGGAGAACACTATATAAGACGTACTACAAAAGCAATTTCTAAGGCGTGTTTGTGAGTATCTACATTCATAGTCTGTCAGGAAGGGGATCGATAAAGTCCATAAGAAGCTAAATTCTATCTGATATGGCTGATAGTGGTCAGTCAGTAGATAAGATGGATATATTCAACATTATCTGTGGCATACGACCAAAGCTTTCGAATGGTGTTCGAATTCATCTTTTACACATAGTGGAAACTATAGGTTTCAGGCTAATAATCCTGGCCTTCATATGCAGAAGTTTTTACACGCTTAACAAGTCTTTCTTGGTCAGGAGAAACCCAATAAAAAGCTGTAACATGGAAATTTTTCTTCATACCTTTTTATTGTTTATGCCTTTCATATACTTACACTAGGTATTGGGCAATTTTTGACTCTGTAAGCTGTTTACATTGTAATACAGTTTTGCTAGCTCTTATCATCATCATCTGAATTATGGCTGATGTTAAAAATGGTTAGTGACTAGAGGCAGAAGTCTGGACGTGCATTTCATCCTACATAGGGCTCGTTGGCCGCATACACCTGCCTACCAGTGAGTGATGTTGTTTCCACTAAGGAGACTCAAACCAAGTACCCATCGCTTTAAGCATCAAAGCGTTATACACTAGGCCATTGAGCCATGACAGACATCCTTTATCAAACAGTACTTCATGTCAACTGCAGGTAGAAGAGAACGGATAAGTGAATTTCAGCAAAGGTCATCCATTCAACCACACACCTTATAAACAGCGTAACCAATTGTCAACAGATCAGCACCTTCATTTCTCATCTTTCTTCTATTCTTCTGCATTAGACCAACAATCAATGTACCTTTGTTTTCATTATCATTTTCATCTGCATCTTCAACTGATACAACATACTGTGGATTGATCCAAAATGTATCTAAAATGTTAAGTGAAAAAAAATGGAATAGGAAATGTTTACAGGATTTTAAGTTGACAGATTACCGTTATGTAATGAATTTCAAAGAAACTGATCTCCCATGATATTATGTAGTTGAAGTGACAACTTCAGCAGTATCACACAATTCTCACTATCGGAATATCGTCGCATCTGACAGGCTTTATACCCACGTATATGAGTGTGACCAAACAAGATGTCTGCTATTCATTTAACCTCTTTCACAAAGAGTAATGGCTTAGATGTGAGTCAGAGAAGCCTCTTACAGCAAACATTTGTGCAGTGTATCAGTGACACAACAATCAAAGGAAACAACCATCAAATACCAAACTAGTCAATGATGATACGTTTACAGTAGTGAAATAGGAACACATCAATAGGTTCTTGGTACAATATAAATTCAGTATTGAATGCAGTCCAGCTCACCTGTGACTTAGAAAGTGAAGAAGGTGAGCCAGCAGTGTTGGATTGTAAGATTAAACGAACACAAGAAGGAAATCTAGAGACTAGTGTCTATAGGAATCCTAACCATTCGAATAGGCCTAGTTAAATGCTTAAGTGATACAGCGAAAAAGCTTACTAGTAGATCAGAAAATCTGCGAAAATGAAATTAGACACATCAAGAATACCCTACATCTCAATAATTACCCACCGAAATTTATAAATAAATTCATAAGAAATCGAGAGAAAAATATTAGCAGTGATAGTAGTAGTAGTAATACAGGTGTTGTTAACAATAATCCCACTACTAACGGTGGTAATAATGGCGACAGGGTTAAGAGAGAATTCAAAGCCTCTGCTATGTTACCATACAAGGAAGACACTTCAGAAGCATTACGAAGAATTCTCAATAAGGCTGGCTGGGATTAAAGTGGCTGGCATTCAAACCAACAAACTTGCTCAGAAACAAGCAAGCTTTGAAGGTTAAAAGATCCTATCGATGCAATTGAGAGGAGTAATCTGGTTTACCAGATCCCTTGTAATGATTGCAAGGTCAAGTATATAGGTCAAAGCAGTCAGTCGACCAGGTACGGTAGATTAGAATAACAGAGCACAAAAACTTAGCTAAATCATGATCAGTAGATCCTAATAAGATAAGAAATGTAGAGAAAAACTCAGCTATAGCTCTGCATGCGATGACACACAATCACACAGAAAGGTAGGATAGGGCGATAGTGTTGAAAACCAACTTAGTTGGGTGGAGGGAGAGATTGATAACCGACTGAATCTTTGTTCATCGAATCAACACCAATTACATGCGGCAATCGAAATGATTCTGCACCTGTCCCAGATATATGGAAAATTCCACTACTCTTGTCATCACAGGGATATATAAAGACTGTCTCGAAGTTGTGGAGTTACCTGATCTGATATGAATATGGACAATAAATTGTGTCTGAAACGTGGCTATCCAGTAAATGCTACTGTGTTCCTTCACTGTATGATATTTCTAATAAACAGACTAAAATGGAATTACACTTGACCACAGCGCCAGAGTTTTACACTTTTATTAACAAACTAATGAATCATTCGTGTATGCTATTATGCCAAGAGTCACTAGAAAGCTCTTGAGTGGAGTTATATATATACATGAATCTCATCAATACGAAGGATACTGCTTGCCTGAGATTTCCAGTTTTTGCTTTCGTCTGGTTCGTTTTGACAGTTACACATTCGACAGTTTTATTTCTGTCCAGCTTTAATTTTGGTAAATAGAACTCTAGACGTCAATTTATACACATCAGTAACTTGACTATGGCAGCTATACAGAAAAAAGAATTTGAAAACATTTTATGAAAACTTCAATAAAGTGAATTCTTTTCCTGAACATTATTTACTTGGTAGTGGTTAGCAGTGGAAACTAAGATGAGCGTACCATTCTGTTTGCGCTTCGTCAGTTGAATACACCTGAATCTCAGTGTATGATAGTATACGTACAGAAAGTTAACCCCAGCAATCATCATCTCATTTCTTCAACTAGAGATATCATCTTATACAGTGATTGGTTAGTGGAGAACAACCATTTTCATGGTGTTTAGCAAAACATTATATTAAAACAGTAATCTTACCAAGAAAATTACGACATCCACCAGCTGAGACACGACGCTGCCAACATCCCTCTTCAATACACATTTCCCAAACACGATTCACCTTTTTATCAATATCTCCCATAGATTGTGGTCCAAGATGACAGATTTCAAGCTTTTCAAAATTCGATGTGAAATCTTGATAAGACATCCTATAAAGTAAGAGAATGAAAATGAAGGGAAGATACTCTCAGAATACAGTGATTTGGATAACAATGAAGATGTCTGATTCAGTCAAGAAGTGTATACAAGAAATTCAGTCAAGACAGTACCGATCGAACCCAGGATGGTCAGATTTTGCAGTGGCGAAAGAGGCAGCGAAGACAGGACTTCAAGTGAATATAGAGAAGACAGAGGTGATGAAGATACCCAACCAACACCACCAGCAACAACAACAACAACAATGGCAACAACAAACTCCAATCACCATCACCGTCAACGGGAGAAACTTAAAGGAGGTAGCCTCCTTCAACAACACCTATCTAGGCAGCACTGTTCCAACTACAGGTGGCGGCACAGGCACAGATGAGAACGTCAAAGCTAGCCAGGATTGGAAAGACAACAAGATAAGCATTCATCAACCTCAAACCAGTGTGGAGATCTTCTGCACTCCACTCAGCATAAAGCGTGAACAACATCCAGATTTTCAACACCAATCCAGTCAGTCAAGTCAGTGCTTGTGTATGGTTGAGAGACTTGGCACGTCACAAAAGTATTTCCGACGAACTAGAGACATTGATCAACAACTGCTGCCTACACTGGCTCGTTAGTGAAGATCAGTTGAGATGAGATGGTGAGAAAGAATGTGGAAGAAGGAACTCTGGCTTGCCTGACAATGAACCAACGAAGCGAGAACGTATTGCTGAAGAAATATGCAGTGTAAGTGAGTGGAGGTGGATTGTACTGGGCATACAGTGAGAAGGTGGACTGGGGGTATCGCGCACCAGGCCAGTTGGTGGAGTGGAAGTTGGATGGTAATTGACGATTTGGCGTTGGAGTTGAGGGTGACATGGATGAGATGGTGTGAGGAGGAAATGAGAGTTTGTGGGCAGTGGTGGATCGAGGTTCAAAAGATTTGAGAGAAGAGAGTGGAATGGAGACGTGCTTGTGACGCTGTATGTTCCATTAGTAACCCAAGGGACAAATAATAATTGTATAGTTCACTCGGCTTTAGAGTCGCAATCGTTCCATTCTAGTTGCCTGACAGACTCTCAACTGGAATCTGACAATTCTTGATACTAGTCAGACAAATATTCTGTAACTTGATGAACTACTGCCAAGACTTGCTCTGACCACAATCAGATCAATAATGTCATCATCTTCTTGACTCTGATATAGGGATAGAGAGAGAAGAGACTAGTTTGGACAGCTACCAATCAAAATGTGTTTTATGTGAATACGTTTACAGTTAGACAGACGGTGGATTTACCAATCAGCAGCATTATTTTAAACAGTGAACCATCTATATATTAGCTGTATTCTCCTTTGTTCATCGGGGTCTTCGATCTTCCGACCCCAAATACACGTTTCTAAACGTCCATGTTGAGAAATCAACTAGTAATTTGTGGAATGTTGGTGGCTGACATTCGATCTCTGTGCATCGTTAACGGCTATAGCACATAGCAGTTTGGGAAAGATAACAGACCTGTCGGTTAGAAGCACAAGGATATGGCCTTATTAGGCAAGTCCGTGAAAACTTCGAAACACTGTAGGACTGTTTCGTCCCAAATTAAATCTCTTCAACTTTCCATATAAATCTTCAACTCAACCAATATTTGTAACAGAAGACGGACATCCTCACGAATCAAATGTAATCAGAGATGAAGACCACTTGAATAGTTATTGACTTTTATCTCAAAATAAGCCATGATGCATATCCACCTTTTCGTAGTTGAGTAATTTTTCAATGATCTTACTGTCAAGTCCCTCCCTATAGAGTTTCTATTAGAAAAGAGTTTTGACACAACCGACAGTTGCTTCTTCAGGTCTAAATATCGGGTAATCGTTTCGCTACCATCAGTGTACCTGGATAAATCCAGTTCACAGAACCAAATTCTTTGCACCTCCTAAAGTCGAATTGCATGTAATCGCAATAATTTTCGATGACAGCAGTATATTACAGAGCCTAAATGGAGAAGTGTTTTTAGGTAACCAAAAATAATTTTCTTTTTTTTTTAGAAAAAATGGTTTAATTACCAAAATTCTCCATCATCTTCGAATGTTAAACCAACTAGTTTTCTTTGTTCCGGTGATATAAGCGACCATTCCCTGGATTTATCACTCCAAGCTCCTTTCCATTCTGACTCAT
This sequence comes from Heterobilharzia americana, assembly GCA_944470555.2. Classification (NCBI taxonomy): domain Eukaryota; kingdom Metazoa; phylum Platyhelminthes; class Trematoda; order Strigeidida; family Schistosomatidae; genus Heterobilharzia; species Heterobilharzia americana. Next base: position 73,088,740 of record OX104128.1, on the reverse strand, counting down.
CACCCCAAGGATTGCGTACACGAACTAAGGGGATTTTTCCACTTTTATCCGGTAGTGAAATATCCAACTAAAATGTAAGATTGAACATACATGATGTATATCTATAAAGATACAAAATGAAAATGTTCAAACTTGGGGAGGTCGTTTGATAGACCCAGAATACGCAGATAACATAGTCCTATTAGGTGAAGACTCTGACAAGATGCAGAGTCTTCTGTACACCTTGAGTGGAAATTTGAGAATGTTTGAGATGCGTTTCTTGGCACCCAAATGGAAATTGTTGCTCTAGGACTGGTCTTCAACGGTGCCCCGATTAACAATAGAGAGTGAAATTACGTTTAAAGCATTCAACACTTCACTTACCTGAGAAGTCGGATCAGGACCTAGCGCGTTACTCACTGGCTGAAGAAATCTCTGCATGGATACAAAAGGCTCGGTTGGCTTTTGCCAACTCACACTATCTGTGGGGCCACCACGTTGTTCGATTGTGTATTAAGGATTGAGTGTACTATGATATAATCTACTCTCTCCCACTCTGTGACTGAAACATAGCCCCTAAAGGTAGAAGACATTAGAAGGCTTCTCATGTTTGACCCCCGTCGCCTTCATAGCATAGTCTTGTTGAGTAAAGCAGAAATCAGGTGTAGAGTTTTAAGGAAGGTAGAAGAGGTAAGACAGTTGATGCTGTTGTGAACCTTCATCAACTGAGATGGCTGGTTGGGACGTGTGTTACGTATGTATAGTCACTGTCTACCTCGTAGCACAATGTTGGCCGAATTAGGTTCAGACTGGAAGAAGGCTCAGGGCGGCAACAGTAAAAGGTGGCATCAATGCATGAAGTTTTTAATTTTGCCTTGGTTTGTGCTATGTAGGGAGATATAGACAAGCCGGTTGAGGTTCACGCGACAAGAGAAACCACTAGTGGTTGGAGACTTTAAGTGATCCAGCTGAGAATCGATGTCAGTGGCGCAGATGTATCCTCACATATTATCCTCATCATATTCCCATTCTCCTTTACTATCTTTTACTACTTTCTACTTCTACTCCCTTTGACCGATCTGTCTTTCGTACCTCATCCTTCATTTTATTGTCTCGTTGCTTATTGTGCTGACATGTGAGGTGTAGCAACTCGGACCGTTACGCAGTAATCCCTGGTCTTATGTTGATCTACACTTCTCACTGGTGCCTCCAATCTTGATGTCCTGATGTATAGGGTATGACATCCTAGACTGCTGTCGTTATGCAACACACAGCAAACACAGCTGTGTTTTGTTCTATGTGCTCACAGTCTTTGACTGGTCGAAAGTAGATTAGCGAAAACTTGACAAATTTTTTGGGCAATCGAAAATCCTAAAAATTAAACTGTTGTAATCTTGTAACACTTATGTACAGTTGAGTTAGTATTTTATCGTAGACTGTGGTATCAGTTGAAGGACTATTGAAAACCTGGGTGCATTGGGCAGCTGTTTCATCTTAGCGTGGGAATCTTCTGGAGTGTGCACTCATGACCTATTCCTATCAGGTATTCAATGGTTTTCCAACCGATGAATACTACCTCAAAGTTATGTAATTTATGAAGTCTAGTTCGCATGAGGAATGATGACCTTAAGAAACTGTGAACAGAAATACACTTAATAGTGCAGTTCTCTAACGACTTCATATCTAAATAAAGAGACTATTATCACTGATGGGTTTCGATAGGGTGTAAGAGAAATATTTTTTAGCTTTTAGTATAATTGCTTTTATATGATACCGTCGTTGATTGATCGGTCTCTATTAGCATATGGACTCCTGCGAGGATGCGTCGATATTGCCTGCGTTCTAATTGTATTCATAATAGATCGTGGCTAGCAGTGGAATCCAGGATACGCACTTCGTCTTATTTGGGACTCATCAGCTGGATGTACCTGCTTCCCAGTGAGTGATGTTTCCATACGCCAACTGAGACCAACCAATTCGGTCCAAGCAACGACGTTATCATATAAAAACAATTATACTGAAACTATAACCGTCGCACAAGAAGTGGCTATCGTGGCTCGATGGTGTAGTGGATAACGCCCTGGCGTTTGAAGCGACCACTCCCGAGTCCGAGTCCCGGTGGGACGAACGTCACTCCACAGTGGGAAGTAGGTACATCCAGCTGACGAGTCCCAAATAGGACGAAATGTGCATCCTGGATTCCACTGCTAGCCACGATCCATCATTTCCTAGCTCTTGCTGTAGTAGCTTTCTCCTCTAGGCCAAAATATTGATGATATCACCATTCATCTAAATGTGGTCGATTTCAAGTGTATTGCAGATTTTATTTATATCACAAGCCACATTTCAAAGTACATCAATCTCATATGACGTTATCTCATCTCTTTCTTCCCAGTGATCGGATTGACTCTCGTGTTATTTCGAATATACTGATTAGCTAGAAAGCTTCTTAAACCTCCCTTCTATGAATTAATTAATGTGGATCTGTCTGGATGTTTCTGTCAAGGTCTGTTAATTCTTACGACATGTTTTAAGCTCTGCCGTATTGTGAACCAATCTAAGGTGAGTGGAACAGAAGTAATCAATCTATAATTAAGAATGAAATTCAAGTTATATTGGTTTATTTGCAATGAATTAGATAGTTGGCATTGATGACTGTGAAGATCACTTCTTCAACTCTGTATCAAAACGTTACAGATAGGCTATGCATTCGGATTGATCACAGCATAGTAGCCTGCTGATCTATATATTTAGTTGATGGGGAATGCTGGAAGTAAGTTTCAAAAACCTGTAACCACTCATCTGAAAGGAGATGGATAACTCATTACATGATTCGAATCTATATTACTTCTAACTTCATGTAAAGTCCTTCTAAGCAATGATTGTGGTTGTGTATTAGTGCTAACCAAATTAATAATCCAAGGAACTGTTTCACTTCGACCAATAGAATTCCGAGAAGATAAACAGGGGTTGGGAGGGGGGAAAGTTCAAATAGTTAAACACAACCCCCTCAAAATCCAATGGAATTGGTGCTCATTGGTGATTAGCTTCGAGAAGTATTCCCGAAGTTCCAATGAGAAGTCCTGACCGGTGGAGTCAAAGCCTGATGGTCGTGAGGACAGTTACTCAACGATGATATTGGGTGACGGTTGCGCTATATATCGTGAGCTAACAGAAGTTGGAAATGTGGACGATTAGATTCTGAGCCAGTGGCTAGCTCAATGGTAACGCACTGGCCGCGGAACCTGAAGGTCACGGGTGCGCACTGCTGAGGAGTCCCAGACTAGTCGGATGAAACAGCTGTCCAGTGCTCCCAGGTTTCCTTTGTTCCTTCAACTGATGTCAGTCTACAGTGAATAACAACTACAAAATAAAAAGGAAAAAACAGTTGATATACTCACCATTTTAACAGCAGTCACAGAATAAGCATGTCCCATAATTAAACCATTCGGTAGTTTCGCTTCAAATTGCTTAGGATCAGCTTGAATTGAACATGCCATCAATGAGCACAACTCTTGACTTTTCAACATAACTGATAATAAATTTGCTGGTGTATCTTTTTTCAATTCAAACATTTCAGATATACCACCAGTGAAATCTTCCAATGCTTCACTTGTTGTACCACCTTTCAATGCTTCATATGAACCTGAAAGTCTTAAACCAATTGAAAAATGTTAACTTAAATTATGCATATTTATGTGAATACATTTGTATATGACAATATCTAAGGTTATATTGAACAATTAAAAGTGGAAGAACTAACTGAAGTCAGTGATAAGAGCCTACAACGAATCGAAATGGTTTATAGAAAGATATGAACATGTAAAGAAGAGGCTATTGAACCACAATATCCCTTTTCATAAAGGTTCCACTGAAACAGAAACCATCTAGTTCATTGACTCATATAAAACAGATGTTGATATTCCAATTCAGTACCTAAAAGAACTTCTCTTCCGATATACCTTGAATGTACCTCCTCAGATTTAACAGTGGCAGATAGGCAATGTAGCAATAGGTTCTCCACTAGGACCTCTTCTAGCTATTTGCTTCATGGTAAGCTTGGAAACCGTCAGTTTATCATCAATAATCAATGATAATTATGTCTACGATAGATACATTGGAATGAAAATATAGATCTTCATGCTTCAACTAAATTAGGAATAGAATCAAATTGAACGTCTCACTTTCTTGATATTCCATCCCCAAATAAAAGATGATAATTCACAGACAGCCTAAGTGGAATAGACAATTTATGAGTTTTTAAAGTTAATTTCCTCTAAGTACGAAGAGAAATCTTATCGATTCACTTACTTTGAAGATCAAGAAAATATGTACTGTGGATACTATTGACGGGGAACTTCATATACTTTGACAAACTTTAGAGGAAAACAATTTCCTGCTTAAATTCATAGATAAGAACATGAAGCCGAAGAACCTGACTTGAAAGATTCCTTTGCTGAATCTTGAATTCAAAAATTATATTACTGTAAACATCTTCATGAAAATGACAGTCAAAATCTTTAAAGAGAACATACTTCGCCACCAACCTTCAAATTATTTTCTCTTATAATAAACGTTTGGTCAATGTGTAGTAGATAAGCTAATGTACTCAGCCATATCAATGTATGTATACTAGTTTACTTGTTGTTGTGGAGTTGAATACATCGGTTGTACCATACATCCTCTTGTAAAACGTGCCCACAAATGGAGAACAATGAATATACTTCTAGTTCAATAACAGAACACCTCATGAACTCTGGTCATTTAGAGAGACAGCTCATTCAAAATCCTGTACACAGTTTAATTAAACAACTCGAATGGAGTAAAATTAAGGCACTTGTCGTCTATAACCATCCAGAAGTTTAGACAAGTGTAATGCGTTCAAAAACAGTATATCCAACCTTTTTATCTTTGCCATGGTCAGCACAAATCCTTGACTGACATAGATTTATTCTTTGTGTTACGTAACTATACATGTATTTCCATAGTCCTTTGTTTATTTTCCTACTGTAAACCTCCTTTAGTTAGTTATTCAATATATTTTGCCCCTTAATTGGAAATAATTCTGGAACGTTCTGCCCACTATTATATATATATATATATTCACGAATGTACAGCCTAGTAAATGACTTCATCGTAAAGAGAAATGCAACCACGTTTTGTCTTTTCCTGCAATCGATTATAGTGATGTATCATTCAACACAATGAATCCATATAACAGAGAATTTGGCAAGTGCTGCTGAACAGAGTATAACTGATTGATGTTACCATCTATCGACCAGTTTGTCTAGATAATGTATGTGCATTTTTCATATTGAAGGTGGAGTGGGTAACCAAGATACTTTTAAAGTTCAGTCATGAAGGAAAACTGACACCATATTCCCTAATCCATATCAATTGGACAGCAGCATAAGAGAGTAGTCAATAAGTAGGTCCTATAAACAGCACTTATACTTAAAGTTTGGTCATTTCACTACCATATACGTTGTACATTCGCCTAAATTTACAGAAATCTTGCAAGTCAGTTCCAACAAATAAATGGATCAATTCTATCTGGAGGTTTGTGGAGATTTATTAATTAATTTAGGTTGAAAACCATCATAGACTGATATAAATTGGAGGAACACAGCAATAGACTGCTATTACATCCAGCAGTGCAAACCCATGACCCAGTCGACTGGGGCTCGAGCTGAGGACCTTCGGGTTCCATAGTCAACACGTTGGCATCTAGCCTGTGGTTGGGATCCAGTGGTCCCTGACGGGGTGATGGGTGAGCACTGCTGAAGAGCCCCCCCCCGGTACTAGTATAAAACAGCTGTCCAGTGCTGATAGGTTCCCAATGTTCCTCCAACCGATGTCAGTCTTAAATAAATGAATCACTTTAGAAGGATAGCAGAGATGAAATCAACTCACGGACTGTAATTTCACTCAGTCGTTTATAACAAATACCCGTTACCCGGATGGTCGTTATGCCACCGTGGTCTAGTGCATTTGAAGCAATATATGATAGGTTTGAGTTCTAGTGTGTATACCATCACTCAGTGAGTTGGAGGTACATTCAGTCGACGATTGTTTGGTTGTTTTCAAGAAATATCAATGAGATACAATCCACAACTATTCCTGTAAACACCTCAAAATCAACATCCTTCATCATCAGAATACTGTTACTCGCCTTCATTGAAAGTCGAACGTACGCTGAAGTAGGTTGATAGGTTCCTCATGATACTGTAAGAAGTTAGTGATGTTACGCGTGTCACATTGCCCGAAATAGAGAAAAAAAGATGAATCTCGCAAACAATTATCATCGGTTGTATTATTTTATCGATCTGAAAGAGGCATTTTTCTTATGACTTATTTAGTGACATTATTGTATAGTTTCAGACATTCATCAACAACTGCCACATACGTTGGCCCGTTACTGAAGATCAGATGGATTGCCAGAATAACAAGAATCAGTAACAAGGAACTCTGGCTGGCGACGAACCAATCAAGCAAGAACCTGTCGCCCAACAAATATGCACTGGGAGTAAGTGGAGATGGATTGGGTTGGGCATACACTGAGAAGGCCGATTGGGGACATCATGCGTCAGGCCAGTTGCTCGAGTGGAAGGCGGATGGGAAGCAACGAGTTGGGCGTCGGAGGTGAGGGTGACATGGAGGAGATCGTGTGAGGAGGAAATGAGAGCTTCTGGCTGTTGTGGAGCCAGGTTTAAAAGATTTGAGAGAAGAGAGTGGAATGTAGACGTGCTACTGAAGCCCTATGTTCCACTAGGAAGGAACCCAAGGGACAAATAATAATTGTATAGTTTACTCGGCTTAAAAGCTTTTGATTGATCGCCCATCCATTTCTATATGACTCATAGTTTGGAAGTAATTGGTTTTTGAATGAGATCAACTATAATATGCTGTCACATTTTTTTTGCAATGAAGTCAACTGTTTCATGTCACTGAATTATGGTACATCGTGGGCAGAAAATTCAATTGTATGTCAACACACACAGCTGATTCATTATCTAAACTAGATACGGACAATAACTGTTATACGAGGTTGGCAGGGCTAAATTGTCTAAATCATTATGTGAGTGGATTGAGTAAAAGAGAATAGAAGACTTGGCAAGTGTAATCAAGATGGACCACCTACAACGTCAGAGTTGGAAGCGAATCCGAAAAGTCACTTGGTTCAGACGTTCACTACTAAATAGGAGACATAAACAATGCGATGAAAGTCTTCAATTTCATAACTTGTTAAATCTCTATCGTTGACTTCAACCGAGTTGGTTCGGCACGATTAGCATTTGGGCTCTTCTGCGGATGCTTCCATACTACCATCATCTTCAAAATTGTTACTAATCAAGAATATTGACTAGCGGCAGTGGAATCCAGCTTGATGAGTATTTTGTCTCGCTTAGGATTTACTCCCCACCTAAATTTACTTGTATATACGCCGTTAGGATTTTCTAAGACCTTTAAAATCAGAGAAATGCTCTTTGTAAATTCACTGACAATCATTGAATGTTTGCTAATAGTCTTCTAGTTTCTGTTTCCACCTCATCACTTTTTCTAGAATCAAAGTAAAAACGCCTAGATATCAAGGTGCATTCTCTTGGTAGTGTTGCACAATTAGCCTGTGCGTGATCAATCAATGCAACTGTGGAAGAAAGTGATCATATTGGAAAGCCTCCCCCTCTGCTAACAATTGAAATATTTCCTCTACCATATGATATAAATAAGTAACGGTCAATCAAACAAACAAACTTCATTTCAAACTGTTGATGAGTTAAGTAGGACGAAACATAATTGTGAATTAATCGAAACTCAATTGGTTGCAAACCGCCCCCCCCCCGCCCCCCGCACACATATACGCACAAAGTAGATATCAGTCTATGAGGAAATATACTTCAACTTACTTTGCATAAGCTTTTTCTAATAAAGCAGACCAGAATTCATTTTTCTCAGTTGAGTGTATATACACTAATGAACCTTGATATGTTGGCAGTCGATCATCAACAACAACCTCTTTCCATTCACCATAATGCCAAAAATGAAAACGAAATAAACCACAGTATTCTTTATCAAAACTTTGATCGATTGCAACCACTTGTTCAAATAATTTTTTATGCATTGATAAACAAGCGATTGCAGCCAGTAACCAACAATCACCTACAAGAAACAGGAGAATGAAAGAAATACAAGGAAAAGTAACACTTGGACAGTGTATTAGTTCAATAGTTCAATTCATCTATGAGTTAGAAAGTGATGAAGTTGAGTTAGCAACTGTTGAATTGTAAGATAAAACAAGATGGGAGTTTTTGAGACCAGTGTGGTCTATAGGAAACTTACCCATTGGAATAGCCACTCAGACTTCAAATCATCTCATACCATCTCAGTCTAGGTAGATGACACCTTTAAAGCATTACAAAGAATTCACAGAAAGGCCAGCATTTAAACCGATAAACTCGCTTAGAAACAAGCTTTGTAGGTTGAAAAATCCTATCGATCCAGTTAAGCAAAATAATCTGGTTTACTAAATCTTTTGTAATGAATGATTAAGAGGTGAAATTAGTTGACCAGGGTTGATTAGAGTAAGAAAGTGCAAAAACTTAGCTAAACCAAGTTGGAAATATGGAGTATTGGATTCTGACCCAGTGGCTAGCTCAATGGTAACGCGCTGGCCGTGGAACCTGAAGGTCACGGGTCCGATCCCTGCTGGTGCGGGGTCATGGGTGCGCACTGCTGAGCAGTCCCATACTAGGACAAAACGGCTGTCCAGTGCTCCCAAGTTTCCTTTGTTCCTCCAACTGATGTCAGTCTACAATGAATAACAACTTTAAACCAAGATTATTTAATCTGAATAAGATAAGAAATTTAGAGAAAAACTCGGCTAACTATAGGTCTGCACGCAATTACAATACACAATGACATAGTAGGGTTCAGGGAGAGATTGGTAATCGAATCAACACCAAATACATGCAGTAACAGGAATAATGATTTAACACCTGTCTCAGATATATATATAGAAGATGTACAAAGTAGGAGAGAAAATTAAGACTATCTAAGCTCTGTCATAAAGTTGTAGAGTTACCTGGTGTGTTCGAAACGTTATCCAGTCAGTAATACAGTTCCTTCACTATGTGATATTGCTGATGAACAGACTGAAATTTAAAAATACTTCTGATTTCAAGCTCATTAGTACTGAGAAGTACTAGGGAGGAATAAATAAGCATTTCTATAAAGTTCAGGAAACATTAGACATACATATCTCATACTGTTTGTATATAACCAGTTGTCCCATAGATAAAACGTAGAATATCATACAGGGGTATATTGTGGTTGAAGTCGTCGCAAACACACACCTCACAATAGTATACAAAATCCATATGGATAGAAAAAGAGTTTGTATTAAAGTAGAAAAAAGTGTTTGATAGAAGAGAAAATTTTTACTATATATTAAAGGGAAAGTTGGTGAAAATGTTTACACTTCAGAAGACATCCAAGAATGAATACATCTTCGCCAATGTGATTAATTTTCAGCCGTGTCATGAAGAGTCTTCAGCCACTAATGCTTAAGAGATTAATGTACACCTTCATCTACAAGACTTAGACCATCCATTAGGAACTTCATGGACTGGTTTCACAGCTTATTGGGCTGGCATCACATGTTGAGGTAGGCTCATAACCATATCGAATGGCTTGTCCGCCTCATTAATTACACTATACCTAACTTCATCGTTGTAGTTGCTGTGATTTCATTATATATGGCCAAAGCTACAAAGATCCTTGCCTTCAGAAGACAGTAGCCTCTTCATATCATCTATTTTCAACGATCATTTCTCACATCCATATAACAGGACAGAATGAACTACAGTTCAGTATACTCGTCCTTAAATAGACAGTCGGATATTTCACTAGTTTGCGAATGCCGAACAAGCCTTCTGTGTCCCAGCTGAGATTTCATAAGCAACCCATCAGCTCGATCGGGTTGATGCAACTCCCCAAGTAGGTGAAGTGGTCGACATATTCCACCACTAAACTCCTTATCACTAACCTAGGAGTTGTTGAATACCAGTTCTGGAGAATCATCTTACATTTGACAGGCGCCAGCGAGATATATGCAAAAACATACACAGATTTCTGCTCGCTGCTTTCTCAAGACCCACTATTTTATCAGCGTCTACCCTTAGCAGGACAATATTATCGGCATGTTCAAAGTGAACCTACCCTCCAGGGGGTCGGTCAATCTCTGTGAAGTCAGGCGTGCGTAAGGTTATGTCCATTAGTACGTCTATGAAGAATTTAGGCAGAAACAGTGACAGTTGATATCCCTGGTAGATACCGCTGGTTGTCGCCAGTTCTTATGACAACTTTCCCTAAATCCTTACACAGCGGCGTCAGTTCAAGTGGAGAGCTTTGACAAGCACTACATACTTTCTTAGTACTCGTTTCACAGTCACATACTGTCACAACACCACACGGTCAAAAAAGTCAAATGCTGCCTTTAGGTTAAGAAGTATTGGAAGCGTCGGATACCAGTATATATGCCTGTGCTGCCAAAGCTAACGAGTGCGGAAGATTCGAGTTTTTTATCTTGGAGCTCCAGTTAAGCCTTGGATAATTATGAACCCAAGGATATGACGTTAGTCAAATTGATTCCCCGGTGATTGTCACAAGAAGACGTCTCTCCCACTCTCATAAACTGGAATCACTGATTATCTAGGTCAATCTGATGGAAATATCTATGATTTGTATACGCCGCATCGCACCTCATTTACTCTACTTCATAGTTTTCTACATCTCTATCCTAGACAGCTTATGGTGACACTCTCACATTCTCCTGCTTTTGCATAGTGTTACACTGTTACCATCAGTGGCTGTATATATTGATCTGAATATTCTGTAGTGTTTAGAAATCAATTGTAGTCTGTTATGAATTCTGCAGTTATGCAAATGAGAAGTGAGCAAGCTTATATGTATGATTTTTTGACAATCTGACTGGATACATGAGAAGAAAATCAGTTTGCCCTACTCAATTTCATTCTACGTCTAGTCTGTTTAACTTGGAGTTCAAGTAAGTTTGAGCAACTCTGCAGATGATGCTGACTTCCATGACACATCCGATGATTAGTGGGATTTGAAGTAATATGAATCAGACTGTATGATAGTATTGTGGATACCTTCACACCTTATCTTAACTTGTAATATCACGTACCATGGTTTGATTTTCTCGTCCCCTTTCTACGTCTTAGGGATTCCACCATAATCTTTAGACAACCTTGTTTTTGTAGTAATCTGTAGCGTCAACTTGTCGAAAGTGTAGCGGATTGAAAAAGTAAGAGACTGTTGACCATTAAAATTCAACCTAAAGACTGAACGCATTCACCTCGACATCTGAATATCTAGAGTTAAATCCCTGCCAGCCTCAGTGGTTTGTGCTGCTGAGAAGTCCCACACTAGGACGAAACAGCTGCTCAATGCCTTCAGCTCTTTACTGGTTCTCCTGCTGTCAGTAATAAATGCCTTCACATTGTCAAGTTTTTTCTAGGGTAAGAAGATATTTTCAAATAAAATTTTCACTGGCATATGCTTTATTTAACTGTTTGCCAACTTCAAATGCATTGACCAGATGATTATGATACAAGACGACTTGACCTAAGTAAAGAGTTATTTATGCTGCATTCTATGAATCAATCTGATTGTAATTTGATTACGCAATCTAACTGGCTTCTTGTTTAGTGACCACGCACACACATGTAACAATTTTCGAGTAAATAACAAAATTTCGTTACATAGAAACTATACAACTGCCTGTCTATCATCACACTGACATAAAGTAAGCCAACTATGAAATGTTAATAAAAGTATGTGAGATAGCCGTGATTTGGTTGCCAAACGTTGTATTATTCATACTGGATGATGATTGCAGATGAAATGAAATTAAAAATGTGGTTTGTGACAGGAGGCGAACCAGGTAGTTGGATGCCCTACCAACTGAACTAGGAGATCCCCTTGCTGACAAGACTTTAATTTCACTTCAATCATGAAGGCTTGCTTGCTGAACAGTTCCCTACAGTTGATCAAGTCATTTTAGTGACGACATTTCAATCAATCCATTGAATGTGTGTAATTCAGTCCTACAGAAGATTCATTTGTGGCTGTAATAGCTCAGAGATAACATCTCCGATCGTCGAATTGGGTGATACCGGTTTGAACCTCGAGGCATGACATGTCAGTTCTGTGAAGGTTGTAGATATGCCTTGTTGAGGTCAGGTGCTAGAAATAACGAAACCAAGATTGGACACGTCTTTTTGTCGAGTAACTCCATTCAACTAACAGTCCAGTTTTAGTATTGTAAATTCAACAACTATGTAATATTGCCTTTTTATTTCAGTGTTATTCTACCATCACTTGTTACTATTGACTAGAAACAAAATATAAGAGAGAAAGAGAGATTATTATCAATTTCTTTCTCTTAAAGTATTCTCTATCTATCCCAATGAAAACACACTATTCAGGTCAATCGGTAATTAATTTATAAATCACATGGAAAGTATTCTCATTAGTTATCATGTGGTTTAAATTCCCCCTTCCCTACCAGAATAACAAACAAAATAAATATCACTAGTAGTGAATAGTAACATTAATTCAATGTTCAATGTATTTCAAATAAATAGGAAGTAGTAATGTACTTTTTATTAGCTAAGAATTCAATAAACAGGGGTGTTATAGAAGTTAAAGTATTGAAGTATTTATTTTGAGCAAAAATGAACTGGAATAAGTCGAAGGTTCATTGAAAATACAGCTAGCAGGTTAACAGAAACCAGCGTATATGGAAATAAACATTTCATGTCATTTATTATTATTTGTCCCTCGGGTTCCTAGTGGAATACAAGGCTTCAGTAACATGACTGTAATACACTTTGGTTTCTACGGTCTTTTCAACCTGGCTCCACGACTGCCCACAAGCTCTCATTTCTTTCTCACATGATCTCCTTCATATCACTCTCATCATCATCATCATTATCAACATAGGACCAGGCATTACTGCATAACGGTCCAACTTGCCACACCTCAATATCAGCACATCAAGTAAAAAGGTAGTGAGGTGAAGGATGAAGATAAGTGAATGCAGTCAAAAGAAATATAAAGTAAGAGAAGAAAGGAAAGAGGAGTGACAAAATGGTGAGAATCGGTATAGCGTTGTTAAGATGAGGATAATGTGTGTATACATCTGCGCCACTGACATCGGTTCTCATCCATATCACCCACAGTCTCCAACCACTGGTTCCTCTTGTCTCACCGACCCCAACCACCTAGTCTGCATCTCCCCACATCGCTTAAACCAACAGTCAAAGACTTCATACATTGGTGCCATGTTTTAGTCTGGCCACCTCCACCCTTTTTCCAGCCTGGACCCACCTCAGCCAACATTGTGTGACGAGGCAATCGGTGACTAGGCAGGCATACGTAGTACGTGTCCCAACCATCTCAGTCGATGAAGGTTCACAACCTCGTCAAATGACTTACCTCTTCTCCTTCCCTTAAACTCTACACCTAACTTCTGCATTACTCACGGTGTGGTGACACCACGGAATACGTCCTATATTACGAAGGCAACGGTGATCAAACACCTGAAGCCTTTTTGTATCCTCCACTTTAAATGGCCATGTCTCACAGCCATATAGTAGAACAGGCCTGACTGCTGTGCAGTACACGTGACCCTTAATAGACAAACGAATATCACGGCGGTGCCATAGGTGGCGCAAATTGGCAAAAGCCAATCGAGCCTTTTGTATGCTTGCAGAAATCTCATCGGCAACTAACCCACCAGGGTTGATCCTGCTTCCCAGGTAAGTGAAGTGGTCAACACACTCAACCACTTCACTCTCTATTGTTAACCGCGGTACCGCTGAAGACCAGTCCTGGAGCAAAAATTTGCATTTGGGTGGTGAAAATCGCATCCCAAACATTTTCAAATTCCCACTCAAAGTGTTCAGAAGACTCTGCATCTTGTCAGCGTCTTCACCTAACAGGACTATGTCATCTGCATATTCTAGATCTAAAGAAAATTCACCTGTGATCGGGTCAACGTCTGTGGAACGCCCATTTCATTGTTTTATCTTTAGGTTCTACTCAAAGGCCTGGCGCATGATGTCCCTAAAACCATCTTCTCAGTGTATACCCAATCCATCTCCACTGTCTTCTGCATATTTGTTAAGCGATGGGTTCTTGGTTATTTCGTTGCCAGAGTTCCGTGTTGCTTATTCTTTCTGGTAATCTGAGTGAGCGTAGGCGGCGGCTATTGATGAATGTATGTAGTTTGTTGGAAATCCCTTTCGTGACGTGCCAAGTCTCTCAACCATTACATAGAAGCACTGACTTGACTGATATTAGTGTTGAAAATTCAGATCTTGTTCACGCTTTATACTCAGTGCAGTAGATCTCCACACTGATTTCAGGTTAATCAAGGTCTGTCTTCCTGTCTTTCCGATCTTGGCTTTGACGTCCTCGTCTATGCTTGTTGAAACGATGCTGGATAGGTAGGTAGGTGAAAAAGACAACTTCTTTTAGGTTTCTCCCGTTCATGGTGATTGGTGCTTATTGTTGTTATTAGTGGTGATATTGGTTGAGTATCTTCATCACCTCTTTCTTCTCTACGTTTAACTGAAGTCCTGTCCTCGCTGCCTCTTCTCTCAACTTGTTGGTTTTCGTCTGTACATCTTCGAGTTTTTGCGACAAGACATTAGACATAAATCATCATGAGTGAAATCCAAATCTTCTAGGGTCTTTTCATCGGTCCAGTCAGCGTGTGCCCCTCTTCTCAACCCTCACTGTTGCTTCTTACGTGATCTAGTCCAGTCGACCACAATCAGGAAGATCATCGGTGATCGTAGACAGCAAACGTGTCTTACTCATGTCTTCACTTCACTTCACTTCAAAGGCGTCATTGAGCCTTCCATTGTGAATCGCTCGGCATGTAGCATCGTTTAGCACATAGCTGTTGAATGAGGTTGATGAAGGTTTGTGGCACTAAAACCATAGTGTCGAAGTAGCTGCCTGCCAAATCGCTTCGCAGTCGACGCTGTCGAAGGTCTTTTGGAAATTGATGAGGTTGACATAGAGAGTTGACTGCTAGTTAATGCTCTGTTCTATGATGATGCGTAGCGTAGCGCTACAATTTGATCCAGTCGTAATTTTGAATCCAGGACAGCTTTTAGTCTCTCTAGGATGTTGTGGCCTATTATTTTGCTATTCCATGTCATAAGACAGAAATTTTCTATTTCAATTTTTATTTTATGTCACTGTGTGGTCAAGAAAAAAACCTGATTGGACAATCTCATCCCACTGTTTACCAATCGAAATATGTTGTTTAACTTGTGACATTGTGGTTTTGTATATTCATGAAAACTGCTGTATATAAATGATATATTTTTGTGAAGTGAAGTGTCTTCTTTGCAGTCACCGGCCGATGTTTGTCTTCTGATGTTTTCACATTTCAGTAAAGCATAAAGTTCTGTCCAATCCAAGCGTCACATTGCCTTATTATCGTATCTAATATTATCCACTTCACAGCTTGAAGCTTTAAAGCATCTTGTAGCCGTTACATGAACTGATATCACCATTTGTTATCAGGTAACAGATCCATCCATCGATCTGGTGTACACAGACAACATTTTCCTACCAAAATGTAATATTTTCCAAGGATAGTTGATATTTGTTTATCAACAGAAAGATGATGACATGATGTTTCAAGAGTCCTTTACATAGAAATTGAGCTTAAGAAGAAGGAATGAAATGGTTTTTATTGCTGAGTCATCTCAAATGGGTTAGCTCTATATTGTGAAATCTTGGCAGATATGCAAGAGGACTGTTTAGTACTGTCAACCTACAGTGTCTAGAATGTTGGAGATATATCCCATAGTCGGTGAATAGATGAGAAAACGTTCTCATGATTCATACTTTACTATTTTATACAGTAGACTCTTAAGCAAAGAGGTTAGGTTATTTGATGCGTTTGTGAACTTGTGACGATTGTGTTAAGCAAGAACTGCCTTCTTTGTGTGTTATACAGATTAACACAGTGGACTGCAGAAAGATATCTCTTGAATGTGATAAGCAACCAACAGATCACAAGATAACTGATCTCTTCATAAGCACACGACGAGTATCATGGAACCACCACAACAGTAACAAAGAAGTTAGGTGTAGAGGCTGAAGTGATTAAAGACCTTTATCGACTCAGTTGGCTGCGATATATCACACATACCTACATCGTCGTGAAACGTTAGCCATAGTAGATTTAAGTTGGAGAATAGTAGAAGATAGTTAAAGTAAAACATCGTTTCAGTTCATGAATCCTCTGACTATTGATCTAATCATTCGTGGAGGGTCCAAAATTTATTATATCGACTGATTCACTGACGACTAATAAAAAAAGGCGCACGCTTTTATCCTTTCACATCATAGTATCGAGTAAATGCTAAGAATCGGTCTAAATTCGATATCTTGATATGAGCCATAATCAACTAATTACAGCTCAGGAATCTTTGCTGAATGTATATAAGAATGAAGAACAAATAACCGTTAACACTGAAGAATCAAAGGCAGAGGAAGATCCTTCGTTGACTGGATCTATTTTGGAATCTATTCGGTTAAGAGTCGAGTTTCTAAACCAATCAGCTCCAAAGAGCTCCATATGAAATGGATTACCTTGGGATAATACTGTTTATGTAACTTTCTGAACTGAAGGAGAAGAATTTGCACATATAGAGAACTGATCTGATCTTGGACAAACTTTATTAAAACGATCTTCATAGATAATACAGGCAAGAAATCGAGGAATGAGATCCGCTTATTTGCAAGCTAACCAGTCATGTAGTACTCAGGTAAGGTTACTACTATTAATAAGTATTCATATCTAACTCTATACACCTTCAATTCATCGTCAGGTTGGCAATGATGATGATGATGATGATGCCAATCAAAACCTCAGGTTATAGAACAACTAACTGTGAAAGTTTCTATCTTTGAACTCCAAGTTATAACCAGTAACTACAGTGGACTTAGTGAAGCTTGGCTTATTCATACTGTATTCCTGTTATAAGGCATCAGTTTTGCACCAAACATTGTTATTGATCTGAACATTTTAACGTGTCATTCCCGTATCACTTTTTACGGTATAACTAGTAATGTATTTTTGAGATGAATAAGGGTTTTTAATTTAGAAGTAGTATTCATCATGGACTGACATCAGTTGGGGCACCGTTGAAAATTTGGGGTCACTAGGAATCGATCAGGTGGCTGAATGGTAAACGCGTTCGTCGTGAAACCTGAAGGTCTTGAGTTCGATCTCTTGCCCGGTCGCGGTTGCATACTGCTGAGGGATATGACTAGTAGTTTATTTCCTACCCCTATTGTAGTGTAATTCACTGATTGGTTAATCTTTACTCCTACTATGCAAACGTCTTAAATTGTGGATAAGGTCATTTTTCATATGTGTACATATATCACGTGTTTTGGGATTGGTTTATGATTATTATATTCTCGGAAGAATAAACTATCCCATCATCCAGCTTCGGTCATCTATATATTCGTCCCGGGGTTGTACTCAGTGGCTCTTGCGTATTAAGTTAGCTGTCAGCTATGCGTCCGTATTATATTCGTTCGGAATATATAACCGTTGGTATGCGAAGATACATAACAACTCCACTATATAAAAGATTCTATAGAGAGAAAAGAATTTTCATTATGTAACATCTGGACAAAAATCTAATCGGCAGTCGGACCTCGTAGCTCAGTTGGTAGAACATTGGGCTAGAAACCCGATGGTCACAGGTTCGAGTCCGGCAGCGATGCAAATTCCTATTTCATAGTCACAGTATCTTCTCCCGGTATTATTTCAGCGCTTGGGGCAGGTGGGGCATGGTAAAGAGTCAACTGTCAGTCGACCATATTGAATTCACAACGTAGGTTTCATGCTTATTTGCACTCATCAGCAAGGTATATCTACAACCTCAAAAGATTTAAGCCTGCTTCACTCAATTCGGTAAGTAATGAAGCTAATACTGATGTATTTGGGTTGTATTTCACCTCCTGTAAGACTACTGGATTAGATATGTTGATTGGATACTGAAAAGTGATCAATTTCATGGTGTATGGTTCTAAGTGTGACCGATTTTTTAGTAATCTTGCCCCTAAGTCAGTTAATTGTACTAGTCGGCGGTTACGTACCTGACAGTCAGTCAGCTGTCAAAACAAAAATGACAATATCAGAACGGCATCTTAGACGTTACTAAGCTTCCATCGAGATATATTATGTCAGTTCGTAGTAAAAAGTACTTTGATGAGTTAAGCCCCGTAGAAAACTCTGCGTTCGACTAAAAACTGAAACACTATCTACATAAAGGAACTCTGTGTCAGCTATAATCTTTCTAAATCTATTTAAATGAACAAAGAATGTGCTTTTCAAGGAATTCCGCTTCTACTTCTTCAGATCTTACAGTTATGCATCTAAATTGTGTAGTTCTGCATCAGTAATACACAGATGTCGTTTGACAATTTCTCAGTACATTTGGGAAGGAATTCGCTTTAGAAAAGTATTCTATGAACGTTGAGTAATGTCAGTATAACTATCTAAACGATAAGCTGGAAATTTAATGAAAGACAATGTCATAAAATTATATCAGATTTATCAGAATGAAGGGATATCTGTGGGGGGCGGGGGGGCAGATGGAATTTGAAAATTAAGTTATATGGGGTTGGATGCTAAAGAATTTGTGAATCTCGAATGCGTCCATAGCAGTTGTACCGGTAACATCTGTTTTTTTTTTGTGAGCACATAACTCGGATTGTTTAATTCCGACTTCAACCGCTTCTGGAGTCTGAAGGATTTGAAGAGGCATACCTCTGAGCAAGTTGATGAGAACCTGATTACTGATGGAAATTGACTTATTCATAAGTGCACTATTCTGGAGCTGTTAATAATCTTTATGATACCTTTGCTTAATCACTCTGGGAGGTGTTCACAAACACGGAAAATTAAATTCCTAGAGGAGCGGCCAACGTAACTGGCTCCACAACACCAGTCAAAATGATAAATAGAACCAGAAATGGCCTATTTAAGTGTTATCACTGAGCCTATGGAAAACGTAGTTTGTAACTGATCAATATAAAAGTTCCTTGAATTGATCTCCTAGTTGATGAGTCAATATCTCCCTAGGAACATCATCTCAATTGTATCTCTCCAACTCATAGTCTTTATTCTGTAGCTTACAACTTTTACTGAATTTCTTTTGTATTGAAGGGAGATGAAGCTGAGAAAATATGTGTATTGCCCTGTCCACATACTTTTCCTAAACAACTTCTGCTTGTTTTTTAGAAGTAGTATTCATCATGGACTGACATCAGTTGGGGAACCATTGAAAACCTGGCAGCACTGGAAAGCAGCTGTTTCGTCCAACTAGTATGGGACTCCTCAACAGTACGCACCCACGACCCGGCTAGGGGTCGAACCCAGGACCTTCAGGTTTCACGGCGAACGCGCTGACCATTCAGCCACTGGGTCAGTCGGTTTCCAGTGGTTCACAATTTCCAACTTTTGTCAATTCATGACATAGCGTGACCATCACCCAAAGTTTTCAGTTACCATCCACTTCACTTCCGACTTGCTGACCCCATAGGTCATACCTTCTCATTGGAATTTCCTGACATCTATCTGGAAGCAAGTCACTAATGAGGACTATAGAGTTATGTATTTTTGAGAATGAGAAGCCGTGACCTGTGGGGTCAACCAGTCGGAAGTGAAGTGGATGCTAACTGAAGACCTTGGGTGATGGTCGCGCTATGTCGTGAATTGACAGAAGTTGGAAATTGTGAACCAGTGGAAACCGACCCAGTGGCTGAATGTTTAACGTATTCGCCGTGAAACCTGAAGGTCCTGAGTTCGACCTTTAGCCGGGTCGTGGGTGCGTGCTGCTAAGGAGTCCCAATGGTTCCCCAACTGATGTCAGTCTATGATGAATACTACTTGTAAATTAAAAATCCCCATTCATCTCAAAAACACATAACTTCTTCTTTATCGACCGATCTGTTTGTCTTGACAGATGAACATCAAGAAATTTTATTTCGCCTTCCGACTCTTCCTCACATGCAAACTTCGTCGCTGGGTGCACTTCGTTAATTCTGCTCAGCATGTTTGACCTATTTATGTTGGTTTCACACAGGATGGCGTACAACAAGTAACTTGCCATAACTCAGGTATACAAAGAACAACTTTCTGGATTTTTCCTTATAGAATGAACTCCCCATTGGAACAATACGTGGATTGGTATTGCATGCATTTTAAACAGCACAATAATCTTCTCTCAAATTCTACTCCTATCCATATTGTGAATATTAAATCGATCAGAGTTTCGAAGAACTACACTCAATGAGAACCAGGTACATCCGTCTGATGAGTTTGAAATAAGTTGAAACTCATATCATATCAGCATGGAGATAAATTCAAGTTAGCATACTTCATACAGCCACAAGGAGAAATCACCAATACAAATAGAAAAGTAATCAGGATAAAAAGGATAGTTAATGTGGTGATGGAAATGTGTGTCTAATATTCAAAAAACGATACTAAAAACCAGATCGTTTACCACTAAGCCATTTAGTTACAAGGTGGGATTCTTGGATCCCATTTCTGGCTACTAGCCAACATAATGTCAGTTGTACCGACGACTAAACATATTACACAGTCCACTTTAATCAACTACGCAACATTGATACAAATTGCAATCCCTCTTGTTTTCTAACCCAATGATTGTATTGGTAAAATTGATTTGTACTTGTGTGTGTATGTGCCTGTCTGTCTGTCTGCCTATCTGATTGATTGACTGACCGATACTGTGCATTTAGGAATTTCGATCACGATAATATGTCAAGAAAAAGTCGATTCTTTAACAAATGGACACATACTGGATACACAATCTTAGAAGAAATATTTCTTTGGCATTGATGTAAGCCATAAAATCCAGTTTACATCTTTATAATTTGTTAGTAGTTACCGTTAAGTTAAAAAAGGAGAAAAACAGCATTTCCACTGAAACTCGAGCTTGCCAACATTGCTATCTTCTCATTGGCCAACTAGAGGTGACCTCGAAGCAAGGACATTTCATGGTCATTGGTGAAAATAACACGACAAGGTGAAATCTATCCGATCGGTAGGATGATTATTAGTAGTGGAATTCGACAGGCACGTTTCGTCCTATTTGGGACTCATCAGTCGGAAATGATGTTCATTAGGAAAGAGATGAGATCTACTTACCACGTTCCACTAAGGTCTGTTTATATACTTGTACAACATACTATTGTTGTCGGTCACTTGGAGTGATTTGAAAATTTTCAGCTTCTAATTTACTAGGAATATATCTGTGATTGCGGCATATGGTGGTGTGAATACAAACTTCTGACATGATCAGTTTCTTTGTAACCAAATCAGAAGAACATCCAACACTTACATCATATTTACTTGGCTACCAAATGCTATCGACCGATGTGTAAGTGAGGTCATCAACTACTCAAGGTTAGTAGTCAGGTACATAGAACACAGAAACACTTTGTGAGCCATAACTGAGAACCAGACAGTTCTTTAGCATTTATTTATTTATTTATCCCTTTGGTTCCTAATGGAACATACCGCTTCAGTAGCACCTATCCATTACACTCTCTTCTCTCAAATCTTTTCAACCTCGATCCACAACAGCCCACAAACTCTCATTTATTCCTCACACAATCTCATCCATCTCACCCTCACCCCCAACGCCAAACTCGTCAATTCCCATCCAACTTCCACTCCACCAACTGGCCTGGTGCCTGATGTCACCAGTCCACCTTCTCACTGTATGCCCAATACAATCCACCTCCACTCCCTTACACTGCATATTTCTTCAGCAATACGTTCTTGCTTCGTTGGTTCGTCAACAGCCAGACAAACCTCCTTCTTCCACATTCTTTCTCACCATCTCATCTCAACTGATCTTCAGTAACGAGTCAGTGTAGGCAGCAGTTGTTGATCAATGTATCTAGTTTCTTGGAAATGCCTTTCGTGAGGCACCAAGTCTCTCAACCATCATATAGGAGCACTGACTTGACTGACTGGATTGGTGTTGAAAATCTGGATGTTGTTCACGCTTTATGCTGAGTGGAGTGCAGAAGATCTCTATACTAGTTTCAGGTTGATGATCGCCTGTCTTGCTCTCTTCCCGATCCTGGCTAGCTTTGACGTTCTCATCTGTGTCTGTGCCGCCACCTGTAGTTGAAACGATGCTGCCTAGATAGGTATTGGTGAAGTAGGCTACTTCCTTCAACTTTCTCCCATTGACGGTGATGGTGATTGGAGTTTGTTGTTGATATTGCTGTTGGTGGTGGTGTTGGTGTTGTTGGTTGGGTATCTTCATCACCTCTGTCTTCTCTACTTTCACTTGAAGTCCCATCTTCGCTATCCTGCCCCACCCTGCCGTGCCTCTTCTGTCAACTTGTTACTTTTCGCCTGTAGATCTCCCAGTTTGTGTGACATCAGACATAAATCATGATCGGCGAAATCCAAACCTTCTAGAGTCTTTTCCCCGTACAGCCAGCTTATCCCCTCTTCTCACTCCTCCCCATTGTTTGCTGCATGATCCAGTCCAGTCGACCACAACACAATCAGGAATATCATGGGTGATAGTAGGTAGCAGCCTTGTCTAGTCTTACTCCTGTCTTTACTTCAAAAGCATCACGTTCTTTAGTATAACTAAGAATAACAATCAAATTACGCGTAGCTTAACATTGCGTTTTGGTCTCACCACTAGGAAGAATGAATAGCTGGTGTTTCAAATAATTCAACTATTGACAATTCACACCACGTCTAACTTGCATGGCGCTACTCTTAAAATGCTTTTGTCACATACAAGAGAAGCTACAGAGGCAGCATAGCCTTCATAAATCTGCTGTTTGTAATAACCACATGCACATTCGTGCAACAGACAATGTGCCACATCTAATGAGTGAGGAGTAGGTGGTAGTACTACCTGCTTGTCAGTACCTTGGTAAGTGGTACGAGGGTTCGAACTAGAGACCTATTGGTGGTGCGTGTGTCAATGGAACCAAAGTTCTCGACTATTCTTCGTGTTATAAATTATTCATAATTTAAGCCAGTGACCTTTCAACTACCATCTCAACTGTCTATCAAGTGAGTTACGGAACTCTTCATTTTTATTCACGGAGGGTTTTGGGCGATTAGGACATGAACATATGGCATTTAACGAGAAGATTTGTCTAGGCAGCTTTTGGGTTTACAATGAACAGACAGTTGCATACTATGCATTCACATGACAGCCGGGAAAACCCTTCAGTGACTAAAATGAAGTTCTGGTGAATCACTGAGTCAGTGATCAAGAGGTCACTGGTTCAAATCCCTCTGAGGCCGAGGTCTTCATTTCACCTCCAATCATCCTCCTGAATCATTAAAACAAGTTAGCCAAATCACAGACATCTTAAACAGTCTGGTAAAGGAAATAGATTCTTAGTCAAAGCTAAACTTGTCTGCATGTATTTATGTATGCTTTTTTTAAGCCAGGCTATCTGGGATTGTCTTTGTTAGCATCGTTTAAATCTGAGGTTTAACTCGGAGTTCCAGACTGATCTTCAGACCTACGGATATCCTAAAACAAACCTGGTGGACTGGTCCTTTCATCGAGTAGAAAACATCCAACCAATGAACTCACGTGAAAAAGAACACAACTGCTACAGGATTCTACAAAACGCCCCTTTAAACCGATCAGCGTCATCTGGAAACCCTCTTAACTGTCAGGCTTCTCTGCGTCCAAATTTTCGGGGTAACCGGTTCGTGGAACGTAATCCCTTCCCCGTGAGCAGACATGAATAGGACAAGTTTAACTGAAGTTTCCAAAACCTTGCAGACCTAAAGGCAGTTCATCTTTCTGAAAAGACATTCCTCTAGGAGTCATGGCTCATGAACCCATAGTGCCAACAGATTCACAATAGCGCCTTTCGTAGGGTTTCTGAGTTACAACCAAGGAAGGGCGAATGACACCTGTATACGAGACCGAATATTTCTCACCTTCTCAAGGTAAGACTACACACATCTCTTGGTATTACTCCAAAGGCAATGACTACCGGAAGATGGATTCGGCTTACCACCATACGTTTCCACTATTCCAACGGCTGACAAAACCTTCCTTTGCTTTGAAGGCCCACACCACTGATCTTGTGCATATAGATCAAATTGACTTCGGTTTTCAATAAGTCAACTTGATAGTGTATTTGTTGATATCCATCGGAGCTATGAGAAGGCTTACCGTTGTTTGCAACACTAGGCTCAAACCATAATCCTCGGTGTACAAGATATCTCCGGTTTTTACAAACCAGTAACTTAAACCGATCACCACTTAACTGCACTGTGTAGACCTATCTCAATTAGTCAGATGGCCATCAGTTTATTTAACCAGTTATTGTTGAAAACTGACACTCAAAATACAAAACTTTACGCACATGTATAACACATTCAATATTCAATACAAAATATCAATCTTTTTTAGAAAGATCCTACTTACCAAGTTCCCCTTGGCGTACATCGAATCGTGATGCACCATCGCTGATGAATTCGGGATTTGAACAGATTTCCTGTAGAAGAACAAGAAAATATACAGTATAATTAAGTGAATAGTGAGGTGGAAAATGAAAAAGTTATTACACTCATTTGCTTGTTGGTGGCGGGTAGTAGAATCTAGGATGCATGTTTCGTCCTATTTCAGACTCACCAGCATCCACTCCATTGAGTGATGTTCTCCCCTATGAGATGTGAACCTCTTACTCATCGCTTCAAGGACCAGAGCGTTTCCCACCAGTCCACTGGGGCATGACACCAACTTCTTGTGCAACAGATATTAGTCATTATTTCTCAGTGATACTTTTAGTCACCCTTTGTTATTCTGGATCGAATTGTTCGACCTCTGTTGGATTTGGGGCTCCTGCATGGACCCCCCCCTGAATATTCATTATGTTGTAATTTGCTTGTTTGTGACTAGCAGAGGGATCCAGATTGACGCGTGTTCCATTCTATTTAGGACTCACTCGTCAGGTGAATGTACCTGCACCCCCAGAAAATCAACAAATAGTTGTCACTAATGCCCATTATACAAGAGGTGGCTATCATGATTCACTTGCCTAGTGGCATTTGAAGTTATGGGTACGAGGCTATGGTCTCAGTGGGGGGGGGGACAACAAACTAGGGCACATGTATGTCTAGCTGATGAGTCCCAAATAGGACGACATGCACCTTCTGGATTCCTCTGCTAGCTACACTCAAATAAATATTTGATGACCCAGAAGTCATCTTATCCAAAACACTATTAGAAAGAAAGCTTGGCTGAAGATTCTCGAATGTTCAAAAGTGTTGGCTGCATGCGAACCTATTCACATGTAGCTAAAAACAATTCTTTCTGCTAAAATACAGTTCTGTTTAGTACATCAGTCGGTAATCTTATGTCCAGCGTCAGTGGAAGATACAAGAAGTCATACTATAGTAAGACTTTAACTATGAGGCTTTAATCCAATGGAAAAGATGACAGAGAAATCCATACAATATACATTTACACTTTACAGTAATAGATGGTAGGCTAAAATTCTATTGTGTAAAAGGCAAACAATACTACATCTAGGGTTCGAATCCGTTCGGAGATCAATGAATCACTATTCAATTCCACTTTTTTAATCGATAAATTTCCAAATCTAATTCATAGTTTAACAGGGGAGTGTAAACTTTTAATTTGAAGTCTGTTAGACAACCCCTATAGGTGCAGAGTTTTAGTGATGATACACTTTTTTCAATCACTTATCTCTCATCTATCTATCGATGTTCATCATCCTGCTGGTCAGTTTGTTAATTTAATCAAATCACTACCTAAAGGAACCTTTTCTCAAATAAAAATGAATCGATCAAAAGCATAAATCACCGACAAACAGTCAGTGATTTAACACAATGATCCAATCGCTTCAATCTGACTGCTCTATACGTTTTTCTAGCCTACATTTTGCTTCATTTAACACTGCACAATGAGATGGACGATGACTAGGTGGGTGCAACACATATCTCAGTCACTTCACTACCTTATCAACTGACTATTCTCTCCTACCTACAACTGTACATCTGACACCTGCACTACTGATATGGGGACACCATAACACATAGCCTATGTTGAGAAGGAAGTGGTGGAATCACCGCATGAGCAGTGTTCAAGGCAGGTGAACGGTGAGGTTCAAACTGGTGACCCATTGGTTGAAAGGAAGGATTTACCACCAGCTAGGATGTGTTTGTAGTTGGAGGACTCTTGTCCAAATGATTCAGCTTCACTCTGCTTATCAGTGACCTGATTCAGTCCACTGAAGGAAGGTTGGCTGAGACACTGAAATTTCAGAATTTACTTAAAGTCAAGGATAAAATGCCAAGTACATTGAATCCCTGCTATTATCACCGAACAAATCTATAGAAGTCAACACAGAGAAACATTTCATAACAACACAGAAGAGAATATTTAAGTCTCAGAGGGAAGTGAGAAAGCAGTGAACTTCCATAGCAAACAAGTAAACTGAGATAGTCAACACAGTGAAACATTTCACTGAAGATTCTTAATTTACACTCGAAATATGGGAAATCCTTGTGAGAGATGCGTCAGTTTCGGATCAATCTTTTGCCAGACTCAGCTCTCCCATAAGTACTTACCATATCACCCTCATCACAATTTAAATTATCCATAGGAGATCGATTTAAGAAGGACATTAAAACTGAGACAGTCGCCTGTACATAAATTTTGTCGCTAACGGGGAAAACATGTAGCCAATCAAGTCTTTAACTATCCAAAGCTGAAGGACATCTATGAATCGATTTTGTGATATGGCCGTCAAGCGAAGTGATATGATACTGGAAGTCAGTTGACAAGAAACCATACTTGACTTGAGTTTTGCAACTCTTGGGATTCATCGGCATGGTGTATTTGCAACCATAAGGAAAATAGTGCTCTCTCGGTAGCTTGAACTCGTGTCCTACAGTTCTGATATCACAGAGCTTACTATTAAGCTATTGAAAATTCGACTGATACTATGTAAGACTGTGTTGTATGTACACTGTAGTCATCAAAGGATAACTGCACAGTGTTGAGCACCAATAAAATGACAGGTATATCATCAGTCCATTGGTGATCAACAAATGCGCATAATCCAGTTTCATGGAGGATTACAATCACCCAACTTCTTCGTCCTATTTAAGTGAACCCGCTCCATTGAAGTCAGTTGACCAGATTTAGTTGGTCTAAACAATTCGGCTGTATGATCTGGGTTTGTCTGGCTACACAGGTGAGGAACTCGGTGACAAATAAGCGAAACAGCTGTCCAGGGTCCAAATAACGGAAATACTCTAGTAGGATCGCATAATTTTCCAGGACAAAACACAGAACCAGTCAATCAACACAAAATAAAGTTCACTAAGCAACTATATTTACTTCGTGATGGCCAGCAATGGAATCCAGGATGTGTGTTTCATCACATAGAAGCACCTACACGCCATCAATGAGTGACCGTATTCCCAACACATCCAGCCAGGTTGTTATCTACTTCACTTAGTGATCCAAAAGCACCTCTTCTATAATCTGTAAACCACTCGATTACAATTTAGTCAAAGTAATGTTAGACAGTAGCTATGAATGAAATAAATCCAGACAACGTGTTTCGTCCCAGTCAGGACTCGTCAACCAGACATACCCACCAACTTGTATAGTTGTTCTCAGTAAGACTTAAATTCAACATCCTGTGCCAAAACATTGAGCCGAAACAATAATTTACTAGCAGTTTCATAGCTTAGCAAAGTTGTCACCTTAGAGAAAGTTATGTCTGTTGGTAAATGAATAGTCTTCAGTCGGTGATTTTCAATTAACTGAGAGCGTTGTTTTGCGTCAAAAAACGGTATGTCAGCCAATATATATATATATATATATATATATATATATATAGCACTAAAGTTCATATATATTTGTTTGCACCAAAGTCACACACACCAACTATTACACATAAGAGCAATCTGTGTCCAACCGAAATCAATACATTTTTCGGTAAACACACAGAACTCAGTATTCTCATTAATAAATGCAATAGATTATTGATTTTGTTCAATTAGTGATGACTGAAGTTGGAATGAAAATCTCGACCGTGGCCGGATTCGAATCAGTGACTACCGGGTTTCAAGCCCAATGTTCTACCACCACAAACCTGGTGGTCACTGGTTCGAATCCGGGCATGGTCCTTTTGGATAGAGATGATCGTTTGACCAAGGTTCTTCACTTATTGGTCTTCGTCAGTAGGGAATATCTGTGAACTCGAAGGAATTGATACCCTCTGTGAAAGTCGAACCTACGTTATCCAGCGTTTCAGTCAGCAACGCTGCCATTAAGCTATTGAGCTCGTAACTGACCTCCTAGGTTCAGGGGTTCATACCAATTACTTTTTACCAACCAACATTTAAGTGCACCACAACGGTGGGTCCCCTGCCTTGATGACCAGATTCCTTATGACCTACAGGAGGTCAATCACTATGCGAATAGCTCACTGCTGCACGAGACCTGTGTCCACCGATAGCCTCCAACCATCTAACCCATGCCTTTAACGAATATAAAGACTTAGATAACAACCGTAAAACACCCTACAAACTTTAAAGTAGTTTACACCATATGGTGACATCAGATGCAGAATCCAGTAAAAGTATGAGAATATCGATTGGATACTGCGTTCTAGCGTTGGGCTCCTTCAACAGTGTACACTCAGGAGCCTCAAAAGTAACTGAGTAGTAAACAGAAATTGAAAGATAGTGGGTGCATACTACTAACGTGTCCCATATGAAGAGGAAACAGTTGTTAAGTGCTTTCAGTTCTTTAGCTAATCTACACGATGATGACTAGTTTCAAATCAATAAAAAAATTTTATGCCATGGAAATATCAATGACTTTGAGTGAACTAAATAAGGTTAGATTTTAAGGTTGGAATTCATCATGGACTGATTAACACTAATTGGAGTAACCCCTGCCAGGGATCGAATCCAAGACCTTCAGGTCCCGTGGCTACCACCTTACCACTCAGCTAGCCACTCGGTCGGATTCCAAAGGTCTATATTTCCTACTTCTGTCAGTTCACGATATAGCGTGACATCCATCCAATGCCATCGTCGAGTAACTGTCTTCACATTCATCTTGGTTGACCCCACCGATCACAATTTCTCATTAGACTTTGGGAATCACCCATCGAAGCTCGTCATCAATGTGCACAAAACAGCTGTGCAGCGCTTCCAGGTTTCCATTGTTTTTCCAACTGATGTCACTCAGTCCGTTATGAATACCAACCTGAAATCAATAAATAAATCCCCACAAACCTCCGAATTGAGTTAATCTAGTCCTAATTGGTAACTAATTTGGAGAGGTAGTTCCTGAAGTTCCTGTGAGAAATCATGACCAGTGGAGTCTAACGGAATTAAACATGAGGACAGTAACTCAACAACCACATTGTAAGGAGGTCAGGCTATGTTGTGAGATGACAGAAGTAAGAAATGTGGACGATTAGATTCTGACCCACTGGTTAGCTCGATGGTAACATGATGGCCATGGAACCTGAACGTCCTCGGGTCGATCGTTGGCGCAGTGGTATCATCTGTGAGCACTGCTGAGCAGTCATACATTGGGACAAAACAGCTGTTCAATGCTCCCAGGATTTCAACGGTTCTCTAACTGATATCACTCAGCCCATGATTAATTACGACCTAAAATCCATTAACAAACCTCTAGATAAAATTACAATTTGTTTATAGGCCGTCTCATGCTTTCTGCAAGATTCTGTCCAAGTTATTGACAATGGGAAGCTCAGTAATGTCTTCAAAGTGAAGTGAAGACAGGAGTAAGACTAGACAAGGCTGCCACCCACTATCACCAATGATATTCCTGATTGTGTTGTAGTCGACTGGACTGGATCATGCAACAAACAGTGGGGAGGGGTGAGAAGAAGGGGATAAGCTGGCTGTACCGGGGAAAAGATCCTACAAGATTTGGATTTCGCCGATGACTCATGCCTAATGTCACAAAAATTGGAAGATCTACAGGCGAAAAGTAACAAGTTGACAGAAGAGGCAGGGGTAGGGCAGGGCAGGGCAGTGCAGGATAGCGAAGATGGGACTTCAAGTGAATATAGAGAAGACAGAGCTGATGAAGATACCCAACCAACAACACCAACACCACCAACAACAACAATGGAAACAACAAACTCCAATCACCATGACCATCAACGGGAGAAACTTAAAGGAAGTAGCCTACTTCACCAACACCTATCTAGGCAGCACTGTTTCAACTACAGGTGGCAGCACAGGCACAGATGAGAACGTCAACGCTAGCTAGGATCGCAAAGACAACAAGACAGGCGTTCACTAGCCTGAAACAAGTGTGGTAATCTTTTGCACTCCACTCAGCACAAAGCGTAAACATCATCCAGATTTTCAACACCAATACAGTCAGTCAAGTCAGTGCTCCTATATGATGGTTGAGAGACTTGGTGCCTCACGAAAGGCATTTCCAAGAAACTAGAGACATTGATCAACAACTGACGCCTACACTGACTCGTTACTGAAGATCAGTTGAGATGAGATGGTGAGAAAGAATGTGGAAGAAGGAAGTTTGTCTGGCTGGTAATGAACCAATGAAGCAAGAACGTATTGCTGAAGAAAGATGCAGTGTAAGGGAGTGGAGGTGGATTGGACTGGGCATACACTGAGAAGGTGGACTGGTGACATCAGGCACCAGGCCAGTTGGTGGAGTGGCAGGCGGATGGTAATTGACGAGTTGGGCGTTGGAGGTGAGGGTGAGATGGATGAGATTGTGTGAGGAATAAATGAGAGTTTGTGGGCTGTTGTGTAGCGAGGTTGAAAAGATTTGAGAGAAGAGAGTGTAATGGAGAAGTGCTACTGAAGCGGTATGTTCCATTAGGAACCCAAGGGACAAATAATAATAATAATAATGATCGTAATAAGATTCTATCCCAAACTACCTATGACTCCCGTAAATCTGCACACACAGACATACACAGTGATAGCTTATATTCCTAACCATAACAGACTATTTGCATTGAATGACATATATGTGTGTGTGAATTTGTGTAATGAAAATAGGTATACACACCTATTCTTCTATCAATAATACAGAAACTTTTGTAATATTATTCTTTACTATACACAATTATATTGAATGTACTTTATACAACAAGATAACTAAAATAAACACCTCTAGCACATATGATAGTTTGCACTTGTATGACATTGTACACTCTCTTCTGATTGGCTAATCTTCAAGGTCACTTGTGCATATATACTATTATTTGAAATCGTTAACCTTCGAATCGATAACGTCCTTAGTTTTACGGCATGAACTTTTTTGTGGCATAGATTTATTGTTTCCGATGGATAAATCTTTCAGTAGACTAAAGGATAAGACATTAGTTTACTGATACTAATCTATAATGGTAATCCTAATGTGCGTTTTGGTTCGAACTCAGCATTTTCTTTAAAAATCAATCAATTAATCAGTATTAACATAGGATCAGGCATTACTGCGTAACGGTCCAACTTGCCACACCTCATCATATCACTACATCAAGTAAAAAGGTAGGGAAGTGTAGGATGAAGATAAGAGAATGCAGTCAAAAGATATATAAAGTACGAGAAGAAGGAGAAGAGGAGTGACAAAATGGTGAGATTCGGTATGGCGTCGTTAAGATGGCATCAGTTCTCAGCCATATCACTTAGAGTCTCCAACCACTGGTTTCTCCTATCCCGTGGACCCCAACCACCTAGTCTGCATCGCCCCACATGGCTCAAACCAACAGTCACAGACTTCATACATTGGTACCATGTTTTAGTCTGGCCACCTCCACCCTTTTTCCAGCCTGGACCCACCTCAGCCAACATTGTGTGACGAGGCAATCGGTGACTAGGCATACGTAGTACGTGTCCCAGCCATCTCAGTCAATGAAGGTTCATAACCTCGTCAACTGACTTACCTCTTCTCCTTCCCTTAAACTCTACACCTAACTTCTGCATTACTCACGGTGTGGTGACACCACGGAATACGTCCTATACTACGAAGGCAAAGGTGGTCAAACACCTCAAGCCTTTTTGTATCCTCCACTTTAAATGGCCATGTTTCACAGCCATATAGTAGAACAGGCCTGACTGCTGTGCAGTACACGTGACCCTTAATAGACAAACGGATATCACGGCGGCACCATAGGTGGCATAAATTGGTAAAAGCCAATCGAGCCTTTTGTAACCGTGCGGAGATTTCATCGGTGACCAACGCACCAGGGTTGATCCTACTTCCCAGGTAAGTGAAGTGGTCGACACACTCAACCACTTCACTCTCTATTGTTAGTCGCGGCTCCTCTGAAAATACCAGAGTGTTATTCACTTGACTACTGAAACATAATTATTAAAACTGACTGCTCTGATACATCTACACCAGTGAGGTCGATTCTCAGCATTATCGCTTTATAGTCTTTAACCACTGGTGCTTGCTGTCATGTATGGAGCCCAAATCATAAGTTGACATTCCTTACAGAGCTTAGACTAACAATCAGAGAGGGAACAGCAGGTCAGTATACTTGACATAATCGGATATCATGTAGGTGCCACTGACAGTGGAATCTGCCAAAAGCTAAACGAGACTTTTGTACCTATCAAGATATTTCGTCCGCAATTGACCATCCAGGACCAATACAATTTCTCAACTAATTGAAGTAGTTACCGTACTCAAAACCGATTCATTCCATATCACCAAACAAGGCACCAGAGAAGATCAACTCAAGAAACAGCAATTTGCATATGAGTGATTTTGGTAAGCAAACTACTCAGAGACTAAATCTATGATAATGAGTATTCTGATCGCTGTTTGACATTCTAACGTTACTTCAAATAACTCTGTGATTCTTCTTAGAGTTCCGTGAACATTCATGTCTGTTACGGTTTGTAAAAAAAAGGATAAAGTTAGCATTTCTCAGGTGAAGAGTTGCTATTAATCTGGTTTTTAAACAGGGTTGATTTTCACTTATGCATAACTGTGTCCATAGGTCTACAAGTAATAGTGTATCACGTTTACCTCTCAACAGTCAAATCCAGCGTAATCCTGAAAGATCCAGACAAAACATTCTTACCTTTACGACTCTCCTACTGTATGATAACGTGATCGACACAAACGGAGAATGCCTCAAGTTATTTACGAATTATCACCGAAATGTACTTGCATCACCATTTTGATGTCCCCCATGGGGAGTTAAAACCGACCTCCACACTCACAGAAGCGCATCCAATCGATTGATAGACAAATAGGATAAACCTTGTGTCGCGGATTCCTCTGCTGACTGACAGAATCAACATAAAACTTAGCCTACAGCTTGGTCGGCTCAAGTTACCATACTTCACAGGTGGAGAGAAAAAGAGACTGATATCAACTTAGAAAACGTTGTGTAAAAGAATAGACAATCTGAAGATAAAGGTTAGTGTAAATATTCAAACTTGGGAAGATGTCAAGAAGTGAAAACGTCTA
The DNA here is from genome assembly GCA_944470555.2 of Heterobilharzia americana. Classification (NCBI taxonomy): domain Eukaryota; kingdom Metazoa; phylum Platyhelminthes; class Trematoda; order Strigeidida; family Schistosomatidae; genus Heterobilharzia; species Heterobilharzia americana. The sequence goes on along the minus strand of OX104128.1, from coordinate 73,055,099 downwards.
CCCCATTGTGACGTCCTTGCAATCATGTCACCAAGAGTCAATCCTTAACCACTGATTCCTATAGGTTCGGCGACCCAAACTGGAGAGTTTACATTTCCGTATTCGGCTCAAATCAACAGTCGGGGACTTCACTGACAGATTCCAGGTCTTGGTTGGGCCACCCTGAACCCTTCCATCTGACCTCAACATTGTTCACATGGTGATTCCACCACGCGTTGACAGTGCTACGAAGACATCTATGGTCGATAAACTGTAACTGTTTCATGTCTCTTATGTTTAACGGTCATTTCCCACAGCCGTTGGACAGGATAAAATGAATTACAGTCCAGTATACCCATCCCTTAATAGAAAGTTGGATTTCTCACCGGTGTCACAGATGATGAGCGCAATCAGCGTCTAATACTTCATACACTTCAGTCTGTCTAAAAAGATAGTGGACACTGAAGTTAACGTTAAGTGGTATACTGCATTGAATCAAGGACACGTAAGTAGTTCACCTGCCCCAACTGTCGATAATTCATCAATCACGTTTATTCCACGTACATACTGATGATTTAGATATCTCATGCAATACTCAATCTTGACAAGATAGCATTTCAATTCAAATCAGCCCCTAATGAATTATGTACAGTGTTGAATAACAACCTTATCCCTACATGATGCTTAGATAGAATTGATACAAGGTTGACACGAAAATCGACTACATACACATATATATACACAGTAATACTCAAGTAAAAACAAACGACTAGGTATATAAAAAACACTTTATGGTATCTCTCACACGGTTCAGTGTTCAATAGAAGGAAATTCACATTAATCATGTGATAACTGTAACAAATGAAGTTGATATTCATCATGACTAACACCAATTGGAGGAACATTAGAAACCTAGGAGCACTTGACAGCTAGCTGTTTCGTCCCGATATAGGACTTTTCTGCAGCGCTCACTCATGACCTCGCTCCACTGGGGATTGACCCCAAGGCTTCCAGGTTCAGTGGTCAGCACGTCACCATTAAGTCAGCCACTGGGTAGGAATTCAATGGTTCATATTTCCAAATTCTGACAGTTCACGACAGAGCTATTACCACCCAATATCAACGTTACGTATTTGTCCTTACGGTCACCAGATTTTCCCCACCAATCAAGACTTCTCAATGGAAATTCAGGAATCAACTCTTGAAGCTAGTCCATAATGAATACAAACTTAAAAAATTACTAAATCCCCACAAGAAACCACAAAATTAAACAAATAAAGTAATTTGAAATCCGACTGCATCCGTAACCAAGATTGAGGTCAATCTTATATATATATATATATATATATATATATATATATATATATATATATATATATATATATATATATATATATATACATCCAGATTGGAAGAAGGCTTGCCTTGTCAAACTCCCGAAGAAGGGAGATCTAAGTCTTTGCAAGAACTGGCGCGGAATCACGCTCCTGTCCACCCAATACAAGCAAAATATTAAGCCGCATCATTCTGGAAAGACTTAAGGATGCACTAGATTCAAAACTACGACCGGAACAGGCAGACTTCAGGAAGTATGAATCATGTGCAGACAACATTGTAACGCTACACTATGCATCATCAAAGAACAACAGACAGAATCGCAACCAGCTGTACCTCTACCTCAACCTCATCGACCTTGAGAAGGTCTTTGACAGCGTGGATGGAGAGGTAATTTGGAAACTGCTTCAATACTACGGAGTACCACAAACACTTATCACCGTCATTCAACAACTATATGAAGATACCACATGCCAAGTAATTCACAATGGGAAGCTCAGTAATGTCTTCAAAGTGAAGTGAAGACAGGAGTAAAACAAGGCTGCCACCTACTATCACCTACGATATTCCTGATTGTGGTCGACTGGAATGGATCATGCAACAAACAGTGGGGAGGAGTGAGAAGAAGGGGATACGCTGGTTGTACGGAGAGAAGATCCTACAAGATTTGGATTTCGCCGATGACTCATGCCTAATGTCACACAAATTGGAAGATCTACAGGCGAAAACTAACAAGTTGACAGAAGAGGCAGGGTGGAGCAGGGCAGGACAGGGCAGGGCAGGATAGGGAAGACAGGACTTCAAGTGAATATAGAGAAGACAGAGGTGATGAAGATACCCAACTAACAACAACAGTAACAACATCAACAAACCCAATCACCATTAACCTCAACGGGAGAAACCTAAAGGAAGTAGCCTCCTTCAAAACACCTATCTAGGCAGCACTGTTTCAACTACAGGTGGTGGCACAGACGAGAACGTCAAAGCTAGCCAGAATCGGAAAGACAGTAAGACAGGCGTTCATCAACCTGAAACCAGTGTGGTAATCTTCTGCACTCCACTCAGCACAAAGTGTGAACAACATCCAGATTTTCAACATCAATCCAGTCAGTCAAGTCAGTGCTCCTATATGATGGTTGAGAGACTTGGTGCGTCACGAAAGGCATTTCCAACAAACTGGATACATTGATCAACAACTGCTGCCTACACTGACTCGTTGATAAAGATCAGTTGAGATGAGATGGTCAGAAAGAATATGGAAGAAGGAAGTTTGTCTGGCTGGTGACTAATCAACGAAGCAAGAACGTATCGCTGAAGAAATATGCAATGTAAGGGAGTGGAGGTGGATTGGACTGGGCATACAGTGAGAAGGTGGACTGGTGACATCAGGCACCAGGCCAGTTGGTGGAGTGGAAGTTGGATGGGAATTGACGAGTTGGGCATCGGAGGTGAGGGTGAGATGGATGAGATTGTGTGAGGAATAAATGAGAGTTTGTGGGCTGTTGTGTATCGAGGTTGAAAAGATTTGAGAGAAGAGAGTGTAATGGAGACGTGCTTGTGAAGCTGTATATTTCATTAGGAACCCAAGGGACAAATAACAATAGAATTATAGAGGGACGAATTATTTGACTTAATGAATCCTAAGTGTGATAAAAACCCGCTAGTCACCAAAATAATGATGATGATCCCCTCATAAATCATCATCTCCTGCATGAATAATCCAGATTCCTAATCGATATTTCCACCTTTGATCTATTTAAGTTATTTTACAGTGTATATATATTCAAACACTTCCATTGTATACGTTAACAACTGCTTGGCTAAAGAGAAAATATACCAATACATAGACAAACAAACAAGAGACATATTATACACTCTTGATGTCAGTTAATCCATGATGAGAACGATTTCAAAATTTCTCTTTTACAGACAAAATCAACTATTTGTTTGTTTGTTTTTTCTATCAGTTTGCCAGAGTGTTACAAATGTAATCATATCAGTTCACTGTTACTCTAATCAATATCAACAGAGGACCAGGCATTACTATGTGATGAGTGATCCAAGTTGACCAACACACTTCATTTCATATCAGCCTATTAAGTGAACAAGACAATAAAATGAAAGATGAAGAAAGAAAGAAAAGTTGATCAAAAACGGTATAAAGTAATAAACGAGGGAAGCGAGGAATGAGATATGTGAGGATACATCTGAGCCACTGGCATTGATTCTTAGCTATATCATCACCTAGATTCTCCAACCAGTGGTGAGTTTTGTTGTCCCCTTACCCCAACCGATTAGGCTACATCTCCTTACATAGCTCAAATCAGTAGTCAAGGAAACTTTTGCAGTAGTGACATCTTTCAGTCTAGTAACCCCGAGTTAATCTTATGATCTATTGTGATTGAGTCAAAAATAGACATATATGCACACAGACAGATCTTTGTTCCTCATAATTTCTTCTAGGAATGAAATAGTCATACAATCTTTGTTTGAATAACGTTGCTTGTGTATGTGTGAAGGCGGACGGAAGTAATGCAAGGTAAATGGATAAAGATATGAATATACGGAAAACCGAATTCCTAGAATGCCGATGATGTTACCCTTTTACAACGAGATTTCTATAACTTTCTGAAAACTGATATCCTTAAAGTATTACCATTTGTTGATAGTCCTGAAATCCTCCGCTGTTTTATTGGATCGAATTGTTCGACCTCTATTAGCATATGGGGTCCTATGCAGATGTGTTGATATTGCCTGAATGTTCATTATGATAATATACTTGGATGTGACTAGCAGAAGAATACAAGATTCCTATTTCCTCCTTTTCGGGAGTAGTCAACTGGATTTACCTGCCTCTCAGTGGGTAATGTTACTGAGGCTCGAACCCAGTACCCTTCGCTTCAAACCATAAAACGTTATCTACTGAGCCACTGAAGAGCAACAATCAGTTCTTGTGCAACGAGTATCAGTTGCTGTTTACTGATACGTGTCACTTTACGTTGCCATACAAGGCCGAATGGTTGACTTGATGAATCCCAAATATGACGAAACTCGCGTCCTGGATTCCCCTGTTAGTCGCCAAAATGAATATATCATCTCCAAACTGTTGATTTGTAGGAGGATATATTAATTTTAAGTTATTTTCATCACAGTTTCACATCAGTTGAAGAAGCATTGACTAAGAAGCTACCTGAACGAGTGCTTCAATATGACCTCAAGTTTATCATAATATCATTTGCTTTTGGTGCCCAGTAATAGAAGTCACGAAATCTGAAGATCGGCAGAAATGATTACCGACTATTTTAGTCTATTTGGTGGCCAGCAGTGAAATCTTGGATGCGCATTTCATCCTATCTTGGACTCATCAGCTGGACATACCTGTACCCAGACGAGTAATGTATTTCCTCCCACCGAAACTCTCAACTCGTACCCATCGCTTCAAAACCACAGTGGTATCCACTAGGCAACTGAAACACGATAGCCACCTCTTTTACAACGAGTATTAGTGATGGCTATATGTTGATTTACTGGGGGTGTATATGCATCCAGCTGATGAGTCCGAAATAGGACGAAACGCACATCAAGCTGGATCCTTCTGATAGCTACAACCAAGCAGATCACATCACAATGAATATTCAGGCAATATTGAGGCATCCACATGGAAGTCTGTATGCCTCCGTGGCCTAGTGGATAACGTCTTGTCGTTTTTGTAGCAAAGGATACGAGGTAAGAGTTTCAGTGGGGGGGGCGAACAATATCACTCACTCAGGTACAGGTACATCCAGCAGATGAGTCTGAGATAAAACGAAAGGCGTGTACTGACTTCCCCTGCTAGCAACAACTCAATAAATTACCTTTGACGTACATTTAGTTTTTATTCATGGATATGTGTACTTTTCTCGTAGTAAAACAATTTGTTATTCTGTACTCTCTTCATTTCAAGTATACACATTTTCCTGTCGTTTCAGGTCTTTACTACTTTTACTTCTACCCTTAGCACAATTATTAGTGTCCTTTGTTATCCTTCTCAAATCAGATGTGTTCTTGTGTGTGTGTGTGTGTGTGTGAGCTGGTCTGTGGAAGCGACACACAATTTTATAGGATTTGGCAAGTTGTGTTTTTTCTCTAAACGTCCATTTTGTTAGTTGGATGGACAGGAAGTTCTAGACCTAGATTTCATGCCTGTTTGGACACTTCAGCAAGGTGTATCTGCAACCTTGATGGGATTGATGTCCCCGCCGTCTGTCATTCGAACTCGCATCACCCTGTGATATGAGTTTCGGACTTGTTGGCGCTCATCAACGGTTATGCACATCTGTAACCCTAAGAAAAATCATTATCTCCTCACCTCTTCTATATGAAGATCAACAGGCAACTGAAAATATATAACTGGATATGAAGAATGTTAAACTCAAAATGAATCAATAGACTTTTCGTTATAATATGCTGTACACTAGAGAACTATTGAGCACCGATAAGTTGTTTAATAATCTTTGATTTCTAATCGCTCTCCAATTGTTTTCATTTCGTAATCAAAGAAACGCATTAGGAAAAGCCAGTTCCTCGAGAAGAAACTAATTAACGAGAATCATAAACACAAACAGAGAGAGAGATGGGAGGAAAAGGTAAGGGCATCCTAGAGATGCTTTTGTCGCAACTATAAAAATGAATCAACGAACATCTATGGCTTTCAGCATGTATATGGAAGTGTATAAAATAATAAATTAACAGAAAAGCTAATGAAACTTACATGTGGACGTAACCATTTTATTTGTCTTGGTGGTTTTTGACTATAGTATAAACTTCTATCATTAGCTGGAAATTCTGGATCTTCAAATAGTGTACGACTTTGAAGTAGTTGACTTTTTAATTCAGCATAGGATAATGCTACAGACGCTAGTCCACCACCTCTTGTGGATGGAATTGGTTTAGTTGGTGTAATTCCAAAATCTGGTGGTACAATCACTTTATTATCACGTGAATCACGTAGATTCACTCTAGGATCCTTGAAACGACCAAGATTAATTTTTCCACCAGAACTGATTGTTACACCATAACGTCCAATTAATGGAGCATTCATACCCTAATAGAAAAGGAATATTAGAATATGATATAAACAGTGAAGTAATTGTTTATTTCAAATGCATGAAATTATGCACTGTATAAATGTTTCTTGTGATATAACCCTCAACTATAGATGTATCTTTTCGTTCAGTTGATCGAATAGATGTCCAGAAGTACTGTGATTAACTAGTTGAGAAATCTCAGTGTTTGTCAACTTAAATATCACACTGTAATCTCAGCTTTATTGTGAAGCCTATATAATATCTCTAAGGTAAAATATCCCTATTGATCCAATTCGACAGAATAATTTCAAGATTAGGTCAAAGGAGTTGACCAGGGTCAATTAATCTAGTCAAGCACAAAAATCTAACTAGATCAAAATTGTTACATCCTAATAAACGAATTTTGAGGGAGTTGTTGTTCATCGTAGACTGACATCAGTTGGAGGAAAAAAGGAAACCTAGGAGCACTGGACAGCTGTTTCGTCCGACTAGTCTGGGACTCCTCAGCAGTGCGCACCCGTGACCTTCAGGTTCCGTGGCCAGTGCGTTACCATTGAGCTAGCCACTGGCTCAGAATCCAATCGTCCATATTTCCAACTTCTGTTAGCTCACGATATATAGAGCAACCGCCACCCAATGTCATCGTTGAGTAACTGTCCTGTCGGTCAGGACTTCTCATTGGAACTTCGGGAATACTTCTCGAAGCTAGTCACCAATGAGCACCAGTTCCATTGAATTTTGAGGGATTTGTGGAGATTTGGAAATATTTCAAGTTGTTATTCATCGTAGACTGACATTAGCTGAGCTGACAGAAGTTGGAAATATTGACGATTGGATTCTGAGCCAGTGGCTAGCTCAATGGTAACGCACTGGCCGCGGAACCCGAAGGTCGCGGGCTCGATCCCTGGTGAGGCGGGGTCGTGGGTGCTCACTGCTGAGGAGTCCCATACTAGAACAAAACAGCTGCCCAGTGCTCCCGGGTTTCCTTTGTTCCTCCAACTGATGTCAGTCTACGATGAACAACAACTTGAAACATCCTAACAAGCTTGGCTATAGCTACGCGGGCGGTTACACACAAACCAAACAATAGATTGAAACAGGGTGAAAATGCTTAAAACTAACCTGACACGGTCAAGGGAGAGATTCATAATCCAATATTCACCTATCAAATCAACACCTAATGGATGCAACCGGAATCTCTAACCACCTGGTCGAAGATATATGGAAAATCCTACTATCCATATCATAAAGGAGGCGAGAAAAATTAGAACTAACTTGATATAACAACTATGGACAGTAAAATTGTGTCCGAAAAATAATCCAGTACACAATACTATTCTGCAGTGTGCGATACATCTAATAATTACTGAAAATATCTATCAGGATATCAAAGAAAAAGAGGAGTACAGCGAAGATATCTTTTCTTCAGCAATTTTAATCTCATCAGCTGTACAATTGAACATGAGGAAAAGTACTCAACGCCGATATTGGGTGGAAATCACCCTGTATTGTGAACTGTCAGAAGTATGAAATATGGATTCCACGGACCTAGTAGCCCAATGAACCTGAAGTTTGTCTGAGTTCGATTCTCGGTGGGATTATGGGTTTGCACTGCTGAAGAGTCCCATACTAGGAAGAAACAACTGTCAAATGCTCTTAAGTTTCCAATATTCTTCCAACTTATCCTACTCAGCTCATGATGAATACCAAAGTAAAGTTAATAAATCCCACAAATCTGAAAAATGAATTATACATTTTTGTTTAACTGTTCTGCATAGTTACAATGATTACCTATAATTAAATCCAGATAACAAAAGACCAAACAGTGGGGAGTGAGAAGAGGGGGATACGCTGGCTGGACTACGGAAAAGAACCTAAAAGATCTGGATTTCGCCAAGGATGACTTGTGCCTGATGTCACACAAACTTGAAGATCTACAGGCGAAAACTAACAAGTTGGCAGAAGAGGCAGTGAAGACGGGACTTCAAGTGAATACAGAGAAGACAGAGATGATGAAGATACCCAACCAACAACTCCAGCAACAACAACAACAAACTCCAATCACCATCACCGTCAACGGGAGAAACTTAAAGGAAGTAACCTCCTTCACCTATCTAGGAAGCACTGTTTCAACTACAGGCGGTGGCGGCACAGACGAGGATGTCAAAGTCAGAATCGGGAAAGCAAGACAGGCGTTCACTAGCCTGAAACCAGTGTGGAGATCTTCTGCACTCCACTCAGCACAAAGTGTGAACAACATCCAGATTTTCTACACCAATACAGTCAGTCAAGTCACTGCTCCCATATGATGGTTGAGACACTTGGAGCGTCACGAAATGCATTTCCAACAAACTAGAGACATTGATCAACAACTGCTGCCTACACTGACTCGTTACTGAAGATCAGTTGAGATGAGATGACCAGAGATAATATGCAACAAGGAGCTGTGGGAACGAACCAACCAAGAACATATCACCCAACAAATATGCAGTGTAAGGGAGTGGAGGTGGATTGGACTGGGCATACACTGAGAAGGCCGACTGGTGACATCACATGTCAGGCCAGTTGATCGAGTGGAATTTCCATGGAAAGCGACGAGTTGGACTTCCGAGGGTGACATGGAGGAGAGGTAAGAAAACTTATCGTGTCACTTGCTTACTGTATTCGAGGAATCTGGAGCGCTGAGAGGTTAGAGGAACTCACGTTTCTAGAAAGGAATGTAGCTGAAAATCTATGTATGTGTGTATGTTTGGCGTGCGTTTTACACCTGTCAGATGTAAGATGATGCTCTAGGACTGATGTGCAACGACTCCCAGCTTAATGACAAGCAGTGAAGTGGTGGAATGTTTAGGAAGTTGCTGGCGTAATCTCAGCTTGGATACAGAATGGCATTTACTAACTTGTGTTACCTGTGGCAATGTCAAGGTATCTGACCACCTATCGAAGACGTAGTATACTGCGCTGCAGTCTGTTCTGTTCTATTCTACGGTTGAGAATAAAAATGGCCGTTTAACGTAGGAGTCATGAAACAGTTACAGTTTATCGACCATAAGTGTCTTCGTAGAATCGCTCATTCAAGGGAATCACCGTAAAAGTTTATCGACTGATATGCCTTAGACAGAAACTGCGCATGCCAGATCACCACCTACCTCAACATGCAATGCCAGGGAAAGTTTGATCAGATTGGAAAAGAGTTCAGGGTGGGCAGACCAAGGACCTGACACCAGTCGATGAACTCTCTGACTGTTGGCTTCAGCCATATGGAGAGATGTAGACTTTTTGTTGCAGTCTTCGAGACGAAAAACATCAGGAGTTGAAGGCTCTTGGTAAAATGACTGAAAATAGATTACAGTGGCACACTCTTTTATGTTATATCAAGATCTAATTGGTTGATCGCAAACTTCATCACTTTCTATACCATAACTTGAATATTAAGTTTAAAACTTAATGTCATATTCTTCAAAAGTATCTTCTTAGCAAGATAGAAACGTTGTAGAATAATACAAATAGTATTCCAAGATTACACAAGTGAAAGACTTTTTATACGATTTACTTTTACTGGTTTCACGTTTGAAACGATGTGTAATAAGTTTGTGTTTCAGTAGAAACAACATGATTACCAAGGCTGTAGAAAATAGGATGAAACGTGCATCCTTAATTCCTTTACTAGCCACAGCCAAGTCAATCATAACAATAAATGTTCAAACTGTACTGAAGCATCTACATAGGAGCCTATCTGCTAGCGAAAGTCGATTAATGCGATTAAGTACAACAACAGAGAATTACTAGTATCAATAAAAGGTAATAGCTAATCTATTGTTGGTCGAAATAAGTTCCAGTCTTTTCTATTGTCTCACATTATGATTTACTTAAGGAGGTCTTGAAATCTAAGTTGGTGAAATATTTGACTCTATTGTTAGTTTGTAAAACACTGCTTCCAACTACAATACACGTACATACAGACAATAAGCACTAAACGGGATGAAACTCACTGAACTCTTCATATCATCATTAAGATCAAAATACGACTTGGCATTACTGTGTAACAGTCCACGTTGCCATACTTCACATATATCACCACATCAAGTAACAAGGCAATGAAATAGAAGATGAAGAAGAAAAGAAAAACCAGGCACACGAAGTAGAAGCGTAAAGTAATAAAATATAAAGAAAGGAGGAAATAAGAATATGATGAGGATAATGTGAGAGGACTCATCTGCGCCACTGACATCGATTCCCATCCATATCATCACCTACAGTCTCCAACCACTGGTAGTTTCTCTTGTCCAACTGACCCCAACCACATAGTCTGCATCGCATTAAATGGCTCAAACCAACAGTCAATAGCTTCAAGCATTAATGTCATATTTTAGTCTGTCCACTCCAAGCTTTTCGCAGACTCAATCTATTTCGGCCAACACTGTGTGATGAGGTAGATGGTGCCTAGGTATTCATAACACATGTCCCAGTCAGCCATCTCGGTCGATGAAGGTTCACAATCATATCAACTGACTGACTTACCTCTCCTCCGAAAACTCTACACCTCACTTCTGTGTTACTCATGTGGTGACACCGTGAAACACGGCCTATCCTAATGTCTTCTACCTTTAATGTCCATGTTTCACAGTCATAGAGTAGAAGAGAGTGCACTGCAGTGTAGTACAATCTACCCTTAATAGACAATCGGATATAATGGCGACCCCACAGATGGTTTTAGTTGGCAAAGCTAATGGAACCTTTTGTATCAGTTCAGAGATTTCCTCAACCACCGACCAACCCACCAGGTCTGATCTGACTTCCAAGGTAAGTGAAGTGTTGAACACGCTCAACCACTTTACTCTCTATTGTTGGGTGGGGTACCGTTGAACACCAGTCCTGGAGCGACAATTACCATTTGGGTGGCAAGAAACACATCCTAAACATTTTCAACTTGCCACTCAATGTGTGCAGAAGACTCTGCATCTTGTCAGCATCTTCACTTAACAGGACCGTGCCATTTTCGTGTTCTGCGTCTACCGGAAATTCTCCTGTGATTGGGTTAACCCCTCTGTGGTTGGATGTCAAGGAGAAGACCTCCTTAAGAATATCTATGATAAAATTGAATGAGAATGAAGAGAGCGGGCATTCTTGACGAACACCACTGGATATACACAACTCACCCGAGACCTCACCATGGGCTCTAACACGCCCACAGTTGTTCGAGCAAAGATTCTTGTGACGTACTTACTTGGTACCCCTTACAGTGGGAGACACTGCCATAAGACTTGTCGATCGATGAAATCGAACGCGGCCTCTAAGTCGAGAGATGCAGCTATTGTCGGGCGTCGGTAGGCACGCATTCTTTTTAGAACCTGACGGTGTGTGAATATACACCCACGACCAGGTCTGAAGTCTGCCTAGTTTTCTCGGACTTGCTGTTCTCGAGCTTCACTCGGACCTCTCATGATTGCAGAAACTAGAATTTTAGAAACTATGTTTGTCTGGCTAATTCCTCTGCGGTTATTACAAGAGGATTTCTTGCCTTTCTTGAAGACTGGGATAATCACTGGTTGAGGCCAGTCAGAGGGGACCATATTTGACTCTCGTACACTAGCTTGCTTGACAAAAATCACTCTACCACGGTTTTTATATGTCTCAGGAACTAGTCCATCTAGACCTGCTGCACTTTCTCATTTCAAAGTACCTACCGCTTTCCCTACATCTGCTAGTGTTGGGGGGCTTATCTCAACGTTATATTTTTAATCCGACTGGATGGTGGGCAACGCAATGGTAGCTGGAGACCAATTAAACTGTCCCTCCAAGTGTTTCACCCATCGTTCCAGTCGTCTGCTATGTGAGTTAATCGCAGACCCATTCTTCGCTATGGTCTAACTAACCATCATCTTTTCATTAGAAACCTGTGGAACGTTTTTGTTTTATTAACAAATAGCCCCTTCTTTGACATCATTCAAAGCAGAAAATCTGCTTGATTTCTGAACATCGTTGCACCTTTGTCATCGTAACTTGGCTTCTTTGGTATGATAAAAATTATTTAAAGAGAATAGTAAGCGTTATGATTCAATTAAAACTTCATTCATTGTTTCTAAGACTATAACATTGGTAAAATGATAAGTTATGTCATTTCTATACAAAATCAAATGCCTTCAAGTCATAAGGAATTTACCTGAATCAATTTTCCCTCATGAATAAGAAATCAAAACTTTGATTAAGTTGAAACTGTGTAATCTAATCTATTAGTCAAACCATATATGTATGCCATTTATTATGAAATGAATAGTTAACGAGTCATTCTTTCAGTGTGATTAGACTATCAGGTCTTTTCTTCACCGGTATTTCATAATCAGTATAATATGTCATGAATGATTTTAGTTACAAAATTAATTTCAAGTAGGATAGTAGATCGTATTGAAGAGAAGTTTATGCTTACATTATATCATATAAGGTAATTAGCGTTGTAAATATTACCTTAGTTAATTATACTACCTCATGTTAGGGTCTAGCCATATTAACTTATCTCGTACATTTGGTATGCTTAAAAATTATGTCTAGCCGCATTCCTCTGATTCTTATCCTTCTTCGGTAAATTCCATTTAAGTCTGCTTATTAGAAATGTCGCAGAGTGAAACAATATTATTTACTAGATAACGTTTCGGACATAAATTATTGTCCATTTTCATACCAGGCGGATGAAGTAGTAATATTATATATATGTATATATATAAACTCACAATGGGAAGCTCAGTGATGCCTTCAAAGTGAAGTGAAGACAGGAGTAAAACAAGGCTGCCACCTACTATCACCTACGATATTCCTGATTGTGGTCGACTGGACTGGATCATGCAACAAACAGTGGGGAGGAGTGAGAAGAGGGGGATAAGCTGGTTGTACCGGGGAAAAGATCCTACAAGATTTGGATTTCGCCGATGACTCATGCCTAATGTCACACAAACTGGAAGATCTACAGGCGAAAACTAACAAGTTGACAGAAGAGGCAGGGTAGGGTAGGGCTGGGTAGCGAAGACGGGACTGCAAGTGAACGTAGAAAAGACAGAGGTGATGAAGATACCCAACTAACAACAACAGTAACAACAACCTCCAATCATCATCAATACGAGAAACCTAAAGGAAGTAGCCTCCTTCAACAACACCTATCTAGGCAACGTCGTTTCAACCACAGGTAGCGGCACAGATGAGAACTTCAAAGTTAGCCAGGATTGGAAAGACAACAAGACAGGCGTTCATCAACCTCAAACCAGTGTGGAGATCTTCTGCACTCCACTCAGCACAAAGTGTGAACAACATCCAGATTTTCAACACCAATACAGTCAGTCAAGTCAGTGCTCCTATATGATGGTTGAGAGACTTGGTGCGTCACGAAAGGCATTTCCAAGAAACTAGAGACATTGATCAACAACTGCTGCCTACACTGACTCCTTGCTGAAGATCAGTTGAGATGAGATGGTCAGAAAGAATGTGGAAGAAGGAAGTTTGTCTGGCTGGTGACTAATCAACGAAGCAAGAACTTATTGCTGAAGAAATATGCAATGTGAGGGAGTGGAAGTGGATTGGACTGGGCATACAGTGAGAAGGTGGACTGGTGACATCAGGCCAGGCCAGTTGGTGGAGTGGAAGTTGGATGGTAATTGACGAGTTGGGCGTTGGAGGTGAGGGTGAGATGGATGAGATTGTGTGAGGAATAAATGAGAGTTTGTGGGCTGTTGTGTAGCGAGGTTGAAAAGATTTGAGAGAAGAGAGTGTAATGGAGACGTGCTTGTGAAGCTGTATGTTCCATTAGGAACCCAAGAGACAAATAATGGTGATAATAGTAATGTATACATGTGTGTTTTGATGGTGTTGGTGATGATGATGATCTAATCGTGGAGCTATTGTTGTCATTCTAGTTAGCAGCACCAGCACAGACTTCTGAAAGAAGTAAGCACCGAACTGTAAAAATGTAAGTCAACAAATCTGACTACATCTTCAGAGTGAATGAACATTTAGAAACAGAACCATCTGGAAAAACAATTGGGAAACCAGTGAATACTGTCATGAATAATGTTCAGAAATCCATAGGCGATCTGATGCTCTGAATAAGACCGTTTCTAGGTGACTCAAAATGGTTTGATTTAATGCCAAAAACTAGTAATCATTGTAGAATTTGTGGTATCGTTAATGTTCATAAGCCAGGCCACCCCATCACTTGATATGAATATGGACAATAAATTATATCCAGAATGTTATTCAGCAAATAATATTATTTCACTGTTTGACAATTCTAATCAAGAGACTAAAATTAAACCAAAGTCTACCACAGTGCCCAAGTTTTACTTCTATATTCTTCGATGAATCCTCCTTGTATGTGTTGCGCAGTAGTCAGTGATGTCCAACTTACGATACCTATGAGTAGTTAACGCCCAAAACTTCTCAAGACTTCGCTTGTCTAGTGTTTGTATGTTTAACTTTGGCTAGAATGTCGCAATATTCTGACTTTTTAAGTAGCCGAATCTTCAGAATCTTTGATATACAAAACAAACCCTCATTTCAGACGTCAGCCGTCTTAATTGGTTGGCAGCTGAAAAGCATCTTTCTGTCTGGGAGATTATCTCTAAACATAATGGTACGTTCGATGTTTACTCAAGTCTCATTTCATAACTAATTGATCTAGTATGAACAATCGTAAACTTCTGCGTCTTAAGCCATTCACAAAAGACATCTTATTTAGTGCAGAAATGAAGACTAAATCTTGAGAAAGTGTAGAGATAAGCAAGGAGGTATTTGTAGTTATCTAATGACACTTGACAAAATAATCTGTATGACCATCATTCTCATACTGAGGTAGTAAAACACTTTAAGATATAGATTTCGGATGGTTTCGCAGTATGAAACAAACTATTATCTTTAAGATATGGCAAGAATATTCAAAACAGTTCAGATACATTGAACCAAACACAACTAAAATACTTGTGTTTGAGAGATCCATAAAAGCACGGTATTTTTTATGACGTACATACTTTTGAAAACCTGAAGAAACTGGTTTGGATGCTGACTGGGCCATCGTCAAGAGGTGAAACTTTAATACAATGATGTCAGTTAAGAACCCATGTATAGTATGATGAAGTTGCAGAACTAGTCAAAAAGATAAATTTTCAGAGCTGATATATAATAGATTGGAGCATAGGTTAAAACGACAGAGTCAAAACTACCTAATTCACACTGAGGAGAAGTCACAAATATGACATAAAACACTTGTCAAAGTAAGGAAGTAGTGGGTACCAAAAAAAAGATAGTAGAAATGTTCAGAGCAGTGTCAATGATCAGCTAATGTTACAAGATATTCACTTTCATGAAAAAATGGTTCCTATTAAAATAATAAACAAAGTTAAGCAGAGCGCCTACTTCTAACGAAAATCTGACAGTAACGGGAAACTTAGACCAGTAAATTGTGAGAAACAAACTTCAGAAATTGTCGACCAAATTATTCAAACCGAACCTAGGTGGAAAGGTACACGTACACTAGCCTCGTGAAGGTGGCAGGATGCTTTCATGGCTTCAGGTGTTTCTACTATAATTCGATTGTGGTAATTCCGTGATATGAGCCTAAGTTATATTAGAATTTAGGTCGAATTATACAGAAAGATTATATTCTACATGTTAATTCAGCATGGAGTTTTACAGCTTGGAGATAAGGCGTCAATATATAATAATGAATAAGCCTCCATACGGGATGACATCTTACTGGAGTACATTTGAAGATAGACTCAGACGCTTAGTGATAAGGTCTGTAAATATGCCCTTTAATAAGATTATGAGCAATGAATCCTGTTCAAAATGTTAGCTGGCAAACAACACTATATCACTGTGTACTATATTGAATAGACAATTCAACATAGGATTACACGTTCAGCAAAGTCCACCATTGACCACACAATTTTATTTATCAGTTATACCAAGCATTCTGTAAGTCTCCACGCTCTCTAGTTTCAGTCTGATGGAAAACCATTGCAATTTAAAGCAAATTCGAACTTGACAGAAATTATATTTATCACAAGAGACATGAAATAGAGATCATGAACATGAGTATGGAACATAAGAACATAAATTGCTTATATGCAACTACTTCACAGTAACAAATGAAACACTGGAGATTAGGTTGATTTGCTATGGTTGACTGAGGCTTAGAAGGACATCAAAATCTTCCTCCAGCCTGATCATAAACTAATCTGATTGTCTTAATGCAATGCAACAAAAGTGGTGCGTATATTTACTTAAGATAACTACTAAAGTTATCACCATTAAATGTGTCGTAAGCATGACTCCATAAAAAAGATCTGCATAATCACAACATAGAAAACTTGTAGGCTATTTTATCAAGCTTATGGTGAACACTCGAAACACATAATAATACACCGGAAATTCATGGTCTACACTCCATACGACCCGATGTTAACTTACAATAAATGTGCCCTTTGAACCCCCATCATCAAAAACCTTGGTTTCGATTGATTTTGTGATAAATGTTGCAGCATTGGATACATAGCTGTTGAGAGCAGGAGAAGAGAACAACGACATCTCGACTATGTCCAAATAATCTGTACCGCGCGCGTTGACAGTATGAACTGAATTGCTGCTGTAAAACAAAAAACTTATTCATGTACCTAATGTCTTCGTGAAGAAATAGAGGACAAACCACTGAACATATTGTTTTTTCCAATATGAAATCTCGATTTAAGTCTTTTCTGTGACCTAAGTCTTCGAGTTAGTTAAGTACACTCTTCAAACGTTTTCCTGTATATTTTATGAGCTCAGCTGCACCTAAGTCAGCATTCAGCCTTTCAGCCTTTCCAATAGTTTGTTTTTTAGACGTACTAGGTCATCTGCTGCCCATGGAAATTTCGGAGGGTACTTCTTGCTATGCAATTAATAGCACTGCCTTTTGTACTGCCAAATATTCATTCGCACTGGGAGAAAATAAGATTAGAAGTTTCAGACGATCCCACATGGCAAGAAAACAATTAAAAGAAACGTGTGCTCAACTTGCTGCCATATTTGAAAGGGATAAACCACAAGCTCCCGCGTATTGTGTAGACGGAGAATTTTTAACTTCTATAAGTGTAAAACTTTGGGACTGGGTTAGGATGGAGTTCAATATTAGATTTGTTTACTTTATATGTGGCGCACAGTGATACGGTATCATTTATTCGATGGTATTTCAAGCGTAATCTAGTGCCCATAGTCACATCTAGTGGTCACGCCACTTCCAACGTCCGATTTTCATAGTTCCGTTATCTCATACATTTGGCTTTTATTGGCAGTAAAACTTCCTACATCTCTGGTATACTTTTTTCATCGTTCCTGATCACGTTTGTTCAATATGAATTCGATGAAAAAAGATTCAATAATTGGCAGTCAGGAATGATGCAACACAAAAGAGATATTGAAAGTTTTACTGCCAATTAAAACGGAGAATACGAGGTGACAAGACTACGAAAATCAGATATCGAAAGCAATGTGATCACAGAGATATGATTGTGAGCAGTGATTTATGCCCAAAATGCTATCAAGCAAATAATACTGCACTACTGTGCGTTATGCATTACACGTGCTAGGTGATGATTGAAGGTGAAATGAAGGTTTGGACCGCAGTCGGACTCGGACCAGCAACTACCGAGTCTCCGGCCCGATGATCTTGTAGCTCGGTTAGTAAAGCGCTGAGCCGGGAACCCGCAGGTCAGTGCTTTGAATCTAGTCATGCTCCAAACTTTCATTTCACCCTCAATCATCACCATAAGTATTATTCTGCCAAACCACGGCTATCTCAGATGGTCAAGACGACATATCATATAGAAAAAAATTGATATGGAGCCTACCGACAAGCTCCTAGTGATACTAAGGAGAATCAACCTCTACTTCAAGTAATATGCCCACTGTTGATAGTCGGTCACCAACCAATTATCACGGTGGAAAATGTTAATACCCCGACTCAGCCTGGGGCAAGAGACATGTGGAGCCAGACGTTCGACAGAGGGCTATCAGGTGTTATTGAAATTAGCAGACTGTATGGGAAGATCTGTGGTATGATTCACAATAAGTGAAGCAAAAGAATGGAACTCTAGCACATTGTCACCACCCACAACTCATTATGAAAGACTGCACTGGCTCAAAACCCCCTCACCATCGCTAGTCATGCCATGGCGGCGCTCTGTCTGGAAGTCACCCAGAGAACGGCATGGAAGTGCTCTCTCCCTCGTCTCTGCTACACAAAGGGAAAAGGCATGAAGACGAACCAGTGCCAACAGATATCCTCACAATAGTGTCCCTCCATATCTGTTGGTTACCACTAGGAGCCGATAATGAATACAACGGAGTAAAATACTTCAAAATACCTCCTAAGCACTCTATCGGACATTACTGGTATTATTTGAGTATTTTCCCCCCTGTTATTGATATTGTCTCTTAACCCTAAATGACGTAATATTATTTTGTCATTTGCTCATCTTCTTTGACTTAGCATCTACCGTCAGTCTTTGTTTTGATTGATAGTCGTCCCGTGCTCCGCTTTGTATGATGCTGGACTGTTGACGACATGGCGGCATTCTGCTGTTCCCGACATCTTGTTTTGGTTCAACTTACGGTTGTAAATTGACCGCTTGCCTTTTGACTGTCCGCTTGGAACGTTTGTTTGATGTGATTCTTGCAGACAGAGTTTCGATCCCACTAGATTAGGAACACTCTTATTGATTCTCAGGCATTCTACGATTGTATTTGGTGGATCAATTTATTACTATATAGTGTATATTTCGTGCCAGGGAAGTTTTCGGGCTATGTAGTTGCACAGTGACACTGCTGAGGTATCTTTGTAATTTTGATCTCACACGGTGTTGTTCATTGATACCACAGGTTTGCCACAAATGTTTCACAAATTTACCACGTCAAATGGTGTTTTGATATTGTACTTCACTGATTCCGGAACTATTGATTTCATGTATACCCTGACCAGTTCTCATCAAGGATTCACAGTCATACTAAGTACCGCAACTGGTAGGCGTCTCATTAGGCCCATGTGTTTAGTGCCACAGATGATGACGTTGCACTCGGTAACCTGGGGAAGCTGCCAGAGGATGGTAAAATACGTTGTGACCTGCTACCTCCTCGGATTCACCTAGAGGCCTCACCTTCAATGGGAGTTTTTTTCAAATCTGAGGGGACTAAATGGTGGGGAAATCCCCATGACAGGAGGACCTGGAAAGCTTCGGCGTGACGCTGCGGGCGTGGCTGCGCATATCATAGTAAACGTTGTGTTTTGACTGGAACTCAACGCTGAATGGAAAGGTATATCCGTGTAGCACACTGAAGAAAAGCGCGGGGCTGATTTTGGGTAGTCTTATCCAAAGTGGCTCGAGGTTTGTAGTCGTGTAGTGAGACTTGTAGTTCTGCTTGCAACCATATCTTGGTAATCTAGGTGTAAAATATCTTTGGACACTAGCTGTTTTCGTTTGCCGTCAACGCGTATGCCACTTAAAATAAGTGGACGGTATTCCAGCAGGGGACCATGAAGGTCTTGTCGGGTGGCAGCTTGGCATCTTCGAAGAAGTAACGGATACTTCATCCTAGCAGGTTTATTAATGCAATCTTTTCGAGAAATGTAAATTCACCTGAATGCCTTGGCCAAAGGTCGCGAACGTGGTCGGAGCAAGTATTTTCATAGACTGATTATGCAGATAGACGTCGATCGAAGGAGAACCGGAACATGTCCAACCAAATCTAACTGTGTTGGGCCCTGGTTTCCGAACACCAGACCATCTGGACGTTGTGTCAAGCTAGCTTTTTCTGATGCTTGGAACTGAGACAGACCAGCACAAGTGAATGTCCTCAAAAAGCAAAATGACTCCATATCATTAAGACCGTTCGTCGTACGTCAGCGCTCTCCTCTTCGCAACCTACCTCATAGCATCCTCATCATAACTTCACGTCCATGCAGCCTAACTTGGCGGATCATGGGTGGCGTGATGCAATACATCTCCGGCCAACGCCAGATTATACCAGGGACCAAAACTGCGCTGGATTGAAATCTTGAGTATCTTCGGGAAATCCGCGCCGAGTGCTTTTTTCAAATGTCACGTAAATGCACCTCATCAGCTGGCAGGCGTTTTCGCGCTGGGACCTGTATCCGAAAACCAAGCTGCTCGCTGGAGAGCTTGTACTCAAGATATCTTTTAGGTGTAGCCTTTACATCATGTCATTATTGGGCCAGCCAAGTCAAGAGAACAGGCATTGATCAGCATGCCCTTCGTTGTCCACTGAGTGTTCTACCACTTCTTTTACATCTTGTCGTGTGCTAAATGCAACCAATGCATTTCTGTGTTTTTGTCGCATGCGAAAAAATCGGAAGCAGCGTTTTGTTGGTATATGCAGTTAACGTTAAACCTCAAGGTGTGAAATTAAGATGGGCTTGCAGGTGATTTTGGTTCCAGCATAGAAAGCGTATTCTATTTGATCTAAATAGAAGCAAATAAACTGGGAAATCATGGACTTATTCGGAGTGAAGGCGTATTTCCGATCCACACCTAAGGCTACGTGAATACTGTACAGCTGGTGTTGCCTGTAATCACACCTCATGAAGTGTGTTGATTTTATCTTAACGCTTTAGAAGCCACTTCAACCGATTTATTAAATGCATTGGGTACTGAAATAGCATAACGTACCACTTTCCATTTCGGAAACACTATCGGCCCTGATCACACAGGCATATCAATTCACTGTGGGCGTCCTACGGGTTTGGTTGAGCTCGTAACTTACGAATTTGTCACCAACTGGAAGGCTTGGTCTCTTGGTCACTGGGACATCATTTCCTGCCATCCTAGCAAGCCATGTCGGGTGTTCATATCTCATAAATTTCACTCACTTATGCTGCATTTGTCGAACCACCTCCGTTGGTCGCCTGCTTGATTCATTGCTTCCATTGTTTTCGATGTATCGGCACACAAATCAGTTACAAACAGCATGTTTTCCACTTAATTTACCTGCTGAAATGAATTTATTCATGTTACAAAGATGGGTTTAGGATGTTTAAACGACGCACACGTATAGTACCATTGTAATAACTGGAAGGATGCACGTTTGAAGTTATACCATGTGGTACTGGTTGGGACATTTGGTGACAAGCAGCGGTCAGGAGGTACGAAACAATGTATTGAAGTGTACCTAGGAGTTGTGATCGGAGTGGGATTTTGGATCTAAGTATATTAATTACCGGATTAGCATTCTAACACGCTTTGAGTTCACTTGATCCAGATAAGGCTTCGAGGAGTTGCTGTTACGGGCATCAATCCAGACTCTTGAACATTAGATGACTCAGACGTTTCAAGGCATCAAACGCCTCATCTGACAATGTCAAAAATTGGCTAGTGAAGATGGAAAGAGGAGCCACAAGACATACGTGAATAACAAATGAGTAACATCAAGAAGTTAAAACAATTTCAGCCTCCTGAATTCGGATTTTTGATGTTGGATAAGTGCCAAGCCACGTTTTTCCGCACCCCAGACTCCAACAAGGCACCCTATACTCTCAGTGGAACACAACTCTCCCACGCCACCACGCAGAGACCTAGGGCTGCTACTGACTGACAAACTACACACTAGCTCCAATTACCCAGGAGATGCCTCCAGAGCGTACGGAGTGCTGCACTTCATGCGCAGACAACTGGGTGCTCTGACCCAGAACTCTTTTTAAAGCTGTGTAAGGCCAATACACGGCTCCACCTAGAGGTACACAACGTCATTGCACCACCATATGTGAAAAGGTACTTGAACTTCTGGTGAAAGTCCAAAGGAGAGCTACAGAGGGTGTCGTGGGAATGAGGCGACAGCCAAATCAGAACAGGCTGAAAGATCCGGGACTCTACTCCCTAAGCTACCTTAGACTGCGTGGTGGCTCGACAATGGCTTACAAAGTACTAAGTAACCCAAGTCATCCGAACAGCGCAATCTTACCGAGAGGCCACTATAGCGAACCTCGTGGTAACCCAAGAAGAATCGCCTACCAAGGAGTGAAAACCCCTGTGAGATCACACTTCTTCTCTCTGCGAGTTTGAAGCCACTGGAACTCATTGTCTGACGAGATTGCTACTACTTGGCCTGTTGACAGCTTCAAGAAGAGGTTGGACAGTTACGCGTTGGTGCATGGTTTGCGCTAATCGAACTGAGATGTGGACTAAACTGACACGACCTACTAACTCGGTACGGCCAACCGTTACTGAACACTTTGTAAAACCACTATCACTGGGAACTTGGCTCAACCTTATACCTCCCCTAGACGTCCCTTCCAGCTTCCGTCTCCTACTGAAAGAATACCTATATTCCCGTTCGTCCATTAAACGCCATTTATCCTTCTCTCCTCTGACTTTACGTTCTCAAACTTTAACTAAAGCTCTCCTTATCACCGTTTCCCCATAGATCTACCAATATTTCTTCTTCCATGTCATTTCCTTTTTCCTAATCGTCTTTCTCCTTCTTCTTTCCTTTCTTTTTTCTACTTGTTTTTCTTTACACTTTCTCCCGCTAGAAAACATATATTGTTAATTGCATATTGAGCGCAAAGTTCATACAATGCGTTACCTATCGACCTTGTAACACATTCAAAACCTTGCTTATGGACTTTCTAATTTCGATTACTAGACTGCCGCACCTTCTCATCGTCGAGCCCTGTCATCTGTCAGTTATCTTTTACCATCAGTTGTAAGTGCTTCCTGTTGGATCGTCGAGTTGTCGGCTCATTGTCTTTCTCTTCCTTTTCCCTTTTTTGATTATCTTGGTCACCATTAAACTCACTCATCTACGCGCCCCCTTGCAATAACGTACCTGTATACAGGCTATACAATAATCTATCAACAGCTGATCGTTACGACCTGTTTAACTTAAGCGAAATAGTGAGGTAACTGTCCTCCGCTTCATTTTGGATAGAGTTCAGTGCTTTTCTAGTGATATCTTTCTCAAAATTAAGAATTTGGAGGGTGTATATGTGCCACATAAAGGCTAATATGATCTTTTTAAATAGTTTAAATTGCTGGCTTTCATTGATATCCTACTATTATAAGGCCATCTACGACAAGTATTATCGTGGGTACAATACAGTTTCGAATAATCTGAACCTTTTAGAGCCCTCAATTCATTCTGTTTGAAAACAGTCATCTCATCATGCCCAGTCGACGTATCGGTCGGGGCCAATGGGGTGACTTTTCGCCACACAGTATGGAATTCGTCGGTGCTAATGTATAGCCTGTCTCGAGGTTTTTCAACTTTTTCGCTTACGTCTAGCCCCATGTTTCTTGGCCCTGAACTTTGCCTGATATTTAGCACATTCGGTCCTGTCTTAACAATCTTCGCAGTGCGTGGCTAGACGTTTTCAAAGGTGGCTGTGCATCAAACCGCATCGACCTGAAGTTCTGTCCCAGGTTAGTTTCACTCCAGATGAACAACTGGCCCCACATGTAACTCACAGCCTGATTCTGTCTATTTGGCCTGGCTGATGTTAAGTAGGATGTTGAGATGGAGTGTTATAGGATCCCAGAAGAAACCCATTGTCTAGAATGTTTACTTTAATGTTTTCACTGAGTATCTGGATCAGTTTTTAACAGTGCGATTAATGTAATTGTATATCTATAAATCCAACCATATGCATAACCGTGAGTAGATGAGGATAGTTTTTCGTTGCCTAATAGTTGATTAGTGTTGGATAAGGATGGTTATTTGCTGTACTTGACTACCAACTCTGAGATCAGTAGCTACAGAGCTTCATGATCATCATCAAGATCAACATAGCACCATAGATCACTGCGTAACAGTCCCAGTTGCCAGCCACCTCTCATATCAGCACATCAGGTAACAAGACAAAAAAATGGAAGATGAAGAGAAAAGATAATCGGTCAAAAAAACTGTTGGTCGTAAAAGAGAGGAAGGAAGAATGAGAAAATGATGAGATTAAATATGGCGGTTAAGATAAGGATAATGTGCGAGAATACATGTACACCACTGACATCGGTTCTCATCCATGTCACCTAGAGTCTCCAATCACTGGTTTCTCTTGTCCCACTGCCTCCAAACAGCTAGTCTGCATCACCTTACATGGCTCAAACCAACAGTCAACAACTTCATGTATTGGTGCTATTTCTTAGTCTAGCCACCCCAAACCTTTTTCCAATCTCCGTCTACTTCGGCCAACATTGTGCGACAAGGTAGACGGTTCTTAGGCGTACATAACACATGTCTCAACCAGCCATCTCAGTCGATGAAGGTTCACAACTTCATCAACTGTCTCACCTCTTCTGCCTAAAACTTTACATCTGACTTCTGCGTTACTCACGTAGTGATGCCATAAAACGCCGTCTCTGCTACGAAGGCAGTGGTGGTCAAACATGAGAAGCCTTCTAATGTCTCCTACCTTTAGTGGCTATGTTTCAGTGGTAGATTAGAAGAGAGTGGACTGCAACATAGTACAATGGACCCTTAATAGATAATCGGATGTCCTGGTGGCGCCACATGGCATAAAGTGACAAAAACCAACCGTGTCTTTTGTGTCCGTTTAGGGATTTTGTCAGCCACTGACCAATGCACTAGAGCTGATCCGACTTCTCGAGTAAGTGAGGTGTTCAAATCGCTCAACCGCTTTACTCTATTGTTAGTCGGTATACCGTTGAATAACTTGTCTTCATCCTTCACCTCACTACCTTTTTACTTGATAAACTGACGTGAGGTGTGGCAACTCGGATCGTTACGCAGTAATGCCTGGTCCTATGTTGATAATGATGATGATGATGTTGAATAACTTGCTTAATAATCATATACTTTAATCCTTGAACTACCCTTAAAACTGCCTTGTATATATTTACTTACTTTTTTATTGCGTAGATAGCCTTCTTACTGTGCACGGAATTAAACCGATTAGACTCTTATTCCTTAAATAGAAATCATAAGGCAAGAAAGCTTATCGCTTTAAGCCTTTGAATGGTCAAAGTATGCTATCCTTATGACACGTTTTCTGCTTCAATTGTTCTGCTCTGAAAATGGGCACCAACATTTCACTCTAAAAGGAATAACCATACTCTAGACTTCTCCAAGAATTGAAAGATATACTAAATGAATGTAATTCACCTGTACATAATTATGATATGCATCTGCTGAATATCTGAATGTTTAATGCAGCGTAGAACAAAGTCACACGGCCTGTTTTTACTATACATAATAATAAACTAATTATTTGAAAATAGGACAAAACATGCCAAACTGTAATATACAATTATATGTAGGCTGGTCGTAGTGCAGAGTGATACTGATATATCTGAACATGTGTTTCTTTGAAAAGGAAATAAGGCTCAACAATAAATCATTCCTTGTTTTGCTAAACTATATGTCTGATCTAGAAATTGACCCTCTTTTGGGTAAAAAGTAGGGATAAATCTAAAACCAAATGACACAGTCATGTTATGAATCACTCAACTATCTCCACATTATTATTAGTTTTGATTTCATAGGCCATGTCCAGCCATATAGAAATATTCATTGGGATCATTGAAAATCAATTCGAACTACAGGTCAGGTGAAGTGTAGAGAATAGAAGTATACTGAAGGAAGTAAACTTGGATAAGGAACCGTCCCTAAAGTATAAAGGACTATACAGTCGTCAAAAGATAATTTGACTTATACTATTAACAAAAGAGACAAGTCGAAGTATATGAAGGTCAACCATATCCAGAAATGGGTTTAGTTGCACTGAGAGACAAAATGGAAAGCAGCTTTAGGTCAATCAACGAGGGTACACCACATACTTTTGACTGGCGAAAATGTGTGGTGTGCTACTGAATAGGATGTTGAAGTAGTGTATTGCACAATGTCGTTGATAGAAGTTACTACACCAAGTGATTAATTAGGAAAATGTCCTGTAAGAGAAGTTGGGCAGGTTAGTTTGCAGTATAGAAAGTAAGAAACCGAAGGAGAACGAAGCCAGGGAAAAAACAAGAATAATCTTTGTAGTACTTTGTCAGAATTGAGTTTGTTTAGCTTGACTAATGTTCATTTACTGTGCTCATCGTTTTTTTTTCTCAGAAAGGTCACTACCTTTCTTCACTTGTTCTTACTGCTTTGTTGACTTTCTTTATCTGCCAATATAATGTGCCAACTTGAATCAGTATGTAGTTCTGTTAGGTCGTAACGTCAAACTTGTGTGTCTTTTCCAACTTCTGAGTCTTGCTATATCATAATGGTAATTTGTTTATTAAGTTAAACAATGTTGGGTATTCTAGAAGTTTGAAGAGTAAATCACTTTCAAAATACAGTCAGTAAGGACCGCATCCCTTTAAATCATATTTTGTGTAAATTCAGTCCATTTTACCTTATAATTAATCGAAGACTGAACCGTAAAAGCATGAAGGGAAATCTGACATAATTCTGACCCCATCCAAGTCACCATACTCAAAACTATCATTTCAACGTAGAATTAAAAAGGGAAAAAAAAGACTTTAGGAATGAAAGTGTTATTCATGTTACTGACCGTAAAAAGTGATAAAGAATACAATAAAAAAGCAGAAAATAAATGGTTTACCAGGTTACCAGCATCAAAGCATTTCGCTTATAATCTTCAACCATAGATTTCGATGATAGCATGTTCATCGATTTCAGAATAAACCAGAGTCTGATCACCTTGATTGGGATATTTTTAAAAAATAAAATTTGCATGAATCGCCTATCTTGAGTTAGTAGAGCTGTAGCATAGGCTCAATTTTCAGTTAACGGGTCGTGAGCTCGAGTCCCGATCTACCTACAGAGATCCGAACAACCAGGCGATATTATTAACCCCTAGGCAATAGGTATGACTCGTTGCCTTTGGTATGAATATGCACGTGGTTGTTAAAGCATTTGCATTATGTTTTGATTTAGAGTTAGTCTGACGTAGACTACCGATTTACTTTCATGGTGGATAGAAGTACAACTTTATATATATTAATAAGAATTGGTTGAATGCATAGTAACTGTGTTGTTTTCCATTGTTTTTTCCTGTTAGTCAGTAAATTGTCCACAGTAGTGTTCTTTTCGTTATAGACATTTGACGATTTGACCAGGAGTTATTTGTTCTTGATTTATTACCAAATGTACTTAAATTTATGTTCGCTTAAAACAAATGTTTATTCAACTATATAGCAGTCGACTGTCCCTGATATAAGGTTATTTTAACATACAAGTCAGAATAATTTTGATAAAGCATCACCATCGCTTCACGTGTAACTACGAGAGAACTGTGTGAATGTTGAATGTTAACCTCACCTGACCAATTTGGTTGATCTGAAAAGACCACTCTTCGAGATTCGGTGACTAGTTCTCATGTCTTGCATGTGTAACAATAGCATCAAGTTATGTGCCAGATAGTGCATTGTTCGACTGGGTTCCAGCGCTGTTCAACTGAATGGTGCAATAAGGCTTAAAAAGAGTAGTGAAACTCTGCATACTCATCCATTGATTATAGGTTCGACTGAAGTGAAAACTGAGTTCTACCGAAAACTGTCTATACTCCAACTGAAAGCTAGATCCTAAGATATATTTGTTGCAGCAGGTGATTTCAGTAGATAAGTGGGTAGACCAAGGTAGACTTGAAGAAAATAAAGAGGGACTTTCGGAATCCCGGCCGGTCTAGCGGACAACGGTGATCGATTGCTACGTTTGTGCTCAGACGACTACTTATTTCCGTCCAGCACAAACTTCAGGCATAAAGAGAGATGCTCATCTTGTCATGTGGAAATCGTCAGCTAGATGTACCTGGACCGCAGTAAGGGGTGTTTTTTTCACTGAAACCTGAACCCAGTACTCATCGCTTCAAATACCAAATCGTTATCCGTTAGGCGTTTGTTCGAGAACAGGTATGTCCGGACCTAAATAAAGTTAAAAAACCTGCAGCTACAAGATCAGCTCGAGTACATCTCGATGATGAAAGTAGTAAGGCTGCTGTCAACGTTGAACTGGCTAGGGAGTTATCCTGACCGGAGAACGTTACTCATACTGAAGAATCCTGAAACCATCTCTGGTCTGCTGTAGAAACAGCGTTAAAGACCGTAGATAACCGTCAAAAAGGATTAGCGAGACTCAGTAGGTCTCAACAGTTTCTTCTGAAGTAATGAATGCATGTGAGCACATTCCTGCAGAATCTGGGCCCAATAAGGGGATGGAAACGACAAAAATGTAGGGTGACAAGAAGTCTATGCAATCACCGTGAGTGATGACAAACAGTTACGTCTAGTGAGATAAAAAAGGTTGCCGTGATAGGTATCAGCAGAGTTGTTTAACCTGATGAAGGAAATCTGAGCAAAGGTCAATGGTTAATAAGGGTATAGTGGAGAAGGATAGGTTTGTGATTTACTCACAGGGCAAACTAATCGAATGATGGACTGACCATTAAGGAAGAGTGCAGCTGACTTCCGGCCAGTCTTGGATTGTTTGCTACCCAGTTAAATCCCTAATGCAATACTAAGACTGACGTTTCAACTCTTGTAAAAGTTGAGGTTTCAAGTAATATGGGGAAAAAAGGGCAGCAAGGCTAGGTGCGGTAGTACTGGTGGGTGTATTTAAGGACGATTGAACTGTAGTTCATTGGTCTACGCTCTTAGCTTTAAATCAATAAGTCATGTATCCTTATCCATCGTGAAAATATGTGTAGTTCATTTTCCATATTGTCGTTGAGTAAATTTCGTGTTTTCGATTCGTTTGAAAAGTTTTGACTAGAATAGCTAAGGTGCTAGCACATAGAAATCGGTTATGACCTCATCGAACTGGTCTCAACCTTCAACAAAAGGGAGAAATCCTCCTGTGAAGGAAGAATCAGTCTGATAAGCATAGTGTCTAAAATTGGAAGTTCTGTTATCCTCAAACGTTTAAATGGGGCTTGGAAACAGAAAACCCGAAAAGGTTAGGCGGGTTTCAGACCTGACTGTGTGTGTGCGGATTAACCCGAAATTCAATCATTATGACGTCTTGAAACATTCACAACAATGGCCGATAATAACTGTGCTTCTCGGCCTATAGACGTCGATCAAGCGGTTTTATGAGTGTTTCTCAGTGCACTAGGTGCCAGATAAGTACACTACTCTGTTGGTTTGTCTTTCCAAACAACCATGGGCGTATTAAAGTCTGTGGTAAGGTATCAGATGATTTGTTTTCGCCTAGTGGTGTTCGTCTAACACACCAACTTCGAGTTTTATTTAACTTTGCCATAGATGTACTTATTTAGGTCTGCTTCATCTCATTTGACTTTTCAGGGATTGTAATTGTTACTGGAGACTCCTTAGTAGACATAGAGTGCATGAATGACATTCCTCTTAGATGAGGACGCAGTGTCTTTGAGATACATGAGTGAAAAATTGAGCATATTTAGGGCGAGGTTTTCAGGATCTGTGTTTCAGTTTTGTCTAAGAATAGGGATTGAAGTGGTTGTCCATTTCAAACAGACCAAGTCGACGTAGAAATTCGTACACAAATGCATCAGCTGAAGTTGCTACACTTCATAGTAGTATACAAAGAACAAGTGGATAAAAAAGGATTCATATCGAAGTCGTGTGAGAGAATAAACAATCTAAAGAAGAAGGTTAGTGAAAATATTCAAGTTTTAGAAGATATCAAAGTGACCGATTTTCAACCATGTTATCAAGAGTCGTCAACCACTGAATACTATAATCTCGCAGACCCTAACCAAGCAGTATACATCTCCCCACATGGGTCAGACTATCAGAAAGAGACTTCGTCAATTGGTGTCACATCTTAGTCTCGACACCCTGAACCCTCTTCCAACTAATCCAACTTTCCCCAGCATGGCATATCGAAGTAGGTGGCGGTGGCTTGGCATGCTTAGTACATCTCCAAGCCCATCTTGCCTAGTACCCTTCGCCTGACCTCAGCATTGCTCAAATTGCAATTTCACCACGCTTCAGCAATGCTACGAAGACACCTATGATCGAAACCTTGTAGCCACTTCATATCCACTTTTAATGGCCATGTCTCAGCTGTATAACAGGAGAGAACGGACTGCGGTGCATTATACACGTCGTTTGATAGATTATCGGATATATCGCCAGTAGGCGCCACAGGCGACGGAAATTGTTAAATGCCAATCAGTTTTTTTTTATCCCAACTGGGATTTTGTCAGCAACCAGCCTATTTGTGCTGATGCAACTCCCCAAGTAAGTGAAGTGGTTGACACATTCCACTAATTTACTCTCTATTCTTACAAAAGGGAATAGTTACAGGCCAGTCCTGTGACATTATCTTACATTTATGGTAGATTCTAGCAGGATGCCAGCCAAACATACTCAGATTTCTGCATTTTGTCATCGTCTTCATCTAACAGAACAATATCGTTTATCCACTCCAGATTAACCAAATGACCTCCATAGAGTAGATCAACCCATGTGAAGTCAAACATATCTAAGTTATGTTCATTAGTACGTCCCCGACCTATAGCTGCTACCAGGACTGGTCTTCAGCGGTACCGCGGTTAACAATAGAGAGTGAGGTGGTTGAGTGTGTTGACCACTTCACTTACCTGGGAGGTAGGATCAACCCTGGTGGGTTAGTTGCGATGAGATTTCTGCACGCATACGAAAGGCTCGATTGGCTTTTGCCAATTTGCGCCACCTATGGCACCGCCGTGATATTCGTTTGTCTATTAAGGGTCACATGTACTGCACAGCAGTCCGCTCTGTTCTACTGTATGGCTGTGAAACATGGCCATTGAAAGTGGAGGATACAAAAAGGCTTCAGGTGTTTGACCACCTTTGCCTTCGTAGTATAGGACGTATTCCGTGGTGTCACCACACCGTGAGTAATGCAGAAGTTAGGTGTAGAGTTTAAGGGAAGGAGAAGAGGTAAGTCATTTGACGAGGTTGTGAACCTTCATCGACTGAGATGGTTAGGACACGTACTACGTATGCCTAGTCACAGATTGCCTCGTCACTCAATGTTGGCTGACGTGGGTCCAGGCTGGAAAAAGGGTGGAGGTGTCCAGACTAAAACATGGCACCAATGTATGAAGTCTGTGACTTGGTTTAAGCCATGTGTGGTGATGCAGACTAGGTGGTTGAGGTCCACGGGACAAGAGGAAGCAGTGGTCGGAGACTGTAGGTGATATGGGTGAGAACTGATGCCAGTGGCGCTGATGCACACCCACACACATTATCCTCATCTTAAGAAGGCTATACCGAATCTCACCATTTTGTCACTCCTCTTTCCTTTCTTCTCATACTTTATATTTCTTCTGCATTTTTTCTTCATCTTTCACCTCACTACCTTTTTACTTGATGTGCTGATATGAGGTGTGGCAAGTTGGAGGGTTATGCAGTAATGCCTGGTCCTATGTTGATAATGATGATCATTAGTACGTCCATAACGAAGTTAAACAGAAATGGTGACAATGAGCATGTCTAACGCCCACTACTATTAAAATAGGTAAACCCCTGATCGTTGTGTAATAATATACCAAGTTGCTTGCTGATGTTAACTGACTGTGAAATGTTCACGTGTCTACCATAACACAGGTGAACTTAGTCTCACCTTTTAAACTCTCTTTTCTTTTATGTCATATTTATCGCCTTACTAAGCTTATTTCCTTTCTTCTTTGTTTACAGATATCAGTTTATTGCCAATAATTTACTTAGGATATAAAATCAATCGTCTCTTGTTCAAAGAAAGAACAAAAAATGACTGACGATTCACAACAGCTTAAGAGTAAATATGATAGACTTTGTGTAGAATTCAAAAAGGTTAGTATCATATTGTTAATAATCTTTTCAATAATAGCTTCGTACAAAGTATACAATTTTAAAAGACAATGAAAATTCACAGAGACAACAGTTACAGGTGAGTTTATTTTTCTATTCTATGAATTCTTAGTTGGCAACCTCCAGTCTGACTCACTGAGATGGCTTAGACATGTATGATGCATACTGAGGTGGAACTATGACCTACCTTAAGATGCCGTGTTAGAGGAAGTTGGATTAAGTTGAAATAGGATTCAGGATGACCAGATTGAGACGTGAAACTAGTCGATGAAGTGTCTTTGTGTTAGGCTGAGTTGTGTGAGGAGAGGTAAATACCCTGGTTGATGTCCTCATGATGATAGGAATCAGTGTTTGAAGATTCTTGATGATATGGATGAAAACAGGTCGCAATGGTGCAGATGTACTCATCCCTTGAATGCTTTTTAGATTGTCTACCCTCTTATACTACTTTGTTTTGTATCTTCTATCCACCTGTGGCAACTTGAGCCGACGCACTTGTGTACAAGGTCCCATGTTAATTCTGTCTGTCTGTCTGTTTGTCAGTCAGTCATTCCACCTATCGGAGTTTCGGGAACCATCTATCCTACAATCAGTGTAGCTCATTGCGTAATACTACTACTATGACTACTGTACCGTCGTGTACAGCGTTGTAGAGTACATTGCCAATACACATAGAATACACTTGAAAGCCTGATAAAATGTTACTCACTAACTGAGTACATTGTCAGTTATATGAAATCTAGAATTTCTTCTTTCATGTTTCATAGAACTATAAATGATGATTCGTTGTGCTTATTTTCACACATCTTCTCTAAATTAAGACTAGTAAAGCATATACATAGATTTCGTCTTTGATCCTGGCTAGTAGTGGAATCCAAGAGTACATGAATAACATTCCTCTTAGATGAGAATGCGTGTCTTTTAAACAACAACGGTGTAATACAAGTAATAACACTTAATCTTTATATCTATCTATCTATCTAATATTTAATGCTTTGTAAAGGTTATCCCATCGATTGAGGCTGGTTTGTTTTAGAAAAACTTAGTAAATTTTGACTAGTGATCATTTCACCTTCGAAAGAAATTCTCTTCATGAGGTCGTACACTTATATATACATATTGATGAATTATATATCAGCAATATAGCGATTTCGATTACCAGATTGTTATACAAGTTGACGAAGTCAATAGAGAAATGTTGCCTGTGAACATATGATAGAATCAAGTATATTATTATTATTATTAGTCCCTTGGGTTCCTAGTGGAACATAGCGCTTCAGTAGCACGCCTCCAGTGACCTCTGTTCTCTGAGATCTTTTGAACGTGGTCCCACGACAGCCCACAACCTTTCATTTCCTCCTCGCACGACCTCCTCCATGTCACCCTCATCTGGGACGTCCAACTCGTCGCTTCCCATGGGGATTCCACTCGACGGCCTGACGCGTGATGTCCTCAGTCGGCCTTCTCAGTGCATGGCCAATCCATCTCCACTTCTTCCTGCATATTTGTTGCGTGATAGGTTCTTGGTTGGTTCGTTCCCAGAGTTCCTTGTTGCGAATCAAGTATACCTGAGATTTAATTCAAAATAATAACTGATTATCTAAACAATAGGAAGATGTTGTGATGACAATTGAATGAAGTAAACTAAAAAGGAAAACAGAATTTTCCATCATAATTTCAAATGATAGAGAAGAAGGAGTATCCACAGTATGGAATTAGATGATACTAACGAATTTGTGTATCCCAAATCTCACCATGGGAATTGTAGAAGTAATACTCACTTCTACAGTTTGAAGGATTCTGAACCCCCAGTACCTTTCAGTGAATTGATGAGAACCTGGTATAGAATGGAAAATGACTCATTCCTATCCACTTTATGCTTCATATACTAATATGGAACTGGTGATTGGAAACACCTATTTCAGTGAGCATATCACCTCTAAAGTGTATCCGAATGAATGTATAATGATTTTCTGTTAGCTGTTGTAACATCCTTTCTCTCCATTTTGGTAATCATATGTTTGTTTATGAATTTGTCAAGATATACACTTTTGACTAGTGTACTGTGAAGTCTTCAGTTCCTCCCCAAGTGTGCTACTTCTCCACAACAGCAGTCAAAATGATAAACAGAACCAGAAATGGCCTATTTAAGTGTTATCACTGAGCCTATGGAAAACGTAGTTTGTAACTGATCAGTATAAAAGTTTCTTGAATTGATCTACCTAGTTGATGAGTCAATATCTCCTTAGGAACATCATCTCAATTGTATCTCTCCAACTCATAGTCTTTATTCTGTAGCTTACAACTTTTACTGAATTTCTTTTGTATTGAAGGGAGATGAAGCTGAGAAAATATGTGTATTGCCGTGTCCACATACTTTTCCTAAACAACTTCCGCTTTTTTTAGAAGTAGTATTCATCATGGACTGACATCAGCTGGGGAGCCATTGGGACTCCTTAGCAGCACGCACCCACGACCTGGCTAAACGTCGAACTCAGGACCTTCAGGTTTCACGGCGAATACGTTAACCATTCAGCCACTGGGTCGGTTTCCACTGGTTCACAATTTCCAACTTCTGTCAATTCACGACATAGCGTGACCATCACCCAAGGTCTTCAGTTAGCATCCACTTCACTTCCAACTGGTTGACCCCACAGGTCACCGCTTCTCATTCTCAAAAATACACAGCTCTATAGTCCCCATTAGTGACTTGCTTCCAGATAGATGTCAGGAAATTCCAATGAGAAGCCATGATGTGTGGGGTCAACAAGTCGGAAGTGAAGTGGATGGTAACTGAAAACTTTGGGTGATGGTCGCGCTATGTCGTGAATTGACAAAAGTTGGAAATTGTGAACCAGTGGAAACCGACTAACCCAGTGGCTGAATGGTCAACGCGTTCGACGTGAAACCTGAAGGTCCTGGGTTCAACCCCTAGCCGGGTCGTGGGTGCGTACTGTTGAGGAGTCCCATACTAGTTGGACGAAACAGCTGCTTTCCAGTGCTGCCAGGTTTTCAATGGTTCCCCAACTGATGTCAGTCCATGATGAATACTACTTCTAAAAAAAGCGGAAGTTGTTTAGGAAAAGTATGTGGACAGGGCAATACACATATTTTCTCAGCTTCATCTCCCTTCAATACAAAAGAAATTCAGTAAAAGTTGTAAGCTACAGAATAAAGACTATGAGTTGGAGAGATACAATTGAGATGATGTTCCTAGGGAGATATTGAATCATCAACTAGGTAGATCAATTCAAGGAACTTTAATACTGATCAGTTACAAACTACGTTTTCCATAGGCTCAGTGATAACACTTAAATAGGCCATTTCTGGTTCTGTTTATCATTTTGACTGCTGTTGTGGAGAAGTAGCACACTTGGGGAGGAACTGAAGACTTCACAGTACACTAGTCAAAAGTGTATATCTTGACAAATTCATAAACAAACATATGATTACCAAAATGGAGAGAAAGGATGTTACAACAGCTAACAGAAAACATTATACATTCATTCGGGTACACTTTAGAGGTGATATGCTCACTGAAATAGGTGTTTCCAATCACCAGTTCCATATTAGTATATGAAGCATAAAGTGGATAGGAATGAGTCATTTTCCATTCTATACCAGGTTCTCATCAATTCACTGAAAGGTACTGGGGGTTCAGAATCCTTCAAACTGTAGAAGTGAGTATTACTTCTACAATTCCCATGGTGAGATTTGGGATACACAAATTCGTTAGTATCATCTAATTCCATACTGTGGATACTCCTTCTTCTCTATCATTTGAAATTATGATGGAAAATTCTGTTTTCCTTTTTAGTTTACTTCATTTAATTGTCATCACAACATCTTCCTATTGTTTAGATAATCATTCTTCTACATCACGTTCTTGGCACACACACACACACACTCCCTGCCCTTATCCTGCCCAGTAACTCATGTGATACCAATCAACCCTTATCGCCTTACTGGCATTTTGTCAAATCTTGTCCACCTAAACAACATCGATGCCCAGACTGTAGTGCTTTAGAGAGTTTTTGCCACCAACACGCACACACACACAACGATGTGTACGAATGTCATCCTCCAGATATCGCCACAGATCTCATTCTCAATCGGTCAGTAAATGTCTTGGCTCGATAACTGATTTTCATACTCATACCCGCCGAAAGAATATTGACAAGACTACTGATCCTACAGTAAAAAAGAAAAAACTCCCTCTGCGTCTGTCAGACAGGTGTAAGAAAAAGATAGTGCGGTTTAGTGTGATCCCAAATAACATTTTTTCGAAGAAGGAGGTGAGATGGGGATTTCGAGCGAAATGCCTAATCTGGAGAGAAACCAATCGAAATGTGCTTTATGTTATCACTTTTACAGTTAGATAGACAGACGGATTATTTTTAACGATGAACTATCTATATACTAACTGTATTCTCCTTTTTTCATTGGGGTCTTGAATCTTTCGACCACAAAAAAACACGTTTCTACACATCCATGGTGTCTTCTCCATTAATTAGTCGGGTTGGGAATCAACTAAGAATTTCTTGAATGTTAGTGGCTGACAGTCGATATCTGTGCATCGTTAGCGGCCATAGTACATATCAGTTTTTAAATCAAAACGGTTGTAACCTGTGTACTAAATTTTAAGCCGGCAGGTAGTCTATCCAGAACTTGACAATATCATCAGGAGAACGGGGTAGGATTGAAAATCTATGGTCAGGCTAGCCATTAGTTTTAATCATGGTTGTAAAAGAAAAGTCCAGTGGATAGTGAAATTGGTAGGTTTCGTCCCTGCTGACACTCATCAGCAAGGAGTATCTTCGGTCTCACCTGAAATGATGTCAACTCTAGGGTTTGAACTCGTGTCCTCCAGTACCAGTGATCAACTCCTGCTTAAATGTCCTTGTATAAATCTATATTTCATTCATGATTTGTTTTTTCCAGTTTTTACATTTTACTGACTTCTGATACTTTCTGTCTCCTTTTAAAATGGAAAAAAAAACAACACACACATGTGTGTGTAGGAGGTTATATTGAAGAAAGATTTGTGTATTGAAAAACTTGAACAAGAGATACATAACTTGAAATCTTTAACTGGACAACAACAACTTTCATTGTCACCACAACAACGACCATCATCATCCCCAGCAACAACGACAACAACCTTATCTGAAGGTTGTACGATTTCTTCATATGAAATGAAATGTACTAAAGATTTAAACAAATTAGTAACAATTTTAAATAAAAGCAATAAAAACAGTAATGATGATAGTAAAGAGCTCAGTTCAGTAGAATCATTTCATCCCATACATACTCTTCATCCTCCTAACGATATCAACTCGAAGAGTGCTGAATTTCATGTCAATGTGAAGAAGAAAAACTGTAAACTGTCTGGAAATCAGGTTAGTAACTAGTTGATACTGTGGAAATTTTAACTTAATTTCAAGTTATATTGATTAGCAGAAGAATTCAGTTTGACGTACGATTCTTTCTATCTGGGACTCATTCGTCAGCTGGATGTACCTGTACCTCAGTGCAGAGTGATCTTGTTCCCAGTAACCTTCGCTTCAAGCATCAGAGCGTTATCCACTAAGCCATTGGGTCATAGTAGCCACCTTTTTGTGCTACAAAGTGTTGATATAATTTTGGCAGTCATATGATATGTTTTTGAAACGTCTTGGCTGTGTGGGTTCGAACCCAGAGCTTTCAGCTGTCGTAGTGTTCTCAACTTTTATCAACTCGTACTAGTCGCAAACTGGGATGAAACAGGTTCCAATCGGTTTTTTTTTGATTGATATCGAACTTACAAATTGAATCATCGAATGGCTATAAAGTTGCTAAGTTGGTCAATAGGGGGGGGGGAGGTGTAGCTTATTGGTTTGGGGAGTTGACTTTCCACCAGTGCGCCATGACTTTGGACCCCGCCCCACCTACCAAGGTTTTGGGAGTTGGGTACTATAAATTTCATGGAAATATTGGAGTATTGCTTCGAGTTTATGTGTTTGGGAAGTTACAGTCGACTAAGGATGTGTAGGCAAAAAAGCCTAGCCTTGACTACTATGACGTAAAAGGTTATTTTGACGCAATGAATACTCAAAGCTTCACTTTGTTGAGGGTCAATAACGTAATACAAAATGAAGAGTAATTGGATCCCGCTAATGAAATAAAAATCGGTATGCGTAATTAATGGAGTGTATGGAATGGAGAAACCTCGCCCGGTTAACTAGTCCACTAGTTACTAACCGGTCCTAAGCCCGGATAAAGAGGGAAGGTTTGGCATAGGGCTAGCAACCCTACTCCGGAAAACCAATTCAACCGCTAAAGAAACTTCAAAGCACACACAAGATATAAAAAATTAAAACCAAATTATTCCTCTCTGGAAACGGAGAGACGAAGTCACATCGGTTGGTGAAAGCTTTCAGGAAGCCAGTCGGCCGATGTGTCTTCTCTCGGTGAAAGCGAAAGTAAGAGTGGAGACATGGAATGTCCACACCATGTATGAACCTATCAAGGCTGTCTAGATTGCAGAAGAAATGAGAAGATATGGCATAGAAGTGCTAGGAATCTGCAGATGGAATGGAAGTAGACTCTTAACTAGAGAGTCAATAATCTGCTCCGATATTGTCACCCACACGACAACCACGAGTACACTGAGTTTTCAAGTGCCTATCGTGATGTCCCCAAGAGCATCGAAGGCTCTCATACAGGGGCAACTAATTTCCTCCAGGATCATGACAGCAAGATCCAACTCAAAAGGAAGGAAAGTCACAATCGTACAATGCTACGCTACGCACCTACAAATAGTGCAGATCAAGAGAAGAAGGAGGAATTCTACAGACAACTGAAGTCAGTACTGAACAAGACCCCACCCAAGTTGGCGACATCAAAATTCTAATGAGTGGGGTGACATAAATGCCCAACTGGGAGCGGACAACACAAGGAGAGAACTGATCATGGGTTGAGAAGCAATCGGTGAAATGAATGAGAATGGAGAAGTGTTTGCAAATTTCTGCTCATTCAACGATTTGGTGATTAGAAGCAGCGTGTACAAACACAAGGATATTCATAAAGCCACGTGGATTTCATCAGACACCAGGACATATTTTAAAATCAGACTGACTTTATCTCAATGTGAAGAAAGTGGAGACGGAGCCAGCCTACTGGACACAAGATCAGATGAAGAAGGGGAGCAGATGTAGGTTCACACCACTCACTTTCTAGTGCAAGCAACCTTCTAAATCAAGTTAAAAGCCTTCAAAGAAGTTGGTGATGGGCCACAATTCAAGTTAAACACTCAGAACAGGAAGTGAAGGAAGCAATTACAATGGACTTCTTCACATCAGTTATCAAGAAAAATGGTAGAGATTACGCATTATCCTTGAGGAAACCTGCATGGAAGAACATGGTAACTCTTTGAATGAAAGAGATTTAGAAAGAAACCTGAATAAGCGTATTGGGAAGGAAGAGGAAACAAGACAAGGAATGGATCTCCACGGATACATGAAAGGTGATAGAGGAGGGAAAGGAAGATGGTGTAGCAGAGGATGAACCAGTTCATTGCTGGGGTGAACAACGAAAAGAGAAACTGAGTACAACGTATAAAACACTGGACAAAGAAGGGAAGAAAAGTGCGGGGAAAGACAAAAGACACTTCTACGACATACTGGCAAGTGAAGCACAACAGGCTGCTGGTAGGAGAGTGACCTGACAACATTATATCAAATAACCAGGCTACTATCTAGCAAGGGATCAACGCAGACGAAACCAATGAAAGATAGTGAAGGAAACCTAGTTACCAAAGAGGAGAAAGAAAGGAAACGATGGACTGACCACTTCAAAAAACTATTGGGCCGACCACTATCACCACCTGCAACTTGTCCAGAAATACCGAGGACCAGAAGTACCACCAGCAGCCACGGAACTGCCAGTGAATACAACCCTACGACAAAAGCTGAAGTCCTGAACGCCATAAAGTTATTGAAGGCGGCAAAGCAGCAGGACCAAATGGAATTCCACCAAAAGCACTTAGAACAGACGGAGAGACAATAGCGGACATGCTTACACCACTACTGTAGAAGGTTTGGAAAGAAGAAAAGGTACCTGGCGATTGGAAGAAGGGCTACCTTGTCGAACTTCCAAAGAAGGGCGACCTAAGTCTTTGCAAGAACCGGCTCCTGTCCACTCCAAGCAAAATATTATACCGCATCATCATGGAGAGACTAAAGGATGCTCTGGATTCGAAACTACGACAACAAACAGCAATTATCGGTATAGAATTCGACAGGGGTGGATGGTGTTAAGTACACGTTTTTGACCTCATTTATATACACATTTGATGCTTTAAATATGATTATTTTCTTGAAGAATTTTAAACTAAATTTCTAGGTGAGATATTCGAATTACAACATTGTTGTTTGAAACACGTTCAGGTACCTACAAATGTCGCATGTATATGTAGTATCAATTTGCAGACTCAGTGGCAAATATTTGAGATACAACTTAGTAATTATTATAGTCATATCATACAGTTGGTCGGTGTTACTCTACTGATGACAATGTTTGGCTAACACAACATGAAATCGATGAATAACTGAGGTATTGTTAGGTTCACAAATGTTTACTGTGTTGAACTGATTATATCTACGGGTGTGAGATATAGCCGTTAAAAGTTGACAACATGAAATGGTGACAGAGTTTTCAGCACAGATGTCTTCTTAGTATTGCTCGCATTTGGTGTGGAATCACTACGCAAGCAATTTTAAGGTCAAGCGAAGGGTATTAGGCAAAATGGGGCTTGGAGATGTACTGCACATACCAAGCCACTACCGCCTACTTCGATATGTCATGCTGGGGGGGAATTGGATTAAATTTGAAGAGGATTCAGGGTAGCCAAACCAAGATGTACCTTATTGGGTTCCCAAAGACTAAAGGAATCAGGTGGTTGAAAAGTCATGGTGACAATAGCACAGATGTATTCACTCATTGATAGATAGAAATATGTTAAAAGTGTATCATCTGATCCTTGAATGATGAATAGACAGTCATGGAGAACATGAAGGTTAACAACCAACTGATAAGTTTCTACCAACAAAGCTAAGATGATACTTTTATCTCCCTTTTAGTTAGATAATTACCAATCGGTGACTGCAGGTAATTGATGATATCTTGCGTTTATACTGGAATCATTGTGTTAATGATACACATATTCATGTGAATTTAATCAACTCTCTCATCAGCTAAGATAATTGTGGTGGTTATGTTATACATGTGTATAGCCTATCTCATCATATAATGTCGATTAAAGTAAGAATAGTATATAAAAGAAAACCCATTGAGTGAGTGAGTCAAGAGATGAAATCACTACCTATTAGTCTGTATTTACATAGGATTGGCCAAACTATTTAGTTGGACTCCATGAAATAGTCAAAGGTGATGCGGTTATTCGCACTATATGACGCTATATAGAAGAATCAGTTCTTGTAGTAAAAGTACATTGTCACTGTATCTCGAAATTTTATAAGGATTATTACTATTATTGTCGGCATTATTATTATTATTATTATTATTATTATTATTATTATTATCACCATAATAATCATTATTATCATAGCTGTTAACAATACTGTTATTATCATTATCACTACTATTATTATTGTTATTATCGTTACCGTTACTGTTATTACCCTTATAATTATTGTGTCATTGTTACCATTATTGTAATTATTATTATTACTGCCATTACTACTGTTACTACTACTACTGTCATTGTTATTACCATAATAATAATTATTATCGCCATTATTATTGCTGTTATCACTATCAATAGTATTATTTAGAAGTAGTATTCATCATGGACTGACATCAGTTGAGGAACCATTGAAAATCTGGGAGCGCTGGACAGCTGTTTCGTCTTAGTATGGGACTCCTGAGCAGTACGCACCCACGACCCGGTTAGGGATGGAATTCAGGACCTTCAGGTTTCACTGTGAACGCGTTAACCATTCACCACCAGGTCACCGCTTTTCATTAGAGCTTCCCTCTGGTCGGATGTGAAGTGGATGCTAACTGGAAGACCTTGGGTGGTAGTCGCGCTATATCGTGAATTGACAGAAGTTGGAGATTGTGAACCACTGGAAACCGACTGACCCAGTGGGTGAATGGTTAACGCGTTCGCCGTGAAACCTGAAGGTCGTGAGTTCGACCCCTAGCCAGGTCGTGGGTGCGTACTATTGAGGAGTCCCATACTAGGGACGAAACAGCTGTCCAGTGCCCCCAGATTTTCAGTGGTTCCCTAACTGATGTCATTCCATTCATCTCAAAAAAATATTATTATTGCCATTACTATTATCGTTATCATTACTACCATCGTTATTATTATCGTATCGTTTTTATTACTACCATTACTATTATTAGTATTATTACCACCACCGTTGCTATTGTCATTATTATTATCGCCATTACCCTTTTCACCATTGTAGCCATTATAATTATGATTACT
Organism: Heterobilharzia americana; assembly: GCA_944470555.2. Lineage (NCBI taxonomy): Eukaryota > Metazoa > Platyhelminthes > Trematoda > Strigeidida > Schistosomatidae > Heterobilharzia > Heterobilharzia americana. The sequence goes on along the minus strand of OX104128.1, from coordinate 73,012,416 downwards.
ACTACCATTATTGTTATTTTTATCATCATTAACATTGTTATTATATCACTATATTATTATTATTATTTTACATGTTCGATTATTAAATTGGCCTTTCTTTTCGCTCTTTAGTTTTTTCAATCAATATTAATTCCTTGGTATGACAGTGGTGAGAAGCTACTTATAAAAACGTATTTAAGTAGTGTATGTATGTAACTACGTTGAAAGTGATAGCGGTCGCCTGATAAGAAATCAGACGAAAAAGAATACACAATATTGGCTAGAATTATAAAAGGAGAAAAAGGAGTGAGAAAGAGGATACAGAACAAACAAAGCACCCATGACCGCGTCAGGGATCGAACCCAGGACCTTCAGGTCCCATGGCTACCACCTTACCACTCAGCTAGCCACTCGGTCGGATTCCAACGGTCCATATTTCCTACTTCTGTCAGTTCACGATATAGCGTGACCTCCATCCAATGCCATCGTCTAGTAACTGTCTTTACATTCATCTTGGTTGACCCCACCGATCACAATTTCTCATTAGACTTTGGGAATCACCTCTCGAAGCTCGTCATTAACGTGCACAAAACAGCTGTGCAGCGCTTCCAGGTTTCAATTGTTTTTCCAACTGATATCACTCAGTCCGTTATGAATACCAACCTGAAATCAATAAATAAATCCCCACAAACCTCCGGATTGAGTTAATCTAGTCCTCATTGGTGACTAATTTGGAGAGGTGGTTCCTGAAGTTGCTGTGATAAATCATGACCAGTGGAGTCTAACGGAATTGAACATGAGGACAGTAACTCAACAACCACATTGTAAGGAGGTCAGGCTATGTCGTGAGATGACAGAAGTAAGAAATGTGGACGATTGGAGTCTGACCGAGTAACTCAATGGCAACATGCTAACCGCAGAGACTGAAGGTCCTGAGGAGTCCCATACTAATGGGATGAAACAGCTTTCCAGCAGTCCCAGGTCCCCAATTTATTCAGTTGATGTTAGTCTGTGATAAATACCAACCTGAAAACAATATTTTTTGTTCCACTGGACTTGACTTCAGTAGGCTGGGTGGTAACCTACACTGTTAGATAGTTATTTATCGTCGTGTGTATTGGTTTGACTTCAAATTCATTTGAATAAGGTATTGAAATGAAGTGGACATCGGTGGAGTAGGCAGTCAGTCACGCCTACTGTGTAAGGCCTATTGATGATGCTACCTGGCTGTGCAGTCCTCGGCAGGTGGAACGGAGTTCGAACCCATGGCCCACTGGCATAAAGTCAGCTGTCTAAGCCAATGAACCACACCTCTGCACTTAGATGTGTTTTGATAGTTGATGTGATAGATACAATTTGTGCAATGTTTTGGTTATCGGTATAAAATGGTGTTGTGACTAGTGGTCAAATTGTGCTATCCTGTAGGTGGGATTCATCTACCACGAATAAGTCCAAGGTTAATGATTCTAACCCGTTTTTTTCTCTTCCACATTTATTCAGTCACAACCTTTCTGTATCATTTTGTACTGTAATATTGTCTTTACTATGATTATTATTGTTTTTTTAGCTGATATCAAATGAAATTCTATTCAATAATTCTTCAGTGGGTAATATACAAGCAGTTTGTGTAAATATCGGTGTTCAAACCGATTCAGTCTACTCAATACTTAGTCCTATGATTACTGCTTCATCGATTTCTGCGCCTGACACCACGCATACGGTTGATGAAAGCGATTCGAAGACTTCGTCTATGGTAAGAATTTTAATCTGTTGTTGTTCTTTCATTGAATTGGATTGGTGTAGATAAAAATGGTGACTAGTGTGATTGTCATCTCCTTAAGTTACCGCTTGATGGTTGCCACACGTGAATGAACTGTGCACCCCACGACCAATCCTTTTGTATAACTGACTTGTGTACACGGGATAGTAAATCCCCGACCGATAGCTGCTACCTTGACGTGGTGGTCGGGCTTGCATATCACAATGACCCAACGAGCTATGCTGGTGGAACGCTTGTTCCCTCGAGGTCCTACCATACCAGAAAGGTCTGTTGGGTAGTGGTTAGACGAAAAGCAGTTACCGTCATAGTGTAAATTGCTACACTATGATGGGGGTCTGAGGGCGAAGTCGTACTGCTGCTAGCTGGATGGGGTGTGACAGCAGTAAGGTGTTTCCCTTGGATGACCAGCAGTGCCAAGCTGATGCTGCCTTCTCAGTGGAAGGGGGGGTTAGAAAAGGTCGGCCCCAAAAATAACACACTCCACCACGCCCCACGGTCTGCCGGGCCGGCGGTGTTGGTTCACTTGTCGTTTCCTTTCGCTCATCCGGCCCCAAAAATACAAAAATTCAAAATAATCATACTCAAAAGGCTGGGTGTGACAGGCCTCAAGCAGATGTCCGATGGGCTCTGCGGTCACACAAATCTCTTTCAGGTACCTTAAGAAGAAATAGCCTTCCACGGTGTGGGCAGCCGGGAAGTGTCAACCGCCCTCACAACTCTGTCAGCACCCAAGTTTCTTCTGACTGCTATCCTCCTCCTCCATCATTACCTTCTAATCTTCCTTCACGTCTCTTAATTAATGATGCTGCATCATCTTCAATTTCTCCTACCTCTGCAGCCTTCGACAACGATCTGAGTCCACAGAACAGTCCCTGGTCTCCTTAAACCACGCTCCAAATTACATATTGGAGCCTTCAATGTCCGCACCCTCCGTCAAATTGGCCAACAGGCTTCGTTGGCAAAGACTCTAGCAACTCGGGCATGGATGTGTGCTGTGTTTGTGAGACACGCATACAGGACCCAAGTGTGGTTATTCACCTGACCTCTCCTGACCAATCTGGTGAATCTGCAAAATTCACCCTTCGAGTTTCTGGAGATTCGATAGCTAGCTCTCGTGGTCTTGCAGGTGTAGGTATAGCATTAAGCACCAGGGCAGAAAACTCACTACTAGACTGGATCCCAGTTGATAGTCGCCTCTGCGCTATGAGGCTGAACGGCACAGTGAGAACTAAAAGGAATAGTGAGACTCGCCGTTGTCTCTTTGTAATCTCTGCTTACGCACCCACTGACTGTAGTTCGGATGAAGTGAAGGACGAGTTCTACCATAAACTGTCTAACCTCCTCTCGAAAGCCAAACGTTCGGACGTAGTGGTTGTTGCAGGTGACCTCAACGCACAGGTGGGTAGACTGAGTGAGGCAGAAAGGCACTTAGGTGGCACTTTCGGAATCCCAGCTGAACGTACAGATAACGGTGATCGCCTATTACAACTATGCTCAGATAACCGCCTATTTTTAGCCAGCACAAATTTCAGACATAAAGAAAGGCACTGTCTGACCTGGCGTCCACCGAGCTCGACTCAGCGATGGACACAGATAGACCACATTGCTATTAGTCATCGCTGGAGAGGATCGGTGGAAGACTGCCGCTCCTTCTGGAGTACGTGTTTGGACAGCGATCATGCGTTGGTCCGAGCACGTATATGCCTGCGTCTCAATGGACGTAGAAAAAATTTGGCAACAAAACCACTACGAGTTCTGCTGGACAACGAAAACACCAAAGCCGTGTTCAGTGAGAAGTTGGCTAGGCAGTTATCGGAACAAAAGACTGTCACTCATCCAGAAGAAGCTTGGTGCCATCTTCAGTCTACTGTAAAAGCAGCACTGGAGACTGTAGCCGACTCCAAGATAATGGCTAAAAAGAGCCAGTGGATATCAGCAGCTTCTTCCAAACTAATGGATGCACGTGAATGCATCCCTGCAGGCTCTGAGTACAATGAAGAGCGAGCGCAACTTAAAAATAAACTGACGAAAAGTCTGCGCAACGATCGTGAACAGTGGTGGGCAGCAAAGGCTAAAGAGATGGAAAAGGCAGCGGCGATCGGTAACAGTAGACAGTTATTTAGACTTATTAAGGAGACTGGGGGGAAATGGTCAACAACAGTTAGTGAGGTTATAGCGGAGAAGGACGGATCGGCGATTCACTCGCAGGGAAGGCGACTGGGACGATGGGCAGAACACTTTGAGGAACAGTTTAACTGGCCTCCAGCCACCATTGCGCTGCCCGCTATCCAGTCGGACCCTGAATGGGACATAGAGACAGGTCCCCCAACACTAGAAGAAGTTGAGAAAGCGGTAGGTAGCCTGAAACGGGGAAGGGCAGCAGGACCAGACGGACTACCTGCTGAGGTATACAAGAATGGTGGTAGAGTTCTCTTAGTCAGGCTAACGGAAGTGTTAGCCAGTATATGGGAATCAAATACGATCCCCTCCGACTGGTCTAAGTCACTGATCATCCCAGTCTTCAAGAAAGGCGAGAAGTCCTCTTGTGATAACCACAGAGGAATCAGCCTGACAAACATAGTGTCTAAGATCCTAAGTTCTATAATTCTCCGACGCCTGAGTGGAGCTCGGGAACAGCAAGCCCGAGAAAACCAGGCAGGCTTTAGACCTGGCCGTGGATGTATCGACCAAATATTCACACTGCGCCAGGTCCTGGAACATAGGCATGCTTACAGACGCCCGACAATAGCTGTATTTCTCGACCTGAAGGCGGCATTTGACTCCGTTGATCGAGAAGTCTTATGGCAGTGTCTGTCACTGAAAGGCGTGCCTAGTAAGTACATCACCTTATTGAAAGCTCTCTACTCGAACACTTGTGGGCATGTTAGAGCCTATGGTGAGTTGTCCAGGGAGCTATACTCATCAAGTGGTGTCCGTCAAGGATGCCCACTATCCCCATTCTTATTTAATTTTATCATAGATATTCTTATGGAGGTTTCCCTCTCGTCACCTAATTACAAAGACGTTGACCGGATCACAGGTGAATTTTCCTTAGATCTAGAATATGCAGATGACATAGTCCTGTTAGGTGAAGACGCTGACAAGATGCAGAGTCTTCTGAACACTTTGAGTGGGAATTTGAGAATGTTTGGGATGCGATTTTCACCACCCAAATGCAAATTTTTGCTCCAGGACTGGTCTTCAGCGGTACCGCGGTTAACAATAGAGAGTGAAGTGGTTGAGTGTGTTGACCACTTCACTTACCTGGGAAGTAGGATCAACCCGGTGGGTTAGTTGCCGATGAGATTTCTGCACGGATACAAAAGGCTCGATTGGCTTTTGCCAATTTGCGCCACCTATGGCGCCGCCGTGATATTCGTTTGTCTATTAAGGGTCGCGTGTACTGCACAGCAGTCCGCTCTGTTCTACTGTATGGCTGTGAAACATGGCCATTGAAAGTGGAAGACATGAGAAGGTTACAGGTATTTGACCACCGTTGCCTTCGTAGTATAGGACGTATTCCGTGGTGTCACCATGTGAGTAATGCAGAAGTTAGGTGTAGAGTTTTAGGGAGAAGAGGTAAGTCAGTCGACGAGGTTGTGAACCTTCATCGACTGAGATGGTTGGGACACGTACTACGTATGCCTAGTCACCGATTGCCTCGTCACACAATGTTGGCTGAGGTGGGTTCAGGCTGGAAAAAGGCCCGAGGTGGCCAGACTAAAACATGGCACCAATGTATGAAGTCTCTGACTGTTGGTTTAAGCCATGTAGGACGATGCAGACTAGGTGGTTGGGGTCCACGGGACAAGAGGAACCAGTGGTTGGAGACCCTAGGTGATATGGCTCAGAACCGAAGTCAGTGGCGCAGATGTATACACACATTATCCTCATCTTAACAACGCTATACCGAATCTCACTATTTTGTCACTCCTCTTTCCTTTCTTCTCATACTTTATATTTCTTTTGACTGCATTCACTTATCTTCATCCTTCACCTCACTACCTTTTTACTTGATGTGCTGATATGAGGTGTGGCAACTCGGACCGTTACGCAGTAATGCCTGGTCCTATGTTGATATGATGATGATGATGAAATCCTAGTTAATGATCCAGAGTTTATCATTGGCTGTTCTACTTGGAAACGTACATCAGTTGGAGATAGGGGTTTTGTCCTAACATGAATTCACCAACGGTTTGACTGATTAACTCCAAAGGGAGTAAATCTGTAGACAGTTCACATGCTGAGAATTCCATACTATATCGAGCGTATTGTCTAGAATAAAGAGATTGTCATCACCATTATTATTATTATTATTATTATTATTATTATTATTATTATTATTACCATCATCTAAACCGTGACTAACCTTTTATAAGACTAGGTTAGATGCATTTGATTGGTAGTTGGCTTGTGGCCAACATCATGTTGTCCTGTCGAATCCTCCCAATCAAAATCCACCGTACCTAGCCTGGCAACCGTATACACTTGCAATCACGAATATTGTGTTTGATCTAGCAGAATTAGTATGCATATGTTTCATCGATCTTCATCAGCTGCTTCATACCACCTATAGAATATACTGTTTATGATAAGAAAAAAAACCTGTTTTCTATCATACCCTCATAAATTGACAAGAATGTTTCGATTAAGAAGGTCGTTAAAGGTTATTTTAGCGACTACTGAAACAACGAATCAGATTTTTTTTACTCCATGTGGAAACTACCTTTTCCAGTCGAAATACAAACACCTAATTGGTTAATTGATCAATTTTAACTAGATACTGAGGTGACATTTTGATTTACTCGATAGGGGATGCATATTAGTGATGAAATAAAATATGACCACAGCGTAAAAATGGTGAACACGATCACACGCCTTACTCTTTGAAACTGGATCTTGTTTAAGGTAACCGAATAATACTCGATTGATCATTTCTCTTAACTAATGGGTTACATTGTAGGCCTACAACATCATCATCATTATCAACATAGGACCAGGCATTACTGCGTAACCCTCCAACTTGCCACACCTCATATCAACACATCAAGTAAAAAGGTAGTGAGGCGAAGGTTGAAGATAAGTGAATGCAGTCAAAAGAAATATAAAGTATGAGAAGAAAGGAAAGAGGAGTGACGAAATGGTGAGATTCAGTATAGCCTGGTTAAGATGAGGATAATGTGTGCATACATCTGCGCCACTGACTTCGGTTCTCACCCATATCACCTAGGGTCTCCAACCACTGGTTCCTCTTGTCCCGCGGACCCCAACCACCTAGTCTGCATCGTCCTACATGGCTTAAACCAACAGTCAGAGACTTCATACATTGGTGTCATGTTTTAGTCTGGCCACTTCGGGCCTTTTTCCAGCCTGGACCTACCTCAGCCAACATTGTGTGACGAGGCTTACAACACTCTTACACATGACAATGGGTACTTATCAGTGTTCCTGCGCTACTGAAAGATACTGTGGAGGTAAAGTATACTCCTGCGGGGAAATTAAGTGCGAAGTTTAATCCAGAAAAATTGTCTTCTCAGACATTGGTTAACAATGGATCAATGAAACGTCTATATATGATGACCTTTGCTCAAGGTTAAGGACAAATATATATGCACAGCATTGAGTAATCAGCTGTCTTTCTGTCCATTTTAACTTATTCATTCAAAGTGTTAGAGTTAAGCTATCCAATCACTTATCGGGAGACCAACCAATCGTCTTCAAGCCAGGTAAAAGGGTATAACAGATATTTACTGAGTTTTAAGCCAGTTTTGTATACATGTATGTAATTTATCCTTCAGTCATCTTTTCAGTTTTGTTTTCATTCTTTAGATATTTGTAGATCAAGTAGACAATTGTAAAGAGTTACAGTTTGAAAATTCCTCTTCCACTCTGATCCCTGATGAATCATTGGATAGTAGTTATTCATTGAATAATGAAATAGATTGTAATCATTCTTCTAAGCAAATATCTTCATCATCTTTGAACATTTACCAAAATGTTATCAATACTCAGAATAGATCAGATATAAACAACTTAGCATCCAGTATATCGTCTGTACAGACTGAATTACCAATATCATATATGATGAGTACATCTTCTACACCTACTCATTTATTAATTGATCAGTATTTAAAATCATCTTTTCAATTCAATGAAAAGTTATTAATTGAACAATTTACTAATTTATTAAATAATTGGATAAATTCAATGAAAATAAATAATGAAAATATTTATATAATAGATAAACAAAAAATTGACAATATTCTTATCAATCGTATTATACAATTAGAAAGTCAATTATGTGATGTTTCATTACAATTTCAACTTGAACATAAACGTCGATTGAAAGAACATCAGGTTAGTTGAAATTTTAATCGTCTATAGTTAATGCACCAATCGTTTTCATTATTGTTCAATATCAATCAATAAGGATACTAGGATACGCTGTGGTTAAATACACAAGTCTTTCATATCTGACGATCACCCCAAATGTTACCAAATCAACTTTTCTCACTTCTTGGCATAACCTAACTATCATTCAATCCTATCGGTGATTATTTATCCTTATACTCTACTGATAACGCGAAGTCTACCTCAAACCTAGTTTGATCTGTCAATGAGTTTGAAGGTTTATCAATCATCGAGTGTATACTACACACACTGGAAACTTCCAAACTAGGAAGAAAGTTTTGTCTAATATCGTTGTGGGAACAGAAACTAGGATGTGACGTAAAAATTAGCCACGATACCGAGCATAACAACTTTGCGATACCACGTACAGAATATGCCCAAGAAACAACCGTAAAATGCCCGATAAACAAAGGACTACTACCTCGATGTAGGTTAGATCGGTGTGGAAATCGGACAGTTCGCTTCTAGCTCGATCCTAAGTAACAAACTCAGAGAGAAAGGCGGAGATGTTAGAGAGGTATAAACGCTGATTTATCTATTTCACACTTTTAATATGCTATTTTATTATCCCTGGTCAAGGTCATCTAGGGATATATAAACGACTGAATTTTCAGGTATGTACATTCGATTAAAGTAATATACTTTCAATTCCATCGTCTTCTGGTGTCAGCTGAGTATCAAGTTGAGAAATCATCATTCTATCGTTAATCGTATCACTTTAGAGTATTATATCGTTATATATACCGCAGATCATAACACTGTCTAGTGTTTCAACGTTTTGACCGGTTCACCAACTAATGTCTATGTGTCATAAAACTTCCTTTCAAAGTTAATTAGGTTGCCGAAAATCTACAAATTGAATATTATTTTATTCACTAAAATCATTTTTGAGGTAAATTTTGTCCAACTCACCTGTTAATTTATAATCTTCACAAGAAATAGCTGTCTTCATGAATACTGGTAAAAGTGTGTGGGCAATCGACAATTCGTAACTGTCACACATGGTCTTTTCATGATTGTTCGTATGAAATTTCGCTGTCCTAACACTAGAAAGACAAAACCTATACCACTGACAACATCAGCTTGGCATCGCTGTCACACTGCATTCAACATCACCTTCAGACTCCCATCATAGTGTACTAATTCATACTACGATGGTAGCTGCTTTTCGATGATCGAATGTACACACTGTACGGTTTCATCAGGGGTGTACAATTGAGATTATATTATGAAACCATAAAACGCTGACTTGATTTTCATCAACTGACACCATTTGTGGCATTACTATGATATAAGATGGCGTATTCAGTACTGACTGTACTACGCTGTATTTCGCTCTGTTCTGCTGTATGGCTGTGAAGTATGGCCATTAAATGTAGAGGAGTTGAGAAGGTTTCAGGGATTCGACCACTCTATTCTCTTCGTAGCGTAGGCTATATGTCATAATGCCACTACATTAGTGACATCGAAGTATAGTCAGTCAGTTGATGAGGCTGTAAACGTTGGTGGACGTTAGCTGAAGTAGGTTCGATGTAGAAAATGGTTACAAGTGGCTAGACTGAAGTATGGCCTCAGTCGATAAAGTCATGGAATGGAGTAGAGTAGACTTAACGTTCGGAGTTCACGTAACATGACAGTCAAAGTCGTTGATTGAAGACTATAGGCGATATGACTCAGAATCAATGTCACCAAGGCAGATATATACAGACATTATCTTCATCTGAATCATCATATTGAATTTCAGTAATCTCTCATTCCTCCTTCCTGCGGTTTGAAGAGTTTCACCATTTTATCTTTCACCTTGATATCTTTTCTTGTTATGTCCTAATATGAAGTATGTCAACCTATATCATTACACTGCAATGCTAGGTATGACATTCACTATCGACTGATTGTCTCAATCAACTGTTATCAATTTCCTAGGAATCGAACCGTTAAGCCCAAACATTTCTGTTATTGAGAACGTTGTGGCAATTGACTCTCACAGCTTATTCAATAGAACACATAATTAGTAAGCTAAACACTTAAGGTTTAGATCTTTCTGTCATTATTGAGTCTATAGGTTGATAGAAGGATGGATCAACTAAGACTATCTTAAATGTACTCACTAGCAATATTGGTCCATTAAAATTTGCCTAGCTTTCAAGAAAACATAATTATCCATTGTAGAGTTCTGAAGTTTGTGAGGATTCATTTATGGATTTCAGGTTGATATTCATTATGGATTGATATCATTTGGGGAACCATTCCTAATGAGGGACTCTTCAACCGCTCACGCCTATGACCCTGCTTAGAATCGAACCCAGAACCTTCAGTTCCCGTGAACAGTACGCTGCTATTAAACCACTGGATCGGAATCTAATGGTCCATATTTCTCACCTCTATCAGTTCACGATATAGTGCGACCTTCCAGTCGGGCCCTGAATGGGACATAGAGACAGGCCCCCCAACACTAGAAGAAGTTGAGAAAGCGGTAGGTAGCCTGAAACGGGGAAGGGCAGCAGGACCAGACGGACTACCTGCTGAGGTATACAAGAATGGTGGTAGAGTTCTCTTAGTCAGGTTAACGGAAGTGTTAGCCAGTATATGGGAATCAAATACGATCCCCTCCGACTGGTCTAAGTCACTCATCATCCCAGTCTTCAAGAAAGGCGAGAAGTCCTCTTGTGATAACCACAGAGGAATCAGCCTGACAAACATAGTGTCTAAGATCCTAAGTTCTATAATTCTCCGACGCCTGAGTGGAGCTCGGGAACAGCAAGCCCGAGAAAACCAGGCAGGCTTTAGACCTGGCCGTGGATGTATCGACCAAATATTCACACTGCGCCAGGTCCTGGAACATAGGCATGCTTACAGACGCCCGACAATAGCTGTATTTCTCGACCTGAAGGCGGCATTTGACTCCGTTGATCGAGAAGTCTTATGGCAGTGTCTGTCACTGAAAGGCGTGCCTAGTAAGTACATCACCTTATTGAAAGCTCTCTACTCGAACACTTGTGGGCATGTTAGAGCCTATGGTGAGTTGTCCAGGGAGCTATACTCATCAAGTGGTGTCCGTCAAGGATGCCCACTATCCCCATTCTTATTTAATTTTATCATAGATATTCTTATGGAGGTTTCCCTCTCGTCACCTAATTACAAGACGTTGACCGATCACAGGTGAATTTTCCTTAGATCTAGAATATGCAGATGACATAGTCCTGTTAGGTGAAGACGCTGACAAGATGCAGAGTCTTCTGAACACTTTGAGTGGGAATTTGAGAATGTTTGGGATGCGATTTTCACCACCCAAATGCAAATTTTTGCTCCAGGACTGGTCTTCAGCGGTACCGCGGTTAACAATAGAGAGTGAAGTGGTTGAGTGTGTTGACCACTTCACTTACCTGGGAAGTAGGATCAACCCGGTGGGTTAGTTGCCGATGAGATTTCTGCACGGATACAAAAGGCTCGATTGGCTTTTGCCAATTTGCGCCACCTATGGCGCCGCCGTGATATTCGTTTGTCTATTAAGGGTCGCGTGTACTGCACAGCAGTCCGCTCTGTTCTACTGTATGGCTGTGAAACATGGCCATTGAAAGTGGAAGACATGAGAAGGTTTCAGGTATTTGACCACCGTTGCCTTCGTAGTATAGGACGTATTCCGTGGTGTCACCATGTGAGTAATGCAGAAGTTAGGTGTAGAGTTTTAGGGAGAAGAGGTAAGTCAGTCGACGAGGTTGTGAACCTTCATCGACTGAGATGGTTGGGACACGTACTACGTATGCCTAGTCACCGATTGCCTCGTCACACAATGTTGGCTGAGGTGGGTCCAGGCTGGAAAAAGGCCCGAGGTGGCCAGACTAAAACATGGCACCAATGTATGAAGTCTCTGACTGTTGGTTTAAGCCATGTAGGACGATGCAGACTAGGTGGTTGGGGTCCACGGGACAAGAGGAACCAGTGGTTGGAGACCCTAGGTGATATGGCTCAGAACCGAAGTCAGTGGCGCAGATGTATACACACATTATCCTCATCTTAACAACGCTATACCGAATCTCACTATTTTGTCACTCCTCTTTCCTTTCTTCTCATACTTTATATTTCTTTTGACTGCATTCACTTATCTTCATCCTTCACCTCACTACCTTTTTACTTGATGTGCTGATATGAGGTGTGGCAACTCGGACCGTTACGCAGTAATGCCTGGTCCTATGTTGATAATGATGATGATGATGCGACCTTCATCTATTGCCGTCGTTAACTGTTCCCACCTCGGACTTTGTTGACTACTGCGGTCATGACGGCTGGATATGACTCAACTCCACAAAAGCTCAGGTAAACTCATAGACAGACAAAGATGTGACGCAAGGCTGCAGTTTGTCATTCCTACTCCCTCGAATCAACTGTCGGCTGAAGAAGACTATTCACAGTTACACAGAGGACGTGTTAGCTAATCAACTGCTGAGTCGAAACTCAGTGGTTCACAGTTGCAAAGTTCTTTCAACTGGGCGACTTACCTCGGCTACCCTCCGATTGGTTAACCCTACTGCATCTCGCGTATGGTTTCTCATTAAAACTTCGGGTTATCCATCTGCTGAGAAGTCCTATACTAGGACGAAACGAATGGACAATGCTCACAGGCTTGCAGTAGTTTCCTGAATGATATCACCTCCCAATCAACTAAAAATAAATTGTATATTCTTGCACAAAAATTGTAAATAAATGCGATTGTACAGTTAAATGAAGGAATTCATCGGGAAAAAACCTCTCTTCACTGAACCATCTTTTTTCCCGTTTTCAAATAATTATCTTTGTTTATGACACCCCCTTTTTTTTGTATTCTAGGAATTGGAAACTGATGAAGATAGCAAACATGTAGAAAATAATACTGTTGACAACTGTAATGAAGAATCTGTAGAGATTGTTAATTTACGTAGTACAATGATGCGACGTATACGTTCCGCAATCGAAGAGTCTTTATACTTTGCATCTCGAGCTAATCTTCTACAAGATGAGGTAAATTCTTTCTTGTACCACTTTTTATGTAGTGTATCAAAATATATTAAAGATGCAAAAAGATGGTGTGATCTCTCTGTGAACCCTCTCCATGCAGGGAGTCGTGGTGCACCGATAGACGTTAACCCTATACAATTATTCGCCATCCCATGGTGCCAAGTCGTATACTGACCACCCCTCCGCTTCTCCTATCCAGCCCTAGGGTCAGAAAACAATAAACGGTGTGAAAGCCGTTGGGAGTACGTGCGTAACACATGTCGAGGCTATCGAAGTTGATGTTTCCACATGTCTTCATTTATTCAATGATGATCTCCGTCATGCCCAAAAATACGCTGTCGTACCTCAGGACTACTTACATGATGTTGCCACCGGATACGAGAAGCCACAAAGAGACAACGATGATCAAATACACAGAGTCATCGCACGTTCTCAGCTCGGAGAGGCGAGGTTCCACAGGCGTATAGCAGGACTGTATTGTAAACCCGACGTTTTATGGTAAAACTAACGTCCCGAAGACAACGAAGGTGACCCAGATTGACGTATGCCATTCTGGCTTTCGATATGCATTTGGAAGTTTCACCACTCACACAACTACCCGGATACACAAACTTTTCAACTACTTCCAACGGCTCACTACTAAGGGTGAATGCAGGCACAACCTCCTGTCAATCTTCCAAGAGTACTTTGCACTTTAGTCGTGCAAAGCACACACCATACTTTCGGACACTGATATATGTAGCCCTTCTCAATATTTATGTTGTTACTTGTTTCACCCATCGTTGATTTCAACTGTTGGCATATATGGCCTTCTGTAAGGATACCTGGATATATTGCCTGTTGTTTCAACGACTAGGATATTACAGGCAGCAGAATATACATCAAATAAGAAGTGGTTATTGTGACTTGGTGGTCTAGTGTGGAGAACAATCTGGCGTTTGAAGTGATCGGGTTCGAGTCTTCGTGGGAGCAACATCGCTCACTGAAAGGCTGGTGCATTCAACTGATGAGTCCTACATGGGATAAAATGAGCATCCTAGATTTCATACCATCCATCATTCCTTCTTCAATATGTTGAATACATTTGTCTACCGCGTCTTATCCGACTTACACTCTAGAATATTCATCTCACTATGAGTTCTGCATATGTATTCACTCAATTTGTGTATCATCTTCATTTACGTCATACCGATGTTATGTTTCCATTCGAACTGATCCAAGAATTGTTACTGGGTGATAATTGAAGGTGAAATGAAAATGTAGACCACGTTCGGATTCGAACCAGCGACCACTGGATTTCTGGACTGATACTCTACCAACTGATCTACAAGGTCCGACTTGACCAAAATTTTGCTCCCTAGTCAGGACTTCTCATCTCAATCGAAATCTTACTGGATGAGAGAGGGAGAGAGAGAGAGCATCATATTGACTATCATTTCTTGACTACTATCTGAGATAAGAATTGTAGTTTGAACCGCAGTCTAATTTGATTCGGTAGTAGGGCGAAACCTCCATTGGTGATTGAAGTGGAATAAGAAAAACATTCTGATCAACAAATGGACTTCACAGTTTCAGTTGGTAGAGTATTGAGTCGTCAACCTGATTCTTGTATGTCAACATTTAGGTAAAGCTATTGTTGTTGTTCTATCTACATTGATGAGTTTCTTTGAAATGAGTCATAGTTCCTTTACTGAATGATTATTTTATTTGATAAAATGAAGATTTTTATTGTTTACTTTTTTTTTCTTTTCTTCTTTCTATTCTATCTTATTTTCAATAGCTTGAATCTCTTCTCCCTTGGATACTACAACTGATCGATTTAAATGAAAAGCAACAAATAGAAATTAGAACTTTAAATGAGCACAATAAATATTTACAACAACAACTTGACTTGACAAAAACAAATACTGTAAAACAAGTCAATGAAATGGCTAAATATATGGTAAATTTAACTGATGAATTACAATGTCTACGTCAAACTGTTTATATGAATCATGATATTATGCATAAGACTGATGAATATATATCTCAGTCAAATGATAATCAATTGAAAAAAGTAAGTAGATTTGCCAAGAAAATATTTCACTTGTCGAATGATTTAATTGGATAACTGAAACTAAATCCTGATTGGTTGAAAGTAACCAATCAGCGCGTCAAGATGATTTTATGCCAATTTATATCAGCTGATTAGTGTGTACTAATTTTAAGCCAGTATTCATTATGGACTGATATCAAGTGAAGAAGTGTTGGAAACCTTGAAATCACTAGACAACTGTTTCACCCTAGTATGGGACTCCTCAGCAGGGTTCACTCATGATCCACTAGGACTGTCAAGTCTGTCAGTCAACATGTTACCATTGGTTTATATTTTCCTACTTCTGTCAGTCTGCGATATAACGTGATCATCACCTGATCTCGTCGTTGATTACGTGTTCTCACGACCAACTCTTTAGTTACTTCCTTCAAGATAAGATTTCCCAAAGTGATAATGATAAGTCGTGACCAGTGGGGGAAATCAAGTTGGATATGAGAACAACTACCCACTGATGGCATTGAGTGGTGGTCGTGTTATGTTGCGAATTGGTTAAAGTATGAAGATCTGGGCTACTGGACTCAGCTCAATGGCTGAATTGTAATGTACTGACCGGGAAACCTTAGGGTCACCGGTTCGATCTGTACTGGGACTATGGGTTCGCAGTGCTGAGGAATCCCACACTGAGATGAAACAGCTGTCCAACGCTTCTTAGGTTTTCAATGATTTCCAAACGGATGCCAATACGTGATAAATATCAACTTGGTGTCACTATTTTACATTCATTGGGGCATCGAATAGACCTAGGCATGCATTGACATGATACAGGATAAGTTATGATGGAGAATATTTATAGCTCGTATGGACGGCCCTGGTTGTATTGTGTTTTCCGACGCTCTGGGTTGTTTAACCGTGGAGAAGCTTTCATGTTATATCTTTCTAGTCGACATGATCATCACAGCACTAACTTCAGTAGGAAGTGAGCTAACTGTCAAAATTTCTTCAGTAGCTTGCTCAAACCAACTGGTTTGTGTGTGATTGGTTGTTTCCTTTGATTGTTGTATCATTGACTGTGTATGGGTTTTCTTCTTGGCTGTTCCTCTGCTTGACTTCTGACCTTTCTGTTGTTTATCACTTTTTCATTGGTTGGTAGATTGGTTCTGTGTCTATACATCTATGAAGTGCTGACTGACTGACTGACCTGAATGTCTTCTTTGCTTGTTGCACCCTTTGGTCTGCATAATAGTGTTTGGAGGGAATTTGTTGGTTTATGAGCTACACTAATTCCAAGTGGTCTCTTGGAGCTTTCATCGTCTTTCTAGACGACATCATCTTGGACAGAGGAAACATAAAGAATATCACAGAATTCCTGAAAGCAGCCACCGTCATACTGAATTACTGCCCTAACGGGAGTCGTAGGCTGGAATAGTACTTCTAGTTCGATGGGGGAGAGGGGGGTGGGGTTGACAGCACTAAGGTATTTCGCATGAATGACTTGCAGTACCAAGTTGATGCTTCCTTCCTCTGCAGTATTCCATAACCAAGAGTATTAGTTTCTTACCTAGATAAAAATCAATCAAAACTAAACTTGAAACTTGTAAAATAATCGTGTGTGACTAGCCTCAAGCAGATATCTTTCATTCTCTGCAATTATGCACCGGTGAAGTGTCAACCAGTTTCCATTAGATCATTGCCAATCTTCGATATCTTTGCCTTGTAATCATTCCTCCTGTTTTCAGGTCAATATTCTGATGTCATTTTTAGTTTCCTCTAACTCTGCAACTCATGATTACAATTAAAGTTCACAAAACAGCCTTTCTCGTCTGCTGAAACTTTGTTCCAAACTGTTACATATTTTAGCTTTCAATGTCTGCACCGTATATCAAATCGCCCAACAAACTCTGGTAGTCACAGGTCATGAACTGAACAGCACCGAAGCACAGTTCTTCACTCAACTTTACCCGCCTAATGTTGTGAATTTGAAAAATTTATTTTTCGAGTTTCTGGAGATATATGATGGCTAGTTTTCGTGGGTTTGTAGAACTCGACTAGATCCCAGTTGATGGTTGCCTGTGCGCTGTTCGACTAAATGGTGTGATGAGAACTAGACAGCATAGTGAATTTCGCCGTTGTCTCTTTGTAGTTTCTGCATACTCACTCAGTGACTGCAGTTTAGAAGAAGGGAAAGATGAGTCCTATAGAAAACAGAAAATCTTAGCAGAGGATTTCAATAGACAAATGGGTAGGCTAAGCCAGACAGAAAGCCAATCAAATGGATAATAACAATCACCTACCACAACTTTCCTCAAACAACTACCCATTTTTGATCATCATAAACTTCAGACGCATGGTGTCCACCGATCATATCTCAACAGTAGATTATATTGCTCTCAGTTATCACCAAGGAGTTATGATACAAGAATGCGACTGATTCTGGAGCAGACGTTTAGATAAATGATCACACATTGGTTTGAGTACGCTTATGTCTGCATCTAAACGGACAACTCGACGATGAGAACACTTAGGCTGCTTTCAATAAGGAACTAGAAGAGACGATTTTAACGATGGGTGAAACACTTCTAGGAATGGTTTAACTGGCCTCTAGCTAGCCTCCGATTACTTGCTATCCAATCGGTCCCTGGATGAAACACCGAGACAGATCTTGCAACCCTTTTATAGATTTAGAAGGCTGTAAGTGAAGTAAATGGAGCATAGTCAGCAGGACGAGTTGGGTTAATGTCTACCGGTGGTATTTCAGGAAAGTTGTCGACGATTGACTAAAGCGCTAAATAGCATGTAAAAATCTCATATAATCCCTCTTCATTGATGGCCCCAGTTTTCAAGAAACGTCAGAAGTCGTCTTGCAATCATCACATAGACGTCTGTTTGGTAAACTGATTGTTTTCGATTGCTTGTTCTTATGAGGCGTCTTAGTGAAAGCTGGGGGGTACAGGAAACCCGAATATATGAGACAAGTTTTTTTGGATTAGGTCGTGGGTGTATCAACCAGATATTCTACCTCGGTCTCGAAATACAGGCACGCCTACCGGCGCCTCACAACAACCATCTTTCTTGTTTTGAAGGCTGTATTTAAATCTATAGGTTGAGAGAGATTATGACGATTTCTTCCGTTGAAACGAGTACCGAGTAAGTACATCAACCGCCTGGAGGCTCTATGTTTGTTGGAGCCTGTCGATAGGTCATAGGTGAGTTGTGTACGTCGGGTGTTATCCGTCATGAATGTTCACTCTCTATATCCTCATTTAATTTTGTCATAGACATAGTTATCAAGGTCTGTCTACCTTCATTCAGCTTCATAGGGGAGCTGGACCAGCCCAAACCAATTGGTGGCGGATGAAATCTCTACTCAGATACAAAAGACCCGTTTAGCATTTTCTAATTTGTGTCATTTGGGGCACTGATTGGCGACTACCTATTAAAGGAATAGCGTACTGTGCTGCACTCAGTTTTGTCCTGTTATACAACTGTAAGATATGGCCGTTAAAAGCAGAAGACGTGAAGCGGTTACAGGATATCGATCACAGGTATCTGTTTTCGTAGCATTACTCGCGTTTCGTGGAATCACCGTGTGTTTCTCGACCTGAAGGCGGCATTCAACTCCGTTGATCGAGAAGTCTTATGGCAATGTCTCTCACTGAAAGGCGTGCCTAGTAAGTACATCACTTTATTGAAAGCTCTCTCCTCGAACACTTGCGCGCATGTAAGGGCCTATGGTGAATTTTCCAGGAAGCTATGCTCATTGAGTGGTGTCCGTCAATGGTGCCTACTCTCTCCATTCTTATTCAATCTCATCATAGGTATTCTCATGGAGGTCTCCCTCTCGTCACCAGGTTACACAGACGTTGACCCAACTGGTGGAGAATTTTCTTTGGATCTAGAATATGCAGATGACATAGTCCTGTTAAGTGAAGACGCTGAGAAGATGCAGAGTCTTGTGAACACTTTGAGTGGGAATTTGAGAGTGTTTGGGATGCGTTTCTCACCACCGAAATGTAAATTGTTGCTCCAAGATCGGTCTTCAGCGGTTCGGCAGCTAACAATAGAGAGTGAAGTGGTTGAGTGTGTTGACCACTTCACTTACCTGGGAAGTAGGATCAGCACTGCCCTGGTGGGTCAGTTGCCGATGAAATTTCTTCCCGGATACAAAAGGTTTGGTTGGCTTTCGCCAATTTACGCCACCTATGGCGCCGCCGTAATATTCGTTTGTCTATTAAGGGTGGCGTGTGCTGCACAGCAGTCCGCTCTGTTCTACTGTATAGCTGTAAAACATGGCCATTGAAGATAGAAGGTATAAGAAGGCTTCAAGTGTTTGACCACCGTTGCCTTCGTAGGCTGTATAGGCCGTATTCCGTGGTGTCACCACACCACGTGAGCAGTGCAGAAGTTAAGTGTAGAGTTTTGGAGAGAAGAGGTAAATCAGTTGACGAGGTTATGACCTTCATCGATCGAGATGTTTGGGATACTTACTACGTATGGCTAGTCACAGATTGCCTCGTCACACAATGTTGGCTGAGGTGGGTCCAGGCTGGAAAAAGGGTGGAGGTGACCAGACTAAAACATGACACCAATGTATGAAGTCTCTGACTGTTGGTTTAAGCCATGTGGGGCGATGCAGACTAGGTGGTTGGGGTCCATGGGACAAGAGGAACCAGTGGTTGGAGACCCTAGGTGATATGGTTGAGAACCGATGTGAGTGGTGCAGATGTACACCCACACACATTATACTCATCTTAACAACGCTATACCGAATCTCACCATTTTGTCACTCCTCTTTCCTTTCTTCTCGTACTTTATATTTCTTTTGACTGCATTCACTTATCTTCATCCTTCGCCTCACTACCTTTTTACTTGATGTACTGATATGATGATGATGATGAATCACTGTGTGAGCCATGAATTACGTCAGGTACAGGGTATAGGCATGATAGGAAAGCCAATTGATGGGTTGTTAACCTAAAGTCTACTAAAATGGCTTAAAAGTGTACTGTGTAAACTGAGTCGCCGCCATCTACCTTGACGTGCCATGCATGTTATGGGAAATGTTGCCACAGGGATTGATTTTGTTACATGAAACTCCTTAGTAGGCTTATTGTACGCGGATTATACATACCTTTTAAGTGAAAGTGTGTATTGGTGTGCAGGCCAGTGACTGAGTAGACCTCCTTATCGTTCTAAAGATTCGCTATTAAAGATGTGAGTTTTTCAGTTGGTTACAGTGAACTATGCATTGATTGATTCATTTATCCTATAGACAACAAAAAAGTCTATTCAAATCTTCTAATTGAGTTGTACTCCACTCATCAATATAATGATACATACTCCTACTTGGTTGTCTAGATCATGATAAGTAGGTGGAACGGGGGGGGATTCGAACTCATTATCTACTGATTTAAAGTTAAGTGGCTGAATCAACCAACCAATCATAACTAATGTAGGAATACTTTCTATCCAGTGATTAGTTTTGCACATGAGATAGCTCAAATAGGTGATTGTAAAAAAAAGTTCTATTCTCTGTTTTTTCACATTTTTAGAATACTCTATTTAGCGTTTTAAAACGATAATCTACTGTTAGTAGTCATCTGCTTTGAAGTATGAATCTCTTATCTATTCATACTTCTATCCAAATGATGATGATGATGATGATTGTGCTCAAATATTCTCCATTCAAATTATCATCCATTTCTCACCTCGATATATAAATGGAAAGGAATCAAGTATTCTCTGGATATTTATATCCTCAGGTTTGTTGTTAATCACTTCTTATGCATAGATATCTTTTGATCAATACTTTTGTTTATATGAAATCAGTCTCCCTCTCATCCACCGCCCCCCCCCTGCCCTACTATCCGCATTAGTATCTTTCAGATCTGATCATATCTCAAAAGTGTTGAAACATATTTGTGTATTCCTTTTTTTTTCCCATTTTTTTATTTATTGCATAATATATATATGATTTGATTTGATTACTGAAGTTGAATAGCTGAATCATGTAAAGATCTTCTTGAAAGAGATGATTTTTTTCTCTTTCAAAACTATGTTTCTATGAAACGTTTTTACTGTTGTATATCAAGGTTGAAGGGGGAAGCAAACGGAATGATTTGACTTGAAAAAGTATTGAAAATCTTGTAGCACTATACAAGACACCTGCGCCTGTATTCGACTCCTCAGCGGCATTAGCTTTCACGGTGAATGCGTTAACCATTCAACTATCGGGGTAGGGTTCACAGTTTCCTTACTTTCCTATATTAATTCGCGATACAGTGCAATAATCATCCAATGTCTTAAGTTGGAATCTGCTTCACTTCTGATTGGTTGACTCCACAGGTAACACGACTTTCCATTAGAACTTCGGGATATCCATCTGGATACATGTCACTAATGAGGACTATACAGTAGTGTATTTTTTGGGATAAATGGGAATATTGCGATATTATAAGAGACGTATGGACCATCGAACCACAAATCCAGTGAGTAAATGGTTAACACGTTCGTTGTGAAACCTGAAAGTCGTGAGTTCGAACCCCACCCGGGTCGTAGGTAGGTACTACTGTGGAATTCCATACTAGGACGAAACACCTACCTAGTGCTCCTAGGTTTTTAATACTTCTCCAATTAAAGTCAGTCCATCAATGTTATATATGTTGGCTGGTAGCAATCAACGTTTGGATAAAACAATAATTCAGTCAATCTTGTCTATTATTTTATTAATGCGGGGAAAGCTCAAACTTTCATTATCATCCAATGAACATTGAATTATTTCTGTTGTATGGATATTCACTGTCGATTTGATGAGCAACTGTTCAGTACCACATAGACTACTACTACTACTACCGAAGTAGTCGGAGCAGTAGTTTATTGACTCGACTTCATCATGTAGTGGCCACAAGGATTTGAACCTCAACTTCATTAACTGAGGTTTGAACAGTCAGGTAGCTCCAGCAGCCCTCAGAAATTAGCCATAGTTAGTTGTCTATTGTAAAGCGACTATACAAGCGGTTCCTAACTTATCTGGATAGTGGTGAGTAGCAGTAGAACAAAGGATACGCACTTCATTCCACTAGACACTCATCACTTGGGTATACCTACATCCCAGTGAGTGATACTGTTTCTAGTGGACAACGTTCTGGTATTTGAAGCGATAGGTGCCGGGTTCAATTCCCTACGAGAATATCATCACTGACTAAGATGTGAGTAGCTCCAGCTGACGAGTCCCAAATAGGACGAAACGCACTTCCTAGATTCCTCTGTTAGAAATAAGAACATTTCACTAGTTTGAAGCTGAACTAGCTCACACAGATAATAATGTCTTCTTCATGAAACCAGTAATACCAACAAGATTGTTAGTCCAAAGGCCATACGATAAATATACTAGAAAAGATCCAGTGATTACTCTGTATGTGTGTGTGACAATTTCAATATATGAGTCATTAGGACTGCCACTTCGTCCTATCCTGCACAATACCACTGAATGTATGACAATAATTGAGATGAAAGAAGTTTCTAAGCTCTGATAACTTGATTGACAGTGATTTTTGTGGTGTTGTTGTTTCGCCTACATTACAAAAATGTTGCTCCTTCGATATATATATATATATAGTGACAGGTTAAAACCTAAATCCCTACTTGTTGTGTGATTGTTTCCACCTGAACTACCTGAGTTTGCTTTAAGAATGTACTATGCAGCCAGTGCAGTAGGTCGCTGATTGCAAATTTGAGCTGCATAGGGTAGAGAGATATAGACTGTCTACTTGGAATTCTCCAGATGTTAAAAGCCACTACTTGTAAACTCTTAGTGCTATTTTTGAGATGGATAGGGATTGACATCATTTGGGGAACCATTAAGAATCTGGGAGCACTGGATAGGTGTTACATCGCAGTATGAAACTTTTTGGCAGTACGCACCCATGATTCAGCTAGGGTTCGAACTCAGGACCTTCGAGTTTTACGACGAGCGTATTAATTATTCAAGTAGTAGGTTGGAGTTCAGTTGTTCACAGTTTCCAACTTCTGTCAATTCATGATATAATGCGATTAACACCTAATATCTTCAGTTGGTATCCACTTCCCTTCTGACTGGTTCATTAGAACTTCGTGATATACGAAAACAAGATATTCAGCGGAGACAAGGACTCTTTTTAACAAATTTATTCTCAAGCTGTACATTCGTATATGTATATATGCATGGTATTTGAAGTGGCTTATGTGTGAGGAAGATTTAATCTAAATAATGGAAGGTTGAAACAATAACAATGGTGGTTATAGCTCTCATAATCTTGCTAGTTGATGACGTAAGGGTCGAATGATAACAAAAATAGGGTTACTTAAGACGGTTAAATCGTTTCTAAGGTCTATATAGATTAAAAAGGGGGGTGAGAACGTGATAGAGCTAATGAAAAATATAAAAAAATCAAAGATGATTAGGTAATATGAATGAGAGAACAAGTTAACTGGGATAAATTGAAGATATTTTCTCAAAAACCGCAAGGTAAAGACTTTGCATACTTCTTTTAGACACAAAGGTCAGGCTTAATTAAGTTAATGGATAGCCAAGCCCTCTGCTGTTTTTTTTTTCTGCAGGGGAACATGAAGGAAACATGACAACCTTGTCACCGGTTGATTAAATACTCAAGGTTAGAACTTCAGATGCATTTCGTTTTTCATCCTTATAAAAATCAGATAGAAATATCTTCTTGTATATGTTGTTGACAGTGATCTCTGATTACGACTGATGTATCTTGATCCACATGAACAAGTGAACTGGCAAAGATACACATAGAAGTATCCTATCGAATGATTTACTATTGATAAAGATCAAATGAAGTATAGCTGAGAAAAACCTTCTACTGATTGATTGAGAAAGACAATTTTTCAGGATATCTAATGTTACATCACCTTCAAATTCTAGACTGATGAAGAAACTCAGCTGATGACTGCCTTTATATGTCTTTCTCGCATATTCTTATCGATAAATTAGCCTAGGATAGCCGTTTTACGCGAGTGTCCATTCCACATGACTTTCAGCATTCTATTACTACGTCTGGTAATCAGTACGTCAAAGTAAGGAATAGCTGATTTCACTTCCTTCTCAACAATGAATTCCAACGCTGAGTGACATCATCCAGATCGATAGTTGATTAGTTACAAACAACGAATAGGTGTCAAAATGCTTCATAATTTGGCTAACAATAGAATTTTATAGTTTTGTTATGAAACAGTCTACCGTTAGAGGTCGCATTGGGGATCGTATTGCAATCCCATCATTTTGTCGGTATATTTTACCATCATACACATTGTTCAGATAAACTTCGTCTTCTAATGACGCTATCGAAAGTCACAATCACGCCAACTTGTAAAACAAAAAATACACAATATATCACTCGAATGCAGGTGCATTCAGCTGACGAGTTAGAAATATGGGGTAACACATGTCCTAGTTTCCATTCTGCTAGACACACCGTCAAGTATAGTCATACACGGCGATTCTACTGGGACTTATGTTGTTATTACGTTTTTTGAGCAACGTTATTCAGCTATGTTACAAGCTTGGTGAATATTTTTAGCCTTTATGGTATGAATATTCAGAGTGATTTGTTCTCTGACCTATAGTTTTAATTAACAAACGCTTCAATGACATACTGGACATTGTCTAACAGAAGTGAAGCTGTTAAGTGACAATGTATCTACCATGATATTGAAACACTTTAGCTCAGGTGACAGATAAGTCACTGTGAACTATTACATCAATATGCATTACACTATGTCCATTGTGAATTATTCAGGATTTGATTCCTGTAGTATGATCATACACCTTAAAGCAGAATTGCTTTGATTTTCTATCTCGTATCATTAGATCCCTGAAACTTTGTTCAAATGGAGCAGTAATCATTTCTGGTATATCCTCTATAGTTGCATATTTTTATGTATTCAATGTTGAAGAGGTCATTTTCACCAGTCCAGGGAGAAATATCCGGAAACTCATAAATACTCATTCATACAGTGGAAAGAACAGACTATAATAGGTATTTTACACGAGAAGAATGGATCAAATGTTGAGTCTTGAAAGAACATAGAATGATTCTATCCTTTTGTCAAAGAATAATGGAAGAACTGTAAAGAATTCTGAATAGTAGTAACACTGAGTTTGAATTTTTTCACATGCAACCAATACTTATCTCTTTATTCTGTTTATATGGCAGAACAATCTTTCCACATCGTGAAGTGATCAAGTCGAGTATAGGCGTAGATATTAACGAAGTTAAGTGCAATGGTACACCAGAAACTGAATGCCAATATAACTATTCCCCGTCACAGTACTTTATTCTGCACTGAGTCTCGCAGATCTCAAAAGACGAAGGCTGATCTTTGACTACAAGGATGATTATTTATATATATAGAATAACGCAATCCTATTGGCTGTCGAATCGTCCAATCAAGTTATTTTATCCATATATAAGCGTAAATCAAAATCTCATACAAAGAAGACACTTCTACCTCAACAGCTGATGACCTTGAACGTTGATTACCAATCGAAACAGAAATTCGTCTACCAGTTAGACTATGTTTAGGGTCTAGTGCCTATTACATTGAGAGAATTATTTTACGAAATCCTTATTCATTCATGGTTAACAGCATGCAAACTATGAAGAAGAAACTTTCAGGCTAAAACATCTACGGTGAACACATATTTCGATTTCAACTCATCCCATCCAATCATCAATGTGAAAGTCTCTGTTACCACCTTCAATCGTTCAAGTAAAGTACACACTGTAGTAGCGGATGAAATTGGGTGAAATTCATAAGGAAAATAGAAAATAACGTCGAATGTAGATAGTAAACGTGCTCCTTCGGATTACGCGCCTCGTCATCCCTTACACATCATAGATATCAAATAAGATTTGAAGAGTCTTCAACAAATAGCAATATCATCAAAAAAGTGTTCTACGGAACATTAAATACATTGCAAAGCACTTTAGTTGATTTTAAGGAAGAGATTCCTCTTGATTCACAATCTGATTGTGTGATAAAATAAAATACACAGACTTTGATGCAGTAAGACAAACTTCCAATGAATACCGAAGACCTTCCAATCGACCTGGGTAGAAATTCAATGGGAATGAAAACACACCAACCACAGCCTTGCTTGTGGACTGAGTTGATCTCTCTTCAGTGGTGTATGAGTTTCTGTGCGTGGATGCCCCAATATTGCCTATATATATATTTGAACTATATATTGATGATGGATACTGGGTCGCAGTAGAATTCAACTTGACGCATGTTTCGTCCTATTCGGGACTCGTTGAAACTTAACTGTACTGGTCTGAATCCATTTCCATCTACTGATATCATTAACATATATGTGATAAGAATTATCAGTCCATACAGGTGTACACACAACACATAAAGAAAAACTAGATTGTTTGGGTATTCCATACATTAACAAGGAGAAATTATTGATTCTCAGTAGCATATTTCTTGTAACCAATCAGACTGCTATTCATCATGCAGTGACATTAGTTGACTGAACATTGGTGACCAGGGAGGAGTGGACAGTCACCGTTTCCTCCTACTATTGGGTTTCTTAGCAGTGCTCATCCATGACTAGCTTCGAGAGATGATTCTTGAAGTTCCAATGAGAAGTTGTGACCAATAGAGTCAATCAAGTTATACATGAGGACAGTTATTTAACGACAACATTGGATTAATATCACAGTATATCGTGAATTGACAGAAGTTGGAGATATAGACTGTTAGACTTCGACCCAGTAGGTAACCTAGGCCACAAGCCTGAACGTCTTGAGTTACTTGTGCGCACTTCTGAAGACTCCTTTAAAACCCCTAAAATCAATATTGATGAAGATAATTCAACCTTTTACATTAGTAAACTTATCATTGACATAAAGGACCTGCGCATCTTACTGGTGTTTATCATTTCTGGAATTCTTCACATATCGGTAATCAGTATTGAATCATTTCTGTTCCACTTACTGTGTGTTAA
The DNA here is from genome assembly GCA_944470555.2 of Heterobilharzia americana. Lineage (NCBI taxonomy): Eukaryota > Metazoa > Platyhelminthes > Trematoda > Strigeidida > Schistosomatidae > Heterobilharzia > Heterobilharzia americana. The sequence goes on along the minus strand of OX104128.1, from coordinate 72,985,206 downwards.
CTCATTCATATGGTTTACTCTTATTGTATGCATAGCAACATCTATGATTTTCTCTCATCTATATGCAGCTATTTTAAGAATCTGACGCTACTGCTTTATAAATGGCAAGTCTGTAGACGCTCTGAATTCCTTCTTACTTATGTCAACATTTCTTACAATTAGGAGGTATATACTGTCAACTATCTATGAAAGCATGTATTACATAGTCTACTCTTGATAGTGTTGGCAGTGGATTTCACGATACACAGTTTGTCTTATTTAGAACTCATCAATTCTTATCACTTTCAACTATCAAAGTGTTATGTAGTAGGCCTTTTACAGATTGATAGACAATATCTGTATGTAATTAGTGCCAATCTTTGTTATTTACTAATACTGTGGAATTACTCAACGTCTGTTGATACATGGGATCCTATACACAGATTCCTTGATCATTGAATATCAGTTCAGGATATATGAAAATGTTAATCATCAATCACATCAAAGAAGAGAAAGTATTAAAAGTTATAAAGAAAATTAACAATATGAAGTATTGAAAATGTCTGTGATTCAGTAGACTCATATTTTCAATAATGGATGAGATGAACCATCAGCCGTCAAATGGAGATAGATAAGCGAACGCCATTGATCAATATGAGTGTAGTTGATTACAGAATACGGTGAAGGTTCTCACAATTAATAATAAGATTAGAATATTAGAATGAGTTAAACAGTGTTCAGCTTTTCATATTATTTCGAGATTATCACCCCTTTCAAGGTTATTGGATAAACAAACTTCTTTCAACTATCAGATATTGAAGTAATCCAATGAGGAGTCAGGCATCCAATGTAGTTGTATAAGGTAGATCAAGTTTGAGTACTACTCATATATCTATTCAGTCACTTTCTATACACAATAGTGAGATCATTCAATTGAAGTGGACTTGATAACAAATGTGTATAGATGCCTATTTTACATCAAAACTGTCCTTCTTGTGTTTTTTGAAACAATTAGTCCCCTTCAATGAATTTCGATAGCGTAATTAGAAGACGTAGATTATCTGAACAATATGCGATGTATTAGCGCTATACATTTCGAACAATCTGATCCCCCCACACATTTACTTGTCACAAGGCAATTTATATATGAAAACTGGAAGTGGGGGAAGGACACATATGACATAAAGGCATCCCATAATAATAAGAAAGATAATGAGAGGAGAAAAGAAAGATAAGATTTGAAGATAATCTTGGTAATACGATAAAATAAGCATTACCAAGGTAGGCTTAATGTAAGGACAAACTGGTTTTGCGCCTCCACAATGGAGGGTTAAATTTATTTATGGCTAACACCTCAACAAACTTAAGTATACACCCCTGACAGTTTCTGTACAAAATTGTAAAGGCTGTCTTGATATCAATTCTGTGTGACTCATATCAATGCGGATGATGGTTGTCTGCCATCTGTGCTTATCAATGTTTGTGAATCCAACTGCTTTCATAGCCACTTTGGAACATGTTCCCCTATCCTTCTTGTATCTTGACATCTCAATCCACTGACTGGTGTTCACCTTGAATGACTAACCTATCCTACAGATCTCTTCATATCCAAATTTTCCATCCTTGTTATTCTCTATATGTTTATAATTGTTGAGTATCGTCGAATTTTATTTACTTCTATATCAAACTACACTTGAGTAATTTCTATCGATTTGCTGCCTGTATAATTTGACCTTGTCCTAGTATCTGTTTTAATGAGAATTCGCGACTTATGACATCAACCAAATCAAAAATGAGGCGAATTACTCAACAAGGATCTTTTATGATGATCACATCAAAGAAGTAGAAGGTGAATACAGTCTCTGGCAAAGCGGATTCATCGATGCACAGCAGTGAGACGAAACGGCTGTCCAGGATTCCTGAAATTCCATTGATTCTCCAGTTGGTATCACTTTGTGATGAATAACAACTTGAAAGTCATGATAAACTTCTAAATGATATTGATTATTCCCAACTTCATAAACTATGAAAAGACTTGTATATGCTAGAGTTGTTGTTGAGATGATGAGCTACTCCATCTGGTGGACGGTTTCTGCACACTAACTATCACTGGATAGATCATTGTTCATTACATGCTAATTGGTATTCCTACACCCATATCAAATGATTTGTGCTTCGTTTACAACTCACAAGACTGTCGACACATCGCAGACGAGCTGATGTTTCCACTGACACTGAAACTCATGAAATATCGTTCCTGAAGTTACACATATTTTCCTACTCAAACATCAGCCTACTGAAACATACTAAGTAGTATGATTAATATTCTAAAATTTATAAACCTGTAGACGCGAATGGCGTTCTCATTGTTTAAAATCAAACTTTCAACATTGTGATACATTCCTTTGATCATTGATCACCTTCAATTTCAATAAATAAGCACTCATTTAAAGGTGCATCTTTTTGAAGGGAAAAAAAAAACTATAAGAAAACAACTAGTGAAAAATCAATAGTAAAAACTGTACAGTATATGAAATATGACTTCTACCTTTCCCTAACTAAATATGCGCATCAGTGAAAATCATTTCCGGCTAAAAGTTATGCAAAAAAGACATCGAATTTGAAATCACACAAATTCACTGATATGCAAAAAAATCAGTCAAAATTACTAAAATTTAGCGAAAATGTTACAAACTACTAACTAGTAAAAATAAGTAGTAGCAAACATATGGTTAAAAGTTATGATGAACATTGGCAAGACTGCGGTTCTTGTATATCCCCCTGCACCTATTTAAGATAAAAACTGTAAAATTTTTTTTTCCTTTTGGCTTGCTTAAACGATAGTAGAGTTGCTGTTGTAAAACAGGAGGATTATAAATAGAAGTTAACCACTAACTATCAATACATACATATAAGAAGAACCACTAAGATGAGAGAATGAACACTGATAAGTGCAACAAAAACAAAACTATCCGTGGATTCAGCCTGCCATAAGAGTTACCTTTCATAGATATTATCACTCTGACTATTGTAACTTCTGAATATGCGTTGCTTTTTCCTATAATTCGAAGAAAAGAAATGAGTTAGTAAATGTATTTTCCATATTATATTACTACACGTAAACCATATTATCTGAATGACCTTGAAGTATTCCAAGTGCAGTCAAACTACCGGTGACCTTGAGACCTTGACCTTAAACGTATTCAGAATGCGTGCACATATGCACTGGAGAAAACTATGCGTTTCAACGAGGAGTATACAACCAATCATTTTCAAGGTTGAAAATCGATGCTAACCTTTTCTGCTGTAGTGAATAAATATGAGACTGGAAGTTGACGTCTGGAAAGAAGAACTCTTACACTAATCAATGAATGTTGACTCGGAGAAATTATACGGAAACGGATATTCTTCCCAAGTACGGTATCTGATTGTAGCGCATTGGATTTCTTTAGAAACTTGACAAGAAAAGATTCTTGAGAGAAGAAAGTTCTCCCTTTTTCGACAGTATCAATTTCTAAGATTGAATAGTCCTATTTACATATTTACCACAAACATATGACAACAGTCTCCTACTGAACATCATCATTATCAACATAGGACTAGGCATTAATGCGTAACGGTCCAACTTGCCACACCTCATATCACCACATCAAGTAGAAAGGTAGTGGAGCGAAGGATGAAGACAAGAGAATGCAGTCAAAAGAAAAATAAAGTACGAGAAGAAAGAGAAGAGGAGTGACAAAATGGTGAGATTCGGTATAGCGTCGTTGAGATGAGGATAATGTATGTATACATCTGCGCCACTGACTTCGGTTCTGAGCCATATCACCTAGGGTCTCCAACAAGCACTGGTTCCTCTTGTCCCGCCAACCCCAACCACCTAGTCTGCATCGTCCTACATGGCTTAAACCAATAGTCAGAGACTTCATACATTGGTGTCATGTTTTAGTCTGGCCACCTCGAGCCTTTTTCCAGCCTGGACCCACCTCAGCCAACATTGTGTGATGAGGCAATCTGTGAATAGGCATACCGATTGCCTTGAACAATAGGGTAAAGTTGCATCGTTTAAGTAGCTAGTGCTAGCAAGTGAAATGGAGACTGAAAAGGAGTTGAGAAATAATCTCTTAGATAAAGGAAGACAGATGAGGACTTTTTGAGAAGATGAAAATTGTTGGCAGATATGACATGAGAATGGGTTGAGTGACTGTCCAGTTGGTAGATATTTGTGATGAATACTCATTGGCCTAGTAGATAACAATCTGGCGTTTGAAGTGATCGGTTCAGAATCCCTACATTCTTGGGAAAAAAACATCGCTCAGTGAGACGCAGGTTTTTGGGGCAGACGAACCCCTAAAGAGGTGAATTGTCCATCAAACTGGTTTCCACTGCTAGTCACTATCTATCATCAATGTATAATTAGCGGACAGGCAATATTGAGGCGTTCACGCACCACCTCGTAGTATTCCAATACACATGCATCGATCGATTCTTGCTCCACTCAACATTAAACCATTTAACTACAGTTCCAAGGTTGAGTTTCTGAGCATGACATCATATATTCACGGCCGAAGATATGTCGACGATATCCTCCTAATCATTTGTGATGCCTTAAGTTAGTTGAATTCAATGAAATACAGAACAGCATATCCTTGACATGTATAGATGAAGACAATGACTACCAACCTGCCTTTCTTAGATATATTAACTAATCAGTGACTGGATAGATCTATAAAATGATCTATCTACACAAAACCTACATTGGATAGAGATAATATTTGAATTATCATATCTCATATCCGGATCAGTGTTATTTAGGTGCTTTCTCAATAGAATTCATCGAATATGCATCCATAATGCTTTTCAAGACGGGTAAGCAGCACAAAAAACCGTTAAAATCAGATCTTTATTCTATCCCAATGAAAGTTGTCTATATAAGCCTTTCATATTTAGGTGACTCTCGTAGTGCAATCTTACTTCATCCACAACTTGACTCTTTAATCCATTCAATAGTATCTTGTTCATCATATAACATTCCTTGATATTAGTACCCATTCCTTGTTCATTAAGATGTTAGGATTCTTTTTGTTACTCCCCGATTTCTCCATTTTTTTAAAAAAATCTTGTGTCTTTGTCTAATCGTTGGAACTTACGCATATCTTTTGTGTTCCCTTATGGTTTACTATTGGACACAACCTTACTGTTGACGGACTGTCTCTAAAGTGGTGCTTTGTTAGTGCTAAACCTATAGAGACGTCATTATTCGAGAACTGTATGCCAGACAAATCGTGTTTTCGAGTTTATAGATTATTGTTGGAGAATTGGTTTGTTCATGAACTTCACAAGGCTTGATGGATTAGTTAAGTAACGTTAAATACTAATTTCCAGGCTTCAGGAAGTACAAATCATGTGCAGACCAAATTGCAACGCTTCGCATCATCATAGAACAGAGCATAGAATGGCAATCAGCTATCTACCTCAACTTCATCGACTTTGAGAAGGCCTTTGACGGCGTCGACCGAGAAGTAATTTGGAAACTGCTTCATTACTACGGAGTACCGAAAACCTTTATCCGCCTCATTCAACAACTATATGAAGATGCCACATGCCAAGTAATTCACAATGGGAAGCTCAGTGATGCTTCTGAAGTGAAGTGAAATGAAAACAGGAGTGAAACAAGGTTGCCTGCTATCCCCCATGATATTCCTGATCGTGGTCGACTGGATCATGCAGCAAACAGTAGGCAGCGAGAAGAGGGGGATACGCTGGCTAGACTGCCGAAAAGAACCTAGAAGATCTGGATTTCGCCAACGATGACTTGTGCCTGATGTCACATAAACTTGAAGATCTGCAGGCAAAAACTAACAAGTTGACAGAAGAGGCAGGGCAGCGAAGACGGGACTTCAAGTGAACATAGAGAAGACAGAAGTGATGAAGATACCGCACCGGCAACAACAACAAACTCCAATCACCATCAACAGGAGAAACTTAAAGGAAGTAACCTCCTTCACCTATCTAGGAAGCACTGTTTCAACTACAGGTGGGACGGACGAGGACGTCAAAGTGAGAATCGGAAAAGCAAGACAGGTGTTCATTAGCCTGAAACCAGTGTGGAGATCTTCTGCACTCAGCACATGGAACAAGATACGGATTTTCAACACCAACGTCAAGTCAGTGCTTCTGTATGGTTGAGAGACTTGGCGCGTCACGAAAGCGATTTCCAATAAACTACAGACATTGATCAACAACTGCTTACGCTCGCCACTGAAGATCAGATGGATTGCCAGAAAGAATAAGCAACAAGGAGCTCTTGGAACGAACCAACCAACAACCTATCACCCAACAAATATGCAGGAAGAAGTGGAGATGGATAGGGCATGCACTGAGAAGGCGGACTGGGGGACATCACGCGTCAGGCCAGTTGCTCGAGTTGAATCCCCATGGGAAGAGACGAGTTGGACGTCCAAGGGTGACATGGAGGAGATCGTGTGAGGAGGAAATGAGAGGTTGTGGGCTGTCGTGGAGCCAGGTTGAAAAGATCTCAGAGAAGAGAGTGTAGTGGAGACGTGCTACTGAAGCCCTATGTTCCACTAGGAACCCAAGGGACTAATAATAATAATTACTAATTTCATTTCATCAACAGCTTGTCTTTAAAAAGTATTCTTAAGTTTCATTGTGACCTACAGTCTCGACAAGTATGTATCCATAAAGAGATTTACTAATTGTGTTTTAGGATTTGTCCTGGTGCCAACTTGACAGACGCAAACACCAATCACTAATTATTAGGACTTGTTGCATACCCACAAATACGAGACCAAGGAAGAACACGATAGTATAGTCGGATGGAATAGTATATTTGGATGGTTGTGCCAAAATACTGATGCGTTCCAACTAACTGGCTAGAGAGTGGAATACGAGCAGTGCAACATAACACGACAGTGTGCCAAATGGCGAGGATGCTTGACTGGGTGCCTTCAGCTTAGTGAGTCCAGTTAAAGTATCAAGGTCAGCATCAATGTCGAAAGTCGTCAAACCCTAGGCTATTGATTTTGGGGAAGTATGTGACGCTACAGTGTAAATCTGAGATATTTCTATTCGACATTACTGGCTCCCTGTTTTATGTATCCATCAAATAGAAGCCTTCAAAGAAGGATGGAAGATTTTGTAGAAATCAAATAGTGTAATACTATTTATTGACATACTTGTTATTCTCCATTGTTTTGTTGGATCGAATTGTTCGACCTCTATTGGTATGCGACCTCCTATGCGGATACCTCGATATTGTTTGAATGTTAATGATGATAAATTGGTTGGTTATGGCTAGCAGACGAATCCAGGATGCGCGTTTCCTTCTATTTGGGACTCATCAGCTGAATGTACCTGCACCCCAGTAAGTGATATTGTTCCCACTGGGACTCGAACCTCGTACCCAAACAAAACAACGGAGAATAACAAGTATGTCATGATTGCTGCACAGCTTCAAAAAGAAGTCCTCATTCATAATTCCTTGAATCTGATTCTTAACTCAGGTATATCAAATGATGAATCGTCCATCAGGGAGTACCTTACAGTATAATGTGCCGTGGTTCCCGGTTTGAAAATGCTGACTGCCAACTCATAAAAGGAAAGTATTTTAAGGTAGTTGTTTCGTCCTGGTACTTGACTGATTAGCAGTGTGTACTCTCAACCCTACTATGATTCGAACCGAGGATGTCCGGACTCTTCGGTAAACGTATTGACGTTTCAGCCACTGAGTCAGACAGAGTTCAATGATCCAGCACCCCCACTTCTATTAGTTCACGATATACCACAACTAGTACAAGATGAAACAAGTGTTCAGTACTCCAAGGTTTTTCAGTGGTTCTATTCAATTGATATCATCCAGTGATGACTACCAGCTTAAAAAGAAAATCCTCATGAACCTAGAACTACATTAATTAGTATATTTGTTTCATTTTTCAAAGGAAAGAATAATGATTAGAGATTACGTTGTACTGTGTAAAACTTACCAAGCCATCTGGATTGTACAAACTTGTCTGAATATACGAACCAGTACCCCAAGTTGAATATGGTGCTTCTATATCAGTTATACCTGAAGAACGTATTGGTGGTTTGTTACCAGCCCATATCTATAAGAAAAAAGGAAATGCGAAATTATAATTATTTCATATGAACACATTCGACGTTTAACAAGTGTAAGTGATATGGGAGAATAATACTAGGTAACTACTCTGAATGTGTTTTACAGCATGTTTTGCTGCATTCTCAGAAGAAACTTGAGTGCTGACAGAGTTGTGACGGTGGTTGACACTTCCTGGCTATCCACACCGTGGAAGGCTATTTCTTCTTAAGGTACCTGAAAGAGATTTGTGTGACCGCAGAGCCCATCGGACATCTGCTTGAGGCCTGTCACACCCAGCCTTTTCAGTATGATTATTTTGAACTTTTGTATTTTTGGGGCCGGATGGTCGAAAGGAAACGACAAGTGAACCAACACCGCCAGCCCGGCAGACCGTGGGGTGTGGTGGAGTGTGTCATTTTTGGGGCCGACCTTTTTTAACCTCCCCCCCTTCCACTAAGAAGGCAGCATCAGCATGGTACTGCTGGTCATCCAAAGGAAACACCTTACTGCTGTCACACCCCATCCAGCTAGCAGCAGTACGACTTCGCCCTCAGACCCCCATCATAGTGTAGCAATTTACACTATAACGGTAACTGCTTTTTGTCTAACCACTATCCAACAGACCTTTGTGGTATGGTAGGATCTCGAGGGAACAAGCGTTCCACCAGCATAGCTCGTTGGGTCATTGTGATATGCAAGCCCGACCACTACGTCAAGGTAGCAGCTATCGGTCGGGACGATGCAGAGTAGGTGGTTGGAGTCCACGGGACAAGAGGAACCAGTGGTTGGAGACCCTAGGTGATATGGCTCAGAACCGATGTCAGTGGTGCAGATGTACACCCACACACATTATCCTCATCTTAACAACGCTATACCGAATTTCACCATTTTGTCACTCCTCTTTCCTTTCTTCTCGTACTTTATATTTGTTTTGACTGCATTCACTTATCTTCTTCCTTCACCTCACTACGTTTTTACTTGATGAACTGACGTGAGGTGTGGCAAGTTGGAGGGTTACGCAGTAATGCCTGGTCCTATGTTGATAATGATGATGATGATCTGCTGCATTCTCAATGTTGTACAATGTTATCTTTTCACATAGTTTGATAGTCAACTTTGAAAAGAGATAGTCATGTACTACAACTGAACAAACTGATTAGTTGAAAACTATTCAGGCTGACCAGTAGATTTCTTGGAGCTGAATTTATCCGGGTACACTACTTATAAGCTTCGCTTGAAACGAATGAAACAGTCATCCAGTGTTTACATCACAATAATCTAGCTATCTGGTAAAACTGATAGACCAGTATGAATGGTTTCCGACTACTCAACTTGTTCAGTAGTAAACTGTTTCACTATTTCATAATCCTTTTGTTTCAGAGATCACATATTGTAGTTTCCAATGGGAACCTTATTGATGCCACAGTTGGCAAGTTGGAAAACTATTACTCAGTTGTGAAGAGTGTCAATATGGACTACAGAGTCTGTAAATCATCTACAAATTGATCGTCCTATTAGAAGAGATAGACATTCCATAAGATGTGATATATGTAATTCACTGTTTGACCGCTACTGATCGATACAACAAACACATCACTTCTTGAATTTGTCATTCAGCTGAGGTTTTCTAAAGGTAAAATGGTAGACAAAACGACAGCGTAGCAATTTTTAGCTCAACACTTGATCATGTATGCTAGACATTTGATAATTCAACAAGATCTTGATGTGAAATGGTACGAACATAGAGTTGAATGGGTGTCGGTCGTTTGTTTCAATGTAGCTTTAATGACACAGAATTCCTACTCAGTAGAAATGACAGTAACAATTAATTACTCATGAATTTTAGGTTAATGATGCGTACCACCTATCATTGGACTCACGTTTCGTCCTATTTGTGATGAATACTCATTGGCCTAATAGATAACAATCTGGCGTTTGAAGTGATCGGTTCAGAATCCCTATATTCTTGGAAACAACATCGCTCAGTGAGACGCAGGTTTTTTTGGGCAGACGAATCCCGAAAGGGATGAAATGTCCATCAAACTGGTTTCCACTGCTAGCCACTATCTATCATCAATATATAATTCGCTGACAGGCAATATTGAGGCGTTCACGCACCACCTCGTAGTATTCCAATACACATGCATCGATCGATTCGCTCCATTCAACATCGGGAGCAACAGCGAACACACACATACAAATTTCCCTATTGCATCCATCTTTCATTTTTTGTAGGCTGACTTTTTGTTTAGGCCGATTACGCATGTATTTTACTAAATACAGTCTACCTTAATCCACTGCCTCGCTTTGCGTCAACTGATATGACGTTGGCGGTAAAATAGGATCAACTCACATCTGAAAGTTGGGGACAACAATGATAAATGTAATCAGCATTCAGCATCTACTTCAGTCTAATCATCATAGAACTGCACAGGAAACTCGAACCAAGGTTAAAGCAAGTAACAACGGCCAAACCATTAAGTCACAGAGATAACATGCACAAAGCGCACCTATTGAGTCCTCAGTACAAATCCTACTGCATTTATTTTATTGAAATACTGAATACAGAAGAATATTTAGACATTCACACCTAGATATTGTATAGTGTGGCTAGTGAAATCCAGTCTAGTTGATTTATATCTACAAATAGTCAACATTGTCTCTTCAAAAAATAAAACATTAGATCCCCCCGTAAAATGTTTAAAAATTGGCCTACATATGATAATGGCCGAACGAACTTTGCGGGTTAGAACAATTATTCATTGACGTCCTAGCATACCAAAAAAGGCATGCTGAATAACATTAAGTCTGGAGACAGCTACCATCAGAGTGTACATAACTAACACTATGATGTAGGTACGAAGGTGAAAATACAAACCTGGTTGAATAGACTCTGTTCTTCGTGGATAGCCAGCATCACAATCCTCCTTGGCAAATAGTTTTCTGGTGCAAGTGATTTAGATTTTTTTCTTCTACAACTCTATAAGAGGTTATATAGGATCGGTCGCAAGGAGATAATCACTTAGCTTTATAGACATCATGCATTCAGGCTAATACAACCATCCTACCTAGTCTACTTTCTGTTTGATGTACATAAAGAAGAATTAACTGTATGATGTAGAGACATGGAAGTGCTACAACTCAAGTTTCTTCTGACAAAAGGATATACGAAGGTGAAGCATGAAACCAATAGACGTTTGACTCCATCACCAAGGTTTTTCACTCAACTCCTTCTTCCCTCCATCCCTCACTCACTCATTCAATCACTCACTTACTCCACTTACTCACTCATATTTTCATACACTTACCTTAACACTTGCATGGGGTGATAGTGTATGATTAGGGAATGTGTATCGAATAATTTGTCTCCCTTGATCAATATTTCGTATTAAACACCAACCGAATAATGATTCTTCCTAAACAATTAAACAAACAATTCAAGAACATTGAATCATTTCAAATGGATTAATGCCACTTATTCGTTCTAATTCATCACTTATACTGAAAATGGTAATAATTTGAGTTAAAACAAAAGCTTTCTGTACAAATTGCACGATTCTTGACATATTGATCAAAAGTGCTACTCATACAAGCCCAGTTTTATTACATAATTGTACCTGACTCCACCACTGCCCACAACTTCTCATTTCCTCTTCACACCATCTACTCCATGTCACCATCACCTCCGACGCCAAACTCATCACTTCTCATTCCCGTTCCACTCGACGGACTGGTCTGACGCCTGATGTCCTCAATCAGCCTTCTCAGCGTATGACCAATCCAATACATCTACACTTCCTTACAATGCACATTCCTTCAGCGATAGCTTCTTACTTCGTTGGTTCGTTGCCAGACAAGCTAGAGTTCCTTGTTGCTGATTCTTATTATTCTGGCAATCCATCTGATCTTCAGTGTCGAACCAGTGTAGGTGTCAGTTGTTGATGAATGTCTGTAGTTTGTTGGAAATCCCTTTCGTAACGCGCCAAGTCTCTCAACCATCATACAGGAGCACTGACTTGACTGTATTGGTGTTGAAAATCCGGTTGTTCCACATGCTGAGTTGAGTGCAGAAGATCTCCACACTGAATTCAGACTAATCCAGGAAGGCCTGTCTTGCTGTCTTTCCGATCCTGACTGGCTTTGACATCCTCGTCTGTGCTGCCACCGCCTTTAGTTGAGACGATGCTGCCTAGATAGGTGAAGGAGGCTACTTCCTTTAAGTTTCTCCCATTGGTAGTGATTGAAGCTTCTTGTTGTTGTTGGTTGAATATGTTCATCACGTGTGTCTTCTCTACGTTCACTTGAAGAAAAAGATGTTAGTTAATGACCAGTAATATGGCAAAAAAGAATTTCGAACAGTTAAAGCTCTTGAGAAAGAAAGAGAAAAAAGGTGCATTAAGAAAATAAACACCATTCCACAAGAGGTAATTATCGTGTCCCAGTGGCTTAGTAGGTAACGCTCTGGCGTTTGAAGGGATACCTACTGAGTTATAACCTCCACGGTAACATCACTCATGGGTGTGCAAGTATGCCTAGCTGATGAGTGTCCAATAGAAAGAGGCGCACGTCATAGATTACACTACAAGTCACTAAGATCAATATTAGCAGGATAATATTTATCCCCCATGTTATTAATTATTATTATTATGTGTGAACAACCTAAAGGTAATCTGGATAATGTAATTAGAAGACGTAGATTATCTGAACGATATATGATGTATTAGCGCTATACATTTCGAACAATCTGATCCCCCACACATTTACTTGTTAAGGCAATTTATATATGAAAACTAGAAGTGGGGGAAGGACAAATATGACATAAAGGCATCCCATAATAATAAGAAAGATAATGAGAAGAATAAAAGATAAGACTTGAAGACAATCTTGGTAATACGATAAAATAAGCATTACCAAGGTAGGCTTGATGTAAGGACAAACTGGTTTTGCGCCTCCACAATGGAGGGTTAAATTTATTTATGGCTAACACCTCAACAAACTTAAGTATACACCCCTGACAGTTTCTGTACAAAATTGTAAAGGCTGTCTTGATATCAATTCTGTGACTCATATCAATGATATGTTTTGCAATGGATGCGGATGATGGTTGTCTGCCATCTGCGCTTATCAATGTTTGTGAATCCAACTGCTTTCGTAGCCACTTTGGAACATGCTCCCCTACCCTCAAGTGCATGTCACGATTCGTCCCCTCTCCTCCACACACACACATGTAAATTTATAAACGCAGTGGGATGTGACACAATCGTTTATACAGAGTTGAGGTCTAGGTAACAGCAGGTGTTTGGTCTTCTCAACTATGATAAGCTTAGCTGCATAGTACGTTTTGCTAACAGCAAACGATTACCTTCATTTTAATGTTATGCTGTTAGATTCTTCTCTGTATGGTAACGCGATGTAAATGCATTTCTTCGAAACAGAGTACAGATTAGGTTTGAATCCTTGCTGATTTTTGCAGCGGTTTATGAACTTCAATGGATATCCATTTCCCACTAATGATATCATCATCCATTGAGTCTTCCGTACAAATACGCTGGTCCCCTTTAAATAGACAAGTTACCAAACCTCGCTTGTATTGAGTTGGATAAAAGCTATGGGAACTTAATTACTGACCTCTCCAAGTAGGTTTCCTGTAAATCAACTGTTTTACTGAACCATCATTTCTACGACTTAGGAGTATATTCAAGAATAATGTCAGACGGTTTTCTTTCTCTTCTTCACACGTTATGCTTACGTTGTTTGTACGTTGTTAAGTCTTTCTAACAAATATGTTGCATCTTCATGCTTATCACATATGACGATTATATTATCAAGATATCGCTTCTAGAGAGTAACTTTACTGATGAGATGGCCGGTAAAGCCTTTAATGTGTGATATGTAAATGCCAGCTGGCAATGGTCCCTGGGGCTTCCCATGGCTACACCATCTACTTGTCAAAAATGTTCACCCTCTAATGGTAAGTGAAGTTTATCAGTACACAGTAATAACATCTCTCTCAAACAAGTTGAGGGATAGGGAAAGAAGGATTACTGGAAGATACATGGTCACAAGGAGTGTCAGTGGTTTTAATTTGGATAATTACATTATCCAAATTCATAAAAGGGACTAATTGTTTCAAATTCTTGTAAAGGTAATCGTCTTCATTTATTGCTTATTTAAAGGTTTTATTCTTTGATAAAGCGGCATCCACAAGGTTGCTAAACGTGAGAAATTTATCTAAACAAAATTCAGTAAAGCTTTTCACACTACTTAATCAATAAAAAGTAGTAGTAGTAGTAGTGGTTTCGAAAACGCTTATTGGAGATGATAAAGGTCCTATTATTTGGACGAAACTAGGTGTAATCGGAATCCACTAGTTTAACAGAATATTCATGATTGTAGATCAGATGCACTTCATTCGGCCAGATTGACAGTTTCTTGTTGATTTATTAACAACAATATAGATGCTACCAATTACTCACAAACCTTCCAAACTCATTATATAATAAGCCAATGCTCACTTCTGAAGATTAAGATAGGAAGTTGGGTGAGTAGATAAGTACTCAGTGACGACACTGGATGATGGCTACTCCAAATCATAGATCGAAATAATATGAAAAAGCTGAGTCATTGAAATTTCAACTCACTGACTGGTTTGGTAACTCAGATGCTTCATTTTCGACGAGCTCTACTCATGTACTTTATACTAGGTCGAAAAAGCTATCAAATTCCGCTCGAATTTCAGCCTTCCTTTAGCTATTATCAGTATGTGATGAAAATTGGTTATTGTAACCAATCTACGATGTTTGTTCATAAAGTCAGCATTTATCATGAACTGACTTCAGTTGGAAGAACATTGGAAACCTAAAAGCACTCGACAGAATCTGTTTCGTCCTAGTATGAGACTCTTCAGTAGTGGGCTATCATGATCCCACCCCATTGGGGATCAAATCGAGGATATTCGGGTTCCATGGGCATTGAGTATTCCTTTTCACGTTCATCACGTTTGTCCAACGATCACGACTTCTGACTGAAACTTCAGGAATCACCTTTCCTAGCTATTCACCAAAAACCACTAGATTAATTCGCTTTTGGGTTTGTGAAGAAGTCGGAAATATGGATCTTCGGATGATGGCCAAGTGTTTCTATGGTTATTTGCTGTCCGCGGAACCTGATGGTCCAAGGTGCGCGCCATCTTGGAGTCCCAGTTGTCTAGTGTTCCCAGATTTCAAATGTTTCTCTAACTGATGTCAGTCCATGATGATCACTAGCTTGAAACGAATTTGGCCTCACAAACCACAGATTTTGTAATTGATAGAAATCAACATTCAGGTCATTATTAGTAATGATGGGCTGTGGCTAGCAGTGGAATCCAGGATGCGCATTTCGTCCTATTTAGCACTCTTCAGCTGGACGTACCTGCCTCCCACTGGGTGTTGTTCCCACAGGGACTTGAACTCAGGAGCGATCACTTCAAACGCCACAGCGTTTTCCACGACACCACCGAGCCACGATAGCCACCTCTTGTGCGACGGGTATATGTTTAGTGTTATTGTTTGTATATTAGCGCATTAGTTGCTGAAGTCGAAATTTCGGAACTATAAATTTTGATCTAGAAGGTTGTGCATTTTGGACAAATGTTATTGAATAGTTTTGCGCTTTATCTAACGCTATCAGTATGAAGCTTTTAACTAGCGCGTTTTTTCTTCGCGTCATAGGTAAGTCTTTATCTTTTGATATCTGCATAACTCAGTGAACAGTGGTTATCGTATTCAGTCCAAGTATCCTATTGCGTTCAACATCATATTCTACTAGATCACTTCGATTATTAATAACGCTCATATATCAGCGAAACGCCATTGAGGTTCAATTGTGTCTGTGGATTTGAAACCGTCTAATCGACTATAAAAGGTCGAAGCAGTTAAGCTTACTAAAAGATCCACCTAGTTCACTTTTTACCTTGACCATCATTCATTTCATGTTTGATAACTAAGCACTAAAGAAGGATAAAATCAATGCATTATTGGTGTTCAGTCGTAAAGCAACTCAACAAACCATTTTTTGATAGGACTACTATGCTATAACCTGTATTACAACCTAACTGATTACTACCGATACCAGCCTAGCAAACGACGAACAAAATACGAACTTAATGTGCAAACGGATCAACTCTAAAGCAAATCAGAACGTCAACCACCACAACACCAATATCACCGAAAGACGAAGACAAGTGAAGAAGACATATCGTTGACTGAGAGCTATCCTCTGTCTCATCAACAGTTGACAGCGATGCTGAATATATGCATCTCTAAATGATCTTGAAAACACTAAATCCGCATATAGTTAACAACTAATTAGAATTGAGGCTTCAGAGGAGAGGGAAAAACCAATTAACGGTATGAAAACAGCAATGTGGGTTATTTTCAGGTCATGGGCAAAATAACAGGTGAACCCTATGCAAAATTAGGGGTATATATATACCATACTGAACGTCTGAAAAGGAGTATCAACTTCGCTAATAGTCACTGTCTAAACTTGCTTATATTCGTCTATAGCCTACCAATATGTACGACATTGATTTGAATAAGTTAATGGAAGAATAACCTTAACTCTCGCTAGACCAATCGAGCAATTAACTCATTAAGCATAGTATCTCCATGTACTATGATATATTAAAAGAACCCAATGGTCTATATTTCTGTTTTCCTCTTTCTTTAAAGGGTGGAAAAGTGATGTTTTTATTTCTGAATCAGAAGTCGATATACATTCGTACGTGTTCCTTAGAAATGAATAAAATCGAAACAAAACGTCTGATTTAACTTCAGTATTGACTCTTCAACATAATTCCATGATGAATTTTGTTCATGTTAGTTGGATGGAGGCAGTCAACTTTACACAACTTTTACAGAATTGATAACCAACATTCGACTGGAATGACCGTGGAAAAGAACCTAGAAGATTTGGATTTCGCCAACGATGACTTGTGTCTGACTTACAGGCGAAAACTAACAAGTTGACAGAAGAGTCAGGGTAGGGCAGGGTAGCGAATACGGGACTTCAAGTGAACGTAGAGAAGACAGAGGTGATGAAGATGATGGTGATGGTGATGGTGACATGGAGGAGATGGTGTGAAGAGGAAATGAGAGGTTGTGTGTAGTGGTGCAGCCATGTTCAATAGATTCCAGAGTAGAGAGTGTAGTGAAGACGTGCTAGTGAAGCGGTATGTTCCATTAGGAACCCAAGGGACTAATAAATAATAATAATTAGATTGGAACGCATTTCACTCAGCGTCACAGTCAGGGATGATACCATTGAGTGATTCAAATCACGGCTGACCTCCAGTAAAATAAATCCTAATCGTCTCATTGGATTACACTTCTTTTCTATCAATCATATTTAAGTACACAGATGAGTAGAATTGCAACTGTATAGCGACTAGTATTATTCATATGAATCCATAAATTTTTAATATCACTTACCGTATTGCCTTTGTTTGTTATTTCAATATAATTGCCATTTTGTGCACATTCATTAATAACTAAATGACCACGTGTATACGTTTCACTATGACTCAATGAATTTTGAGGTTTCTCATCTAAATTTATTGGAAGGGGGGAAACAAGGAAAAAAAACCAACAATTTGGTATAATTCATCTTCCTTGATCGTGACTAGCAGAAGAATCCAGGACACGCGTTTCGTCCTCTTTCGTGCTCGTCAGTTGAGTGCACCTACAATGGGTTCGTGGTTCGAGTCTGAATAGGAATAACATCATTCACTGGGATACAGGTGACAAGTCTTAAATAGGACGAAACGTACGCTTTGGAATCTTTTGTTAGCCACAATCAAACAAAATTATCATAATTAACAATCAGGCAATATCGAGACATCGACACAGGAGCCCATATATCAATACAGATGGAATAATTCAATAAGTAGTAATATATGTAATTCATCCGTTTTTATTTGTATTGACTAGTTTCACTTTCAAAATGATATATGTTATCATCAACATCGTTATATAGGGTGACATTGACTGAAGAACTTTCGATATGTATTAGTGAACCACATGAGTGGAGTTAAGAAGTCATTCATGTTAATCTTGGGAATTTTATTGGCTGGATTTAAGTGAGCTAATCATCAAATCTTCATTTCACTTTTATTTGTTCGAGTACATCATGAATGAGATTGACTTCAGTTAAGCAAAATGGTCCATTTAATCTACTTTTTAACTACTCTTTCAAAGAAAACTCTGTTGTTAACACAATTAAGCCATTGAAGAAGATGTCAACATGAATTGTACAATTTTCTGAATAACTTGGAAGTTTATCATCCACTTATTATAGAATTGTGGAGGAACTGAAGCATAATGAACTCAATTTGGTATAATGGCTAACTACCAGAAACAGATAGACGAACAGACAGATTGACTGACTGACAAAATCAACTTAGAATCCCGGAAACAACTTCATCAACTCAAGATATCACATAATATACAGTAGTATACAAAGAATAGGTGGATAGAAAAAGACTATAAGAGAAAAGGCAATCTAAAAGTAACAACTAGTTTAAATATTCAAGCTGTAGAAGATGTTAAGGAATGAATGTATTTACGTTATTGAAAGTAATTTTCAACTATATCACATCATCAGATAGAGACTTAGTCTACCCAATCTAAACCTTCTTTTAACCTTTCAAACTTCTGCTAACATATCACATGAATGTAGATGGCAGTCAGTTGGCATAAGTAATACATATCCAACTCATCTCCCTGGGCTAACGTTCACAACCGCATAGATAGACTTTCCTGTCTTGCTTAACACTGGGTTATTCTTTTTAACCACTTGGTTTCTTCATTCAAATATTACCACTTATTCATATCGTTTCAAGTTTAAAGTAATTATTCACCCTTATCTCATGAAATATCACAGATCATCCCAACTATTCAACTTGTTCAGTAAAGACTATTGTTTGCTAGTTCATGACACTTTTATGTGTCAGAGACCACACCTTATGATATTCGTTGGCGGTTAGTTCCCATCGAAAACCCTATTGAATGGTACTAGAGTTAGAATGGTAGTTAAAAAACACTGTGAAGAATGTCAACGAGGACTGTACAGTTTGTAAATTATCATTCCATTTTAGGCACATCATTCTGTGGATTCAAGTCAGCTAACCAAACACATTTAGAAGATTGAAAGTAATTCGGTTACACAGTCGAACAACTGGCTTGGATAGTAACGAGCGAAACGATAATCCAGTGTTTTGATTATTTCAATGATCTGGCTGACTGTCTAACGAAGTCAACATATCATACTTGATGGTTTCGACTTCTATTGAAAAAAAATCCTGAAAGAATACACTAGACACTGTCATCTTTCACGCAAAGTGATAAACTATACTACTAAGCACGATGAGTAGGTTGTTGTAATATCCATTGTGATTGTTTAAATCCTTTAGAATAGCTGGAGTTCCCAGGAATACTTAACAGTCGGTCAAAACGTTTCAAGATTTTGAAAAAAAACCACATGATACTCAGCTTAGATATCAGACTGTTTAATTCGAAGTGCAGAGAGAACTCTGTCAGTCATTGTGTAATGTGATCACAGAACCAGGAGATTCATCATCATACTGTATACTATGATTATTCTCAAATGGTTTGGGGTAATTAGCAGGAATATACTTCTGCTTCATGTAGATATCCTGGTTGTTAGCATTCATCAGGAAGGCTTGTCTAGAACCTCGAAAGGAAGAAAAAATGATATCTCGCCTCAGATTCTAATCTATATCACCCAGTGGTGAAGTCAACAACAGTACCCTTAACCTATTCCCACTATAACTGACTAGTCACTGAAGACTAACCAATTTCTATTCCCCCTAGAAAATCATCCTCCATCAAGATTTTTCAAGTGTTGAATAATGTATACCAGGTTGCAAGGAAACTCTTCAGGGTATGATGAAATTCTTAGAAGATTCAACTGCTTACAACTATCCTTCCTAAGCGTCAAATTAAAGTCATCATCTATATCGAAGGATTCATACAGTAGTGTTCATATGCCAGTAGAGTTTGATCAGTTTAGTTGAAATTAATAGACATCGAGCTACAATACGTATAGTACGCTGACTGCATAACAAGTGGATTCCCTTACTTAGTAACCGAGTGGATAACGTTCTTACTTTTGGATCAATGCGTTCTGTGTTCAGATCTCAATGAGTAATATCATTACTAGGAGGCATACACTCCCATCATCAGTACTGTAGGATTCCATAATAATTTTGTTGGCTTAGTAACTAAATAAGATACGACGGTGAACTTCTTCCAAAATAGTCGAAACATTTATGATAAAGGTATTCATTATATAAGCAAGGTGGTTGCAATGAGGATAGTATGTTTGACAGTTACCTTGGGTTAACCAATCAAATAGGAATGAACAATGAAAATAATGTTGAAAAACTAATACTCACTATCAGAATAACTACAGGATAATTGTTGACTACCTAAAATTAGAGAAAAGTAAAGAGAGAAGTTAATTTTTACCAACGAAAAGAACAGGTAAATCGAATCAGTTACTTGATATATACTAGGTAATTTTGTCGTTTGTCTTGTTGCTATGGTCACCGATTGCCTCGTCACACAATGTTGGCTGAGGTGGATCCAGGCTGGAAAAAGGCTCGAGGTGGCCAGACTAAAACATGGCACCAATGTATGAAGTCTCTGACTGTTGGTTTAAGCCATGTAGGACGATGCAGACTAGGTGGTTGGAGTCCACGGGACAAGAGGAACCAGTGGTTGGAGACCCTAGGTGATATGGCTCAGAACCGAAGTCAGTGGCGCAGATGCATCCCCACACACTTGATCCTCATCTTAACAACGCTATATCGAATCTCACCATTTTGTCACTCCTCTTTCCTTTCTTCTCGTACTTTATACTTCTTTCGACTGCCTTCTCTTATCTTCATCCTTCACCTCACTACCTTTTTACTTGATGTGCTGATATGAGGTGTGGCAAGTTGGACCGTTACTCAGTAATGCCTGGTCCTATGTTGATAATGATGATGATGATGGCTGGAAAACAAGATAGATACGAGCATATTTGATATGATACTGTAGGAGTGGTGTACAACCACTCACAGTCTAATGATAAGTAGTGAAATATGTCAACCACTTGATTTACTTGGGGAATTACACCAACCGATTTCGCATTTGCTAACTTGCATCATTTGAGGCATCGACTGGTGAGATATCTAACTATCTATCAAAGAACTAGTACACTGTGATGCAGTCCATACTGAGGTCGAGTGAAGGTACTAGATAAGGACATATATTGCGCATATCAACCCCCTTGCAACCCACGTAAATGTGCCATATTAGAGGAAGTTGGATTAAGTTGGAAGAGAGGGTTCATAGTGGTCAGTCGATGAAATCTCTGACTGTTAATCTGTGCAGTGTGATGAGATGTAGACCATCTGGCTAATGTTCCAAAGACTATAGCAACTAGTGGTTTTGAATTATTTCTTCACAATATTGCATCTTCAGTTGTACTAGTAAGTTCTTTGGTCGTATTACTCTGACATTTTACCAACAAAGTTCACTTTAATCTATCCAATGTTAGTTGAAGTAGGTTCAGACTGGAAAAAAAAACGAGGAGGCCAGACAAAAACATGAAGTATTTAACTGTTTAGCTGAACTGTGTACAAGAGTTTAGATTGTCTGGTTAAGGTTCAAGTGGAAAATGAAGTTAGTGATCAGAAATATGAGGTGATATAGCTTAGGATGAACCTCAATCGTGTAGATGTAACCCCACACATTCCCCCCCCTCCTTAACCATCATACTGGATTGGTTTCCAGTGGTTCACAATTTCCAACTTTTGTCAATTCACGACATACCGCGCTGGCATTTGAAGCGATCGGTCCCCAGTCCGAATCCCGATGGGAACAACATCACTACTCACTGGGAAACACGTACATCTAGCTGACTAGTAAGTCCCAAATAGGACGGAATGCGCATCTTGGATTCCACTGTTAGCCACGATCAATCATTAAAATATTGTTTTCAAAAAGATCCTCTTCAGGCTTTATGCTCTATGAACGGGAAATCACTTCCTGAGACAGTAGAATTCATTTTTTGGCAGATTAACGTTGGACTTCCAGAAAATAATTTCAAACAGTTACTCCTTGAATACACCATAAATGTGCATTTTTCTCTTTAATAATACATATTACAGGCAAATTGATGGAATTGCTATAGGTTCACCATTAGACGCAACATTAGCTTAGAGTGGACCACTGATTAGAAAAGAAGATGGGATCACTCAGTAGAAGGGTGTATAGAAAGAAAACATCTGCGGGTCAGTAGATACGTCTCTTTAGCTTCATGCCTATTAATTGTCTTGTAAAGAGAGTCAATAGGATATGCGCTGAAAGCTTGATACAAAAGGAGTTGGGATGCATTCATAATATCCTGCTATAACTGAGTTAACCGCATAGTTCTATCAAGAGAGTGAAAAAAAAACTGATCAAGTGATTTTTTAAGAGAAATCGTAATTTATAAAGCTCCAATTTAAAGGGGGGAAACACTTGATGAAGTTCTATTCTAGCCATCAGAAGAACCTTCTATGCTGCTAACCTTTGCTTATCATTTTCTAGTCGACTGATAATTATTGTTCAGACAAAAGACAAGGTGTCAGGTTCTCACACTTTTATTTGAATTTATCAATTCGGCTACCTCTGCGGTTGCTGAGCACCTATCGTCATGGCTTGGAAAAGGATAAGTGACGTCAATATGAAGTTCAATCCTGTCACATTTGTTCAAAAGTGGTCACGTAATAGATAAGAGCAAAATGTTCAAAGTCATCAATTGCACTCCACAAAAACTCTCGAATAGATTTCGCACTGATATTTTACATATAACTGAGGCTATGGGAATTAGAGAAAACATACCTATAATTTGGCCAGATGATGATTGAAGGTCAAATGAGAAGTCGAACCTCTGGTGGACTCGAACAAGTAATCACCAAGTTTCTGGCCTGATACTCTACCAACTGAGTTATGAGGCCCAGCTGCTGACCAGATTTTCGTTTCACTTCAATCAGAGGTGGGGTTTTACCTGATGACTGTTATGTGACTTTGTGGCGGGTTACTATCGCTTGATCGTATTCATACTGGCTGGCCGCAATCAAGATACCTCATCGTAATTAGAATGAGATGTGGAGCATTAGGTTGATTATCATTTTGACTATCTTAGATAGCAGTTGTGGTTTGGCAGACTAGTACTGATGCTATATGATGACTGAAAGTGAAATGAAAGAATAGGCGGCAGTGGGATTCGAACAAGAGACCACCGAGTTTCTTGCCCCGATGCTTTACCAATTGAGTTATGTGGCCAGACTACCGATTAGATTTTGATTCAACTTCAATCAACAAGGTAGTAGAATAAAAATCCTTGATGATTGAATTTTAGATCCATCGTGGTTTTATTAAAATTCATAAACCAGGTTATTCTATAAGACCTATAGTAGACTTTAGAAACACTCCTACCTATGAATTATCTAAATATGGTTAGTTTTGATGTAGTCAGTCTGTATACCAATATACTGATTAGTATGGTCCTGGAAGCAGTTAGAAACGAGCTCAATAATGACCACAAGCTTACACTACGAACTAAGGTACCAACTAGTAGATGGTATCATGCTAGGAGTAAGTACAGTTATGTCTAACTTCCACAATATTTAGGTTTCAGAATAAAAAGAGTTGTCATGGTATCACCAATATCCCCTATTGTGGTTGATATATTTATGGATAGTTGGGAATGGATGGCTGTAGGAAAATATAGTCCGGTTCCAAAAATATAGTTTGCCTATGTAGACGATACATTTACAGTGTTGAAATTGGAACACATACATAATTTCTTTACATATATAAATTCAGTAGTCAATACAATCCAATTCACCTATGTATTAGAAAATAGTGAAGGAGAATTAGCTATATTGGATTGCACAATAAAATGGAAACAAGATGGAAGTTTAGACACACTAGTGTCTACAGAAAACCTTCACATTCAAACCGTTACACTTAAACTTCAAAATTGTCTCATCCTGTGCCAATTAGTGAAAGTTGGCTTAGTAAAGTGTCTAGAATGGCAATCAGCTCTCCACCTCACCTTCATCGACTTTGAGAAGGCCTTTGACAGCGTCGACCGAGAAGTAATTTGGAAACTGCTTCAATACTACGGAGTACCGCAAACCTTCATCCGCCTCATTCAGCGACTATATGAAGATGCCACATGCCAAGTAATTCACAATGGGAAGCTCAGTGATGATTTTGAAGTGAAGACAGGAGTGAAACAAGGTTGCCTACTATCCCCTATGATATTCCTGATTGTAGTCGACTGGATCATGCAGCAAACAGTAGGCAGCGAGAAGAGGGGGATACGCTGGACTGCGGAAAAGAACCTAGAAGATCTGGATTTCGCCAACAATGTCTTTTGTCTGATGTCACATAAACTTGAAGATCTACAGGCAAAAACTAACAAGTTGATAGAAGAGGCAGCGAGGACGGGACTTCAAGTGAATATAGAGAAGACAGAAGTGATGAAGAGACCGCACCACCACCATCAACAACAACAACAAACTCCAGTCAC
The DNA here is from genome assembly GCA_944470555.2 of Heterobilharzia americana. NCBI lineage: Eukaryota > Metazoa > Platyhelminthes > Trematoda > Strigeidida > Schistosomatidae > Heterobilharzia > Heterobilharzia americana. The sequence goes on along the minus strand of OX104128.1, from coordinate 72,960,476 downwards.
CATCACCATCAACGGGAGAAACTTAAAGGAAGTAACCTCCTTCACCTATCCAGGAAGCACTGTTTCAACTACAGGTGGGAGAGGGACAGACGAGGATGTCCAAGTGAGAATCGGAAAAGCAAGAGAGGCGTTCATTAGCCTGAAACCAGTGTGGAGATCTGTACTCAGCATGCGGAACAAGATACGGATTTTCAACACCAACGTCAAGTCAATGCTTCTGTGTGATGGTTGATAGACTTGGCGCGTCATGAAAGTGATTTCCAATAAACTACAGACATTCATCAACAATTGCTTACGCTCGCTACTGAAGATCAGATGCATTGCCAGAAAGAATAAGCAACAAGGTGCTCTGGGAAAGAACCAACCAAGAACCTATCACCCAACAAATATGCAGGAGGAAATGGAGATGGATTGGGCATGCACTGAGAAGGCCGAGTGGGGACATCACGCGTCAGGCCAGTTACTCGAGTGGAATCCCCATGGGAAGCGACGAGTTGGACGTCTGGAGTGAGGGTGACATGGAGGAGGTCGTGTGAGGAGGAAATGAGAGGTTGTGGGCTGTCGTGGAACCAGGTTCAAAAGATCTCAGAGAACAGAGGTCACTGGAGGCGTGCTACTGAAGCCCTATGTTCCACTAGGAACACAAGGGACTAATAAATATAATAATATAAAAACGGAAGATCTAAGACAACAAAGCAGATACATTAAAAAAGCCTTAATCATCAACAATTACCTTTTCAAATTTATCGATAAGCTCCTTAGGAATTGTAAGAAAAATATCAGTAACACAGTTGTTACTAGTAATAATAATGATGTTGATAATATTAGCGGCATAACTGTGAATAGAGAATTCAAAACCTCCACAATATTACCATACAAAGGAGGCATCTCAGAAATACTACGTAGAATTCTGAATAAGGCTGGGATTAGGGTAGCATTTAAACCTAAAAACTCACTTCGAAATAAGCTTTGTAGGTTAAAAGATCCTATTAACTCAATTAGGCAGAATAACTTAGTTTACTAAATCCCTTGCAACAATTTTGAGGTCAAATACATAGATCAAAGTAGTCGATCAGGATCAATTAGGCTATTGGAACACAAAAAAACTTAGCTAGATCAAAATTGGTAGATCCTAGTAAGGTAAGTAAGGAATTTAGAAAAGAGAGGCTTAGCCATAGCTATGTATGCAATTATACACAACTATACAATAGGATGGGTGAAAATTCTTAAAGCTAACATAACACAATGAAGGCAAGGAAAGATTGATAACTGAATCTTTGTTTATCAAATCAACACCAAACACATGAAGACTCTACATGACAAGTACTTCACAAAGGGAAGCTCATTGATGCCGTCGAATTGAAATGAAGACAGGAGTAAAACAAGACTGTCTACTATCATGCAACAAATAGTGAGGAGCGAAAAGATGGGGATACGCTGGACTGATAAAAAGATCCTAGAAGATTTGGATTTCGCCAACGATGACTTGTGTCTGATGTCTTGTGGCACAAACTCAAAGATCTACAGGCGAAAACTAACAAGTTGACAGAAGAGGCAGGGTAGGACAGGGCAGGGTAGCGAAGACGGAACTTCAAGTGAGTATAGAGAAGACACAGGTGATGAAAATATCAAAACAACAACAAGCTTCAATCACCATCACCATCAACGGGAGTAACTTAAAGGAAGTAGCCTCCTTCACCTATCTAGGAAACATCGTCTCAACTACAGGCGGTTGCGGCAAAGATGAGGACGTCAAAGCTAGCCAGGATCGAAGAGACAACAAGACAGGCGTTCATTAACCTGAAACCAGTGTGGAGATCTTCTGCACTCCACTCAGCATAAAGCGTGAACAAGATGCGGATTTTCAACACCAATCCAGTCAGTCAAGTCAGTGCTCCTATATCCTACTTGAGAGACTTGGCGCATTACGAAAGGGATTTCCAACAAACTACAGACATTCGTCAACAACTGACGCCTACACTGGCTCGTTACTGAAAATCAGATGGATTGCCAGAATAATATGAATCAGCAACAAGGAAGTTTGGCTGACTAGTGATGAACTAACGAAGTAAGAAGCTATCGCTGAAGGAATGTGCATTGTAAGGAAGTGGATATGTATTGGATTTGGCATCCACTCAGAAGGCCGACTGGTGACATCAGGCACCAGGCCAGTTGGTCGAGTGGAAGGGGAATGAGAAGCGACGAGTTTGGCGTCGGAGGTGATGGTGACATGGAGGAGATGGTTTGAAGAGGAAATGAGAGGTTATGGGCAGTGGTGGAGCCATGTTGGAAAGATTTGAGAGTAGAGAGTGTAGTGGCGACGTGCTAGTGAAGCGGTATGTTCCACTAGGAACCCAAAGGAGAAATAATAAAATTATATATATATATATATATATATATATATATATATATATATATATATATATAGGTTGTTCTATGCTTGTATATATATATTTACATTAAATGAAGAAATCAGATCAAAACAACTGTATATAACTATTTACTCACCTTCAACAGTACGTTCAACGAAATGATGCGATCTAGTCGATTGACCACTAGGTTCATCTCTTTCTACCCATCTTCTGGAACTTTGTACAGTTTGTAAATCGAAAAAATAAATTACCCATATTTAAGAAATAATAATATGCTAATGAAGAAATTTTATAAATATATGTATAAATTCTTGTTTATGATAATGTTAATGCAATATATTACTTAATAAAATCAGGTAGGTGAAAGTTTAAATAGGTTGTGATTTATTATATGCGAAATCAATTTCATTGACTTTGAAAAAGCCTTCGACAACGTCGACCAAGAAGTAATCTGGCAACTGCTTTAATACTACGGAATATCACGAACCTTTATCAATCTCATTGAACAGCTAGCTATATGAAGAGGCCACATACCAAGTAATTCACAATTGGAAGCTCAGTGATGCTTTTGAAGTGAAGTGAAGACAGAAGTGAAACAAGGCTGCCACCTACTATCACCCATGATATTCCTGATTGTTGTCGACTGAATCATACAACAAACAGTGAGGAGCGAAAAAGGGGCGTTTGCTAGCTGGACCGGGAGAACATTCTAGAAGATTTGGATTTCGCCAACGATGACTTGTGTCTGATGTCGCATCACATCATTGATAAAAATCTTCCTGGAATAGACAGCATATGCTACAGATGTCTGTGCGTCATACTTTGGTGTGAGGTGTAAAAGCATAACACATTTTCAAGCTACCAATCTAATAAGGGTAAATATTAGGTTGGTGTACTGGAAGATAATTCCATTGTAGTTAGATGCAACAAACAGTAGGGAGCTGTGAGAAAAAGGGGATTTGCTGGATCGGGGAAAAGAACCTAGAAGATTTGGATTTCGCCGTTCATTATTTATGTCTAATGTCGCACAAACTTGAAGATCTACAGGCGAAAACTAACAAGTTGACAAAAGAGGCAGGGAAGGGCAGGGTAGCGAAGACGAGACTTCAGGTGAATACAGAGAAGACAGAGGTGATACCTAACCAATGTCACCAACAACAGCAACAACCATCTCCAATCACCATCAACGTCAACGGGAGAAACTTAAAGGAAGTAGCCTCCTTCACCTATCTAGGGAGCAGTATTTAAACTACAGGTGGCACAGGCACAGACGAGGACGTCAAAGCTAGCCAGGATCGGAAGAGCAAGATAGGCGTTCATTAACCTGAAACCTGTACTCAGTATGTGGAACAAGATCCAGATTTTCAACACCAACTCCGTCAAGTCAGTGCTTCTGTATGGTTCAGAGACTTGATGCGTTTCTGAAAGGGATTTCCAACAACTCAATCAATCTGAGAAGTAAATCATGGTAATGCAGAGTGAGAATTTCACGTAAGAGGAGGGGAAGAATACAGTCGTTGGGTTTTCAAAATGAGGATATGTATAGAAAATATTTTCATGCCTAAAATTGATTGTGAATATGGTGATGCGAAAACTCCATAATTTGCTGTATATCTAAGATCGACAGTCACTGGGTTTACGAACTGATCAAGGATCTTTACTTGACTCCTGGAAGAGCTATTTCAAGTCATTACTTTTCGAGATAAAATGCGTTTCCTAGTAGGAGTGTCTTTGAAACGCTATAGCCTTCATCATGAAACGTCATGAACTGACACCAGCTACAGGAGCATTGGAAACCTAGGAACATTCGACAACTGTTTCTTCCTAATATGGGACTCTTCAGCAGTGCTAACCCATAAACACAGCATATTGTAGCAAAGCTATATTTCCGTCCAGATTATTTCCCGTCAGCAGTTAAAATATTATTATTATTATTATTATTATTATATTATTTATTATTATTATTAGTCCCTTGGGTTCCTAATGGAACATACCGCTTCACTAGCACGTCTCCACTACACTCTCTTCTCTGAGATCTCTTGAACCTAGCTCCACGACAGCCCACAACCTCTCATTTCCTCCTCACACGACCTCCTCCATGTCACCCTTGGACGTCTATTTCGTCGCTTCCCATCTGGGTCCCACTCCAGCAACTGGCCTGACGCGTGATGTCCCCAATCGGCCTTCTCAGTGTATGCCCAATCCATCTCCACTTCCTTCCAGTGCGTATTTGTTGCGTGATAAGTTCTTGGTTGGTTCATTCCCAGATCTCCTTGTTGCTTATTCTTTCTGGTAATCCATCTGATCTTCAGTAACGAGCCAGTGTAGATGGCAGTTGTTGATGAATGCCTGTAATTTATTGGAAATCCCTTTCGTGACGCGCCAAGTCTCTGAGCCATACAGAAGCACTGACTTCACGTTGGTGTTGAAAATCCGTATCTTGTTCCACATGCTGAGTGCAGAAGATCTCCACACTGGTTTCAGGCTAATGAACGCCTGTCTTGCTTTGCTTTTCCCATCCTGGCTGGCTTTGACATCCTCGTCTGTACCGCCTGTAGTTGAAACAGCGCTGCCTAGATAGGTGATGGAGGTTAATTCTTCTAAGTTTCTCCCGTTGATGGTGATTGGTGTTTGTTGTTGTTGATGGTTGGGTATCTTCATCACCTCTGCCTTCTCTATATTCACTTGAAGTCCTGTCTTCGCTGCCTCTTCTATCAACTTGTTAGTTTTTGCCTATAGATCTTCAAGTTTGTGTGACATCAGCACAAATCATCGTTGGTGAAATCCAGATCTTCTAGGTTCTTTTGCGCAGTCCAGTGTATCCCCCTCTTCTCGCTCCTCACTGTTTGCTGCATGATCCAGTCGACCACAATCAGGAATATCATGGGGGATAGCAGGCAACCTTGTTTCACTCCTGTCTTCATTTCAAAAGCAGGGTTAAAATATACTGAAAGTTAATTCATACAAATTCGGGTTTCATAGTAGAAGAATGAACAAATGAAACAAATAGATAGTAACTACCTGATACAGAGTAAATCTATGCCATTCAAGACCTTATGATATTCACGACAAAGATAAAAGTTGAAAGCATCATTTTTTAGAGATATAGCCGCGGTTTCAACTTCTGAATAACTAATGTACTTCATTTATGTTCAAATATCTTACTTCTTTCAAGTAGTCTGATCTAACCGTTTAAAGGATTTTGAATGACTTCTCAAAATGAAGTGATTAGCCTGAGTTCACCTGCCATTTAGATATAGATGAAACACTGACCTTTCAGTCTTTCAACCTTTCTCTTTTCTGCGGTCATTACACAACCTTATCTATCACAGATTCACCCTACTTTTTTTTTTATACTTCAACCGCTGATCCAAGAAATCGACTAAAAATCTCGATTCCATAGGATAGAACAAAAATGATTAAATCTGTAGAAAATAAAATGGTATCATTCTGTTTCATCAGTAATCTTCTTCAGCTGCATACAGTCTAAAAGTACACTGATTGTTTATTTCAATAAGTGATTTTATGATATAGAATAGATTGTTTAAAGAATATAGAAGTTTGACTATTCGGATGAATTTAACTAATTGAAATGGAAAACAATCAGTTTGTAGATAATATTACTCATAGATGCCATTAGGATAACAGGTGGTACTATATCATCAGTGGACAAATGGCTCATTGTTAACATATCCGTTACAGAATCCAAAGGTGTACTGGCTTCGATCCAACCAGGCTACACTATAAACGTACGTCATCCAGTTTGTAGCAGTTTATAACCTCATATCAATCTTACATTATATATGTGAAAACTCCTTTATAATAATTAAGAGGCATACAGAAATAAAAATTTGTCAATCTCTTCACATAAATAGAAAAACATTAAACTGATGAAGCAGAAAATGGACGAAACACTTTTGATAATCTTAATCATAGTCAGCAATATAATCTCTTTACGAGAAAGAAATATTCATACTTCTAGACATAATTCCTTAATATATTTTAATTAAACAAACATTTCAATAAAATCTATCAGTCTATCTACCAAAACGTGAAAAATATTATAGACTAAGATGGTCAGCCTGGACTGCGGAAAAGAACCTAGAAGATTTGGATTTCGCCAACGATGACTTGTGCCTGATGTCACATAAACTTGAAGATCTGCAGGCAAAAACTAACAAGTTGACAGAAGAGGCAGCGAGGACGGGACTTCAAGTGAATATAGAGAAGACAGAAGTGATGAAGAGACCACAACCATCAACAACAACAACAAACTCCAATCACCATCAACGGGAGAAACTTAAAGGAAGTAACCTCCTTCACTTATCTAGGAAGCACTGTTTCAACTACAGGTGGAGGCATAGACGAGGATGTCAAAGTCAGAATCGGAAAAGCAAGACAGGCGTTCATTAGCCTGAAACCAGTGTGGAGATCTTCTGCACTCAGCATGCGGAACAAGATACGGATTTTCAAAACCAACCTAGTCAAGTCAGTGCTTCTGTATGGTTCGGAGACTTGGCGCGTCATGAAAGGGATTTCCAATAAACTACAGACATTGATCAACAACTGCTTACGCTGGCTCGCTACTGAAGATCAAATGGATTGCCAGAAAGAATAAGCAACAAGGAGATCTGGGAATGAACCAACCAACAACCTATCACGCAACAAATATGCAGTGTAAGGAAGTGGAGATGGATTGGGCATACACTGAGAAGGCCGACTGAGGACATCATGCGTCAGGCCAGTTGCTCGAGTGGAATCCCCATGGGAAGCGACGAGTTGGATGTCCGTGAGGGTGACATGGAGGAGATCTTTTGAGGAGGAAATGAGAGGTTGTGGGCTGTCGTGGAGCCAGGTTCAAAAGATCTCAGAGAACAGAGTGTAGTAGAGACGTGCTACTGAAGCCCTATGTTCCACTAGGAACCCAAGGGACTAGTAATAATAATAATAAGATGGTCAGCAAGTAACCGTCGATTGACACTAACTAATGAAATCAAAGTAGAACTTTGAAGATAACTGCATCATTAATAGTTGACACACTTCACAGAAGTTCATAAACAATAGATGGATAGAAAAGGAAGGATATTAAAGTAGGCAAAGTTGTATGTTAACGAATAAACAATTTGAAGATAAAGGCTAGTGTAAATATTCAAGTTTTTGAAGACTTCACTATTATTACTGAATTTCAGCTATGTTACTACAAGTCAGTCCTTAACTACTTGATTCTTATCGTCTCAGGGACTCCAGTTAGGTGGTCGATATATGGCTTCGACCAACGGTTATACACTTCATCAACTATTGCCATGTCTCAGTCTAACCATCCTCAGCCTTTTTACAACCTCATTCAACTTGCCTCAACATGCCATGTCAAGGGAGGCACTGGTTTGGCAGGTGCAGTTTATGTCCACACCACTTCAGTCGATGAAGGTTCACAACTTCATCATCGTTATTTGACACGGCAGCTGGTCAGTGATCAAAATCAAGATTTCTTCACTTCACTTTCAATCATCACAATTCAACAAAGTTTTTATATCTATCCATAGAATACATTGTGACGAGTTTTCATTAATAAAAAACATTTCATCTTACTTACACATTATCATGTGATTGTTTTGTATGCTGATTTGGTGTAGTCGTTGAATAGGATGGTACACGAACATTCAATTCATTACACGATCGGTAATTGGCTGATGTTGGCCGACTGTAGGTATGTTGATTACTCGACTGTAATGATTGGTGTTGTTGTTGTTGTTGGCTGATTTCGATGAGGTGATCTAGATTTCACACCATCCGGTTTGGAACCTGCTATAAGCGAGTCTTGAGCATCCAATAAACGACTATAGGCGGCAATTTCAGCTTCCAAATTCAATTTAGCATCGGTTAATGATGACAATTCTTTGTGTAGTCGAGTTAAAGCCTCCTCAGCTGCTTGTTTCTCACGTTCAGATTCTGTTATAAGCTTATTCAACTGGTTGCGTAGATTTCGTGACTCTTCAGTTGACTCATTTAAAGCACGTTCCAGTTGATCACACTAAAGTATTTTGAAAAGAAATTGAATACTACTTAAATACAAGTGGCGGTAAATTTATGATGCATCTTAAAAAAACTTCCTATGATAAGATAAACAGATGGCCAGAAAGAATAAGCAACAAGGAGCTCTGGGAACGAACCAACCAAGAACCTATCACTCAACAAATACGCACTGAGAGGAAGTGGAGATGGATTGGGCATACACTGAGAAGGCCGATTGGAGACATCACGCGTCAGGCCAGTTGATCGAGTGGAACCCAGATGGGAAGCGACGAATTGGACGTCCGAGGGTGACATGGAGGAGGTCGTGTGAGGAGGAAATGAGAGGTTGTGGGCTGTCGTGGAGCTAGGTTCAAGAGATCTCAGAGAAGAGAGTGTAGTGGAGACGTGCTAGTGAAGCGGTATGTTCCATTAGGAACCCAAGGGACTAATAATAATAATAATGAGAAGATAAATATGCCAATTTATCTTTGTAAAGAAAGTGCAATTCACAACCGACAGAAATAACTTAGTATACAAGAAAAAGGCAGTAACTTAGACACTACTGAGCAATCACATTATATTATTATTATTATTATATTATTATTAGTCCCTTGGGTTCTTAGTGGAACATAGGGCTTCAGTAGCACGCCTCCATTGACCTCTGTTCTCTGAGATCTTTTGAACCTGGTCCCACGAGAGCCCAGAAGCTCTCATTCCTGCTCGCACGACCTCCTCCATGTCACAGATACACAAAATTAACATCGAACCCCTAACACAGGTTCGTTGGCTCAAGTTGCCACACTTCACATTAGAACACAAAGAACAGGTGGATAGAAGAAGATTGAGATCAAAGTAGACAAAGTCCTGTGAGATAATAAATAGTCTGAAGATAATGGTTAGTTTGAGTGAATACATCTGTGCCATTGTGACAGGTTTTCAGCCATGTTACCAAGAATCTCTGGGATCCTAGTCAAAGACTTTATGGATTGATACCACGCCCAATTCTCTTAGCATTCCACTTCATGGTAGGCAGTGGCTCAGCCAACACAACACATGTCCAAGTCACCTGAGATCTCTTTGATCCATCTGAAATTTTTATTCTCCATGGATTTTAAACGACCATTTGTCATACAATTAACGGTCTAAGGACTGATTTAAAATATCCTCTGACATTGACACTACAGTTATCCTGAGTAGATGTGCAGGTACAACAAAGTGAAGGGAAGACATTCCACTGAGGAAACTAGATCTCCATAGAAAGGTTCACCGTTTCAAATGATCATTTTTTTAATGAATATAGAAAACCAGTAGACGACTAAATGTATTGCAACAAGACACAAAGAAGTGGGACCACAGATATGAAACAAACAAGTGAACAGTAATACTACAGTCAAGATTGTCAGTCAGTATGATTAAATATGCATCAAAATCTTTGAAATATTTCATTCTTCTTTACTTCTTTGTAAAGCTGTAACGTTGCGATATCAATGTATCTAGAATGACAGTGAAACATTGACCTCCAGCCCAAAACATAAAGAACAAGTCACTTCGTATGAGTCAGCTGAAATTTAGCTGCCACAAATTCACATCATTTAGAGAACTATCTTATACCTCAGCAGAATGCATTCACAAATTTATCAAGGATTGAACCAAACACCTTCAGGTTTCATAGAGGGGACTTTAACATTCACCCATTACTAGGCTGCAATCGAGTAGTCTATATTTTACTAACTTTGTCAATTCACAATATAGCTAAGCCTCTATCTAATGACGTCAATGAGTAACTGCCCTTACATCCAAATTGGTTTCCTTCATTCCACACAACTTCTCATTAGAACTTTATGAAATCTAGTCTCAATGTAAATCACTAATAAGCTGTTGACAATAATTCAATTTGAAGATTTGTGGAGGTCTGATTGTTTTTCCTTTTTCTATCTTGAAGAAATTTCAGTTAAAACATGTAGATAACTTTCTTTCAATTCGCTGTTGTCATTCACCACTATTATTATAAATTATTAGTCCCTTGGGTTCCTAATGGAACATACCGCTTCACTAGCACGTCTCCAGTACACTCTCTCCTCTGAAATCTTTCGAACATGGCTGCACCACTACACACAACCTCTCATTTCCTCTTCACACCATCTCCTCCATGTCACCATCACCTCCGACGCTCAACTCGTCACTTCCCATCTGGATTCCATTCGAGCAACTGGCCTCATGCGTCATGTACCCAGTCGGCATTCTCAGTGAATGCCAAATCCAATACATCTCCACTTCCTTACAATGCACATTCCTTCAGCGATAGCTTCTTGCTTCATTGGTTCGTTGCCAGACAAGCTAGAGTTCCTTGTTGCTGATTCTTATTATTCTGGCAATCCATCTGATCTTCAGTGTCAAACCAGTGTAGGTGGCAGTTGTTGATGGATGTCTGTAGTCTGTTGGAAATGCGTTTCGCAACGCGCCAAGTCTCTCAAGCATCATATAGGAGCACTGACTTGACTGACTGTATTGGTGTTGAAAATCCGCATCTTGTTCACGCTTTATGCTGAGTGGAGTGCAGAAGATGTCCACACTGGTTTCAGGCTAGTGAACGCCTGTCTTTTGTCTTTCCGATCCTGACTGGCTTTGACATCCTCGTCTGTTCCTGAGCCGTCTGTGGTTGAGACGATGCTTCCTAGATAGTTGAAGGAGGCTACTTCCTTTAGGCTTCTCCCAGTGATGGTGATTGGAGACGGTTGTTATTGTTGGTGGCGTTGGTTGGGTATCTTCATCACCTCTGTCTTCTCTATATTCACCTGAAGTTCCATCTTCGCTACCCTGCCCTGTCCTGCTCTGCCTCTTCTGTCAACTTGTTAGTTTTAGCCTGTAGATCTTTGAGTTTGTGCCACAAGACATCAGACACAAGTCATCGTTGGCGAAATTCAAATCTTCTCGGATCTTCTCCCGGCCCAGCTAGCATATGCCCCTCTTCTCGCTCGTCACTGTATGTTGCATGATCCAGTCCACCGCAACGCAATCAGGAATATCATGGGTGATAGTAGGTGGCAGTCTTGTTTCACTCCTGTCTTCACTTCACTTGGAAGGCATCACTGAGCTTCCCATTGTGAAGTACTTGGTTTGTAGCGTCTTCATATAGGTAATTCAGCACTATGGTACGAGCATTTTTCATCATCTCAGCCACTGACGGATTTTCTGTTTTTCTTTTTTTTAATGAAAACATTGAACATTTGAATATTTCAGATTGACAAGAAGGGAGATTCAAAGTCAAATTAATCCCTTTCACTCATGAGCGCTATAAGTGTTCTTACTTATTTTAAATTTAATTTCGTTCACTTTTCAGTGTTTCATGATAAATAATAACTTTATCTATCATAACCCCTTGTAAAAAAGGGGACCTTTTAAATTCTATAAAAGAAAAATAATCTTACACAACACTATCCAGTCTACTGATAGAATAACGTACTTTTGCACGTAATTGATCATCACGACCCCGAATACCTTCTAAGCTACTTTTCAATTTAGCATTTTCTTC